>OX377201.1:41833861-41879358 GCA_947396885.1 Heligmosomoides polygyrus polygyrus
ATTTGTATGTTTGTATGCTATTTACTGAAGCCCATCTGAAAAGTTATCACTTCCGCCCTTTCCAGAAGCATGCCAAAAACCCCCAGCCTGTCTCATGCCCAAACCCCAGTCTGACGAGTCGACCTGTGTCGCCGCAAATCTCCCCCAATTCCCAACCCGAGCAGCCTGGGCTCAATATTCACGCAGGATGAGAAGTACGTCTTCTGCCTTAACCCTGCCAAGCAGCGAGTCTGGGTGAGGCCTGGTGAATTGTTACCGACCTTCGTTCGGCGAGATGTTCACGGCGAGAAAGGCATATTGGAGCTTTTGGGTCTGCGCCCATGGATCGGTTTACCGGAGGCTGTTTATCAAGAACACCGCGATGAACTCCAAGGCCATGGTGAACGAAATAGAGGAGATGGGCCGGCGACTCGCTCTTATTCATTCGCAGCGCTTAAGGAAGGTTCTCCTCTTCGACAACGCCGCACCCCATCGAGAACAAGTAACCACGGATAAGCTTGGCCAGCTGGGCTACGTTCACATGCCTCACCCACCATATTCGCTGCGCATCCATGCGACTGCCACTATTACTTGAGCCTACAGGACTTCCTAGTCGGGAGGGACACAAGAACCCAAGCAGTCCTTGACAACCATATCGAGCAGTTGATCAACACCAGGCCCAAGCAGTTCTGTAAGGATGGGATCAGGAAGTTGACTGTGCGATGGCAGCAAGGTCATTGCCCTTAATGGCAAATACATTCCTCAGCATCGTTGAGTTGTAATTGAGTTATAAGGAGATAAAGATTTTTTTATTTTGTCTCATTACTTTTGGCCCCCCCCCCTAATAATTGTCGACAGGCGTCCATATTTAGACGACACCAATGTCGCGCAAAGGATATTCAGGTTGAAAAAAGGTGTCACCGATGTCGCACAAGGGGCGTTCGGATTCAGTCACTGATGTTGCGCAAAGCACGTCCGACTTGAAAAGACATGCTACCGACGTCGTTTATCAGGTGCCTGGGTTGAGAAGAGGTGTCACCGATGTCGCGAAAGGCCTTCCAGATTCATACAACATGTTTCCAGTGAAGGTAGGACCAGCAATGGGAAACCGGTGAGATGGGATCCAGTGAAGGGGAACCGGTGAAGGAGGGGGAGGGGTCCAGTGCAGATGGGACCGGTAAAGGGGGGGGGGGAGGTGGTCAAGTGAAGGGCGACCAGTAGAATGCTGACCAGTGAAGAGGAGAACAAGTGACGGGGAGGGGGGGGGGACTGGTGAGGAAGGGACCAAGGGACCAGTAATGGGGGACCGGTGAGTTGGGGGGAGGGGACCAAAGATGGGACCCGTGAAGGGGGGGGGGGGGGGGAGTGGTCCAGTGAAGGATGGACCGGTGAAGGAGGAGGAGGGGTCCAGTAAAGGGGGGGACCGGTAGAATGCTGACCAGTGAAGAGGAGACCAGGTGAAGGGGGACCGGTGAGGAAGGGACCAGCAATGGGACCGATGTGGTGGGAAGCGGCCCACTGAAGGGGGGACCGATATAAGGCTGACCAGTGAAAGATGGAACCAGGTGGAGGGGGAGGGGAACCGGTGAATGGGGGAAGGGTCCAGTGAACGGGACGGGAAAAGGGTTGATGAATAAAAAATGGGGACCAGTGAGGGTGGGACCAGTAATGGGGATCGGTGATAGGGGAACCACTGAAGAGGGGACCAGTAAAGGGAGGTCCATTGAAGGTGGGAGCAGTAGTAGGGACCAACGAAGGAAATGGGGGGGGGACCGGTGAAGAGTGAACCGGAAAAGGGATGACAGTAAACGGCAACAAGTGAAGAGAAACCAGTAATGGGGGACACTGAGGGTGGGACCGGTGAAGGAGGGGTGGGGGGATCCAATGAAGGGGAACTGTAAAGGGTTGACCAATAAAGGAGAGAGCAGTGAAGATGGGACCAGTAATGGGAAGCGGTGAAGGGAGAGGTTCCCTGAAGGGGAACCAATAAATGGGGTACCAGTGAGTTACCAATCAAGATCGAACGCAGGGAGCGGTCTACCGATACCAATTGATTTCATCTGTGTTCCCGCAGAATAAGCACTTCGGGCGAAGGAGGAAGGGGGGGGGAGGGGTCCCAGTGAAGGAGGGACCGGAAAAAGGTTGATGAATAAAAAGGGGACCAGTGAGGGTGGGACCAGTAATGGGGATCGGCGAAGGATAGGATGACCAGCGAAGAGGTGCCTTTAGAGGTGACGAAGACGTTCGGAGTGTTCTATTCTCCGGATTTGGGGCGAAGCCCCGACCAGACGTTTGGCGGCCGGCAGGCCTTTGAACGTCTGGCCCTACTATATATAAAAGAGTAAGCGGTTGTGTCTGTCCTTCTGTCTGTCCGTCCGTCTGTCCGTCTGCCTGTCCATCTAGCCTTTCGTAAACGTCGATTAGTAGCTATCCGGGTTCAGGCGAGGTGTCACCTACGTCGTGTTGAGAGGGGTCAGAAGACATGTCGCCGATGTCGCGCAACGTCCGAGTTGTGAACATGTGTCATCGACGTCGTGAAAGCGAGCGTCCGAGTTCAGAAGTGGTGTCACCGACGTCGTTCAGCAGGCGTCTGCGTTCAGAAGACATGTTACCAGTGTCGCGAAAGGCCTGTCCGGATTCAGATGACGTGTCACCGATGTCGCGCCAGGGGTTCCGGATTCACACGACGTGTTACCATGAAGGCAGGACCAGTAATGGGAACCGGTGAAGGATGGCGGTCCATTAACGGAGACCGATGAAAGGGGAGGGGTCCAGTGAAGGGGGGACTGATAGAAGGCTGACCAGTGAAAGATGGAACCAGGTGGAGGGGGGACCGGTGAATGGGGGAAGGGGTCCAGTGAACGGGGACGGGAAAAGGGTTGATGAATAAAAAATGGGGACCAGTGAGGGTGGGACCAGTAATGGGGATCGGTGATAGGGGAACCACTGAAGAGGGGACCAGTAAAGGGAGGTCCATTGAAGGTGGGAGCAGTAGTCGGGACCAACGAAGGAAATGGGGGGGGGGGACCGGTGAAGAGTGAACCGGAAAAGGGATGAGAGTAAACGGCAACAAGTGAAGAGAAACCAGTAATGGGGGACCAGTGAGGATGGGACCGGTGAAGGAGGGGTGGGGGATCCAATGAAGGGGAACTGTAAACGGGTTGACCAATAAAGGAGAGAGCAGTGAAGATGGGACCAGTAATGGGTAGCGCTGAAGGGAGAGGTTCCCTGAAGGGGAACCAATAAATGGGGCACCAGTGAGTTACCAGTCAAGATCGAACGCAGCGAGCGGTCTACCAATACCAATTGATTTCATCTGTGTTCCCGCAGAATAAGCACTTCGGGCAAAACTCTATCTGTTCCTCGCCATATGAAGAACGAGTACTTCAGAGAATGAATCGTGTTCGTGCGATGGAGGGTGGGTAGGCCCTATAGGAGCAGTTTTGAAGATTCTGTCCTCCCGTATCCTGGTATACTATTCTATATAGCAAACCAGTTTTTTACTCTAATGAATGAGAAAAGGCCTAAGGAGGACGAGAAGACGGTCGGGATGTTCTATTCTCCGGGTTCGGGGGCGAAGCCCCCAACCAGACGTTTGGCGGCCGGTAGACAGTTGAACGTCTGGTTCTTGATAAAGTCTTTAACTTTAGCATCATACTCTATAGTAACGCGCTATGCGGTGAGTCATACCATCGATCGGCGCCGCCGTAGAAATTAGCCGTAAAATAGGGGAAATCGGGGGGGGGGGGGGAAATGGGCGGAGGAATGGAGAGAGGGAATGGGGAAAAATTACGACACTAAAATAGCGGAAAATACGTAGACATCTTGTTCATGCATCGAAACTTTAGCCCTGCGGATAGTCGCGGTCGCACAACACGTATCTGAAGTCCGTTTTTGCAGTATCGGTCACCGTCGCGAAAATAGCGGAAAATATCCAGCGTCTTCTTCGTGCCAGGGGATCCGGAAGACGGGCGAAATACGTCGCATGACGTGCCTGGACTCAGAAGACGTGCCAAAGACGTCGCTCATCGTGTTTGGGGATTCAGGTAACCTGCCGAAGACGTCGTCCAATGTGCCTGGAGATTCATGAGGTGTGCCGAAGACTTTGTCCGCTAAGGGTGGATCATTAAGGGGAACCAATACCAGTAATGGGGACCGTTTCATTAAGGGCGGACCCGTAGTGAGGAACCAACAGGTCGTTCTATCATACTACCTACGTACTGCGAGCCTTTTGTACTCCTAGGTAAGGAAAAAAAAACTGTACAATTAGAGCAGCTAGCCGGATGTGATTGTCCTTAGCTTAGTTATACTGCAACATCGCGCGAAGCGCGCAAATGCGAGGCACGCCGATATGCGTGACGGAGCACTTGTGATTAAATAGTTCATTAAAGGTAACACGATTAAAAATGTTGCTCTTATATTCCACGCATATGTATTTAAATGACTTGTTAGAATGTCGTTACATTGTATTTAAATGACTTGTTAGCATGTCGTTACCTTTGTAGTTTGTTTCGTAGATAACATGTGCCAGTAAACAAAGAGCTGTTAGCTTGGTTTTTGGCTAACGTTGTTGAGAAGTCGTGGTTAGAATCTAAGCTGCAAAAGGTTTGAGGCTGGAAAAATAGCGGAATTACAGCGATTTCACAATTTGCTTGTTAGCCGTACAGTAACCGATGTGGAACATTGAGGCGCGCCGCTCACGAACATAGGCGCAGCGACTGGATGGCTGAGTAGATACGGGGCGGACTTGCAGGAAACGGGTCAGGTGTTCGGGTCCGGAGGGTGTGTTTCTGCGTTGCTGGGCTTGCTTGGTCCGATTTTGTCGATGTCGATGTCGATAAAGTGTATTTTGACTACGGTATTGTACCATACTGAGAGTGTAACTTTATTTCAACATAGATACCACGATATAAAAACAAGAACAAGAAAAAACAACAGCGTTTATAATGCATAGTTCGATAAGCCATTGAGGAGAGCAGGCGGCTTTTCTTTGCTTAAAAGTGGATAATATTCTTTGTCTTGACCGTCTTCGTTAGGCATTGGCGATGGGATTGTCAGCACGACTGCACTTTACGACTCCAAAAATCGAGGAAGTGGGTAGTATTAGTTCTTCTGATTACGAGATAAAATGCCCGAACCGCGCAGCGCCTGTTTCGGTGCGAGAAAATGCCCGAAAAGAGGAAGAAAATGCCAGCAACCAGGGGAGAAAACACATGCGAGCACTGAACGGCTGTCTTTTGCAAACCCCTCCAACAAAGCAGGTGGTGATCGTGAACAAGGATACGGTGTTTTCTCATTTCGTCATAGATTGGACATGAGAAAGAAATCGAGGACGTGGCAACTGGAGCCGTGATCATATCTCATCTGTATCTCAAAAAGAGCAACGTGGTTATTTTCAATCACTTAAAGTTCACGAAGTTTTGCAATCTAACGAAGTAACGAAGTAAGAATGCATTTCAGATATGAAGTGCTTACTTCATAACGAATCCTCTTCTTGGTCACTACTGTCAACCCAGGAGTTTCGCTAAAGTTTCTATGGAACTCGAGATAGCTAAGAAGTGATAGTGCGCGATACACAAACATGTACACCCGCCTCTGCTTCTGTGTTTATATCACATTTTGATGATGCTGAATAGACTATATCTTTGGCTAGTGACTTGTCCACGGGGCAGGAAAATTGTCATGACAATATCCAAAGGCGAGATCCTTGGAACAGGACTTGTTCGAAGAGGCTGAATCCTACGGTTTTAGGAGATGTTAATCAATCTGTAATATTCTGCTATATAGGTGGAGAAGAATTCTTCTTCGAAGGTCAGCATAGCGCATATCTTCCAAGAAGGAGATCGTGAGGAAGTGTTGCAATGCTCCGTTTTCAAAACATTTTAAAATAGATTTGAAATGGAACGATAGATCCGGAATTCATTGAGTCTTACGGACGCGTTTTTGGAGCGAGGGACGATTTGAACAAATGAGTAGAACCTATGGTGCAGTACTCTGCCACAAATCTTTCGAGCCCCCTTTCGAAACATAGATCATTTTCTGAGCATGAAAGTTTCGCTATCAACTCCTTATTGGAGATTTGGTTCGAATGAAACGTTGCTGATATTGACCAACAGATTACCGACACATCCGGTTAAGACTTTCCTAGTGAACGGTTTTCCCTTCCCTGGTTTTCTTTTTTTTCGAATTTATTCCTAGTTTTCTTAATGTTGTTTACAGCCGAAAGTTGGTTTCTTTATTACGGCGCTTTTGCTATTCACCACAGGATGGTGTTGTGATGTGCTATACGTTCTTCTCGTCTATCTTTGCATCTTCTTTCACGGTTACGGGTATTCTCTTCTCTGGTCGTGGGCATTTTCTCCCTTGGTCTCGGGCATTTTCTCCCCGTTGCGGCATTTTCTCCGCACGCAACGCGCGCAGTGAGGTTCGGCCATTTTATTCGTAGACGTCTTCTTGTAGCAGTGAGGGGGTTGCTACATGTGACGGCCGTGACATCACTAGCAATACGGTTGGTTGAGAATGAAGAAGACAGATTGGTACTGTTATACTTTCTCTCCAGAAGTCGAGGAGGGGTCGAAAGAATCAATCATAATTATCTACTATATAATTGAGTTAGCTGCCTTCGCTTCTGAGCGTCTGGATCCAGAAGACGGCCCCCTTCGTCACGCCACAACCGTCTGGAGTCAGAGGAGGTGACGAGAAAGGAAGAAGAGGTCACACCGTCGGCCGCATTCAGAACTCAGCATTATCCCACGGCAAACTGGGAACGGCAAACTTTACCGCGTCAATAGAAAACAACGAAGTGGGCCAGAAGTTGGGATCAGGAAGGTGGAGGAGGGAAGGGAGCGGGAAGGCCAGTAAAGGCGGACCAGCAGTTAGATCAGTAAGAAGAAACGAGTGAGGGGGAACCTGGCGTCCGGATTCGTAAGGCGTGTCAACGATATCCGGCAGGAAACACAAGCTGTTGGGCATGAGAACGGCTGCGGAGGAGCCACCTGAGGACAAAAGTACAACGCAGCACAAACCATTGGCGTTACTGGATAGTCCGGAGAGAATGCCCATGACGAAAGTACGGAAGCGGTGAACGGCTTGATGCCAATAAATTACGCAGCAGATCCTAGATGTTGGCGAATTTTAAGTTTTCCAAAATTATCGCTCCAAGAGCACCGGAGGGTTCCCGGATTTTACCTAACCCTGAAGGACCCCGCGTATTGACCTGCCGTGAACGTACTGCCATGCACGTATTGGACTAGCTCCAGCAGCCGGCTGGCCCTTTCCCTAAGCCTCTCACCACCGGCTCGTATTAGCTTCCAAATGCCACAGGGGAAAACCCAATCCCAGAGGAGAATCCCACGTACTGACACAATATGTACACATATACTGCTAACAGCCTTGATACCATTGGACTCACCCGATTCCTCTAAAGGCACATCTGGCACTCCATAAGGTTCATTTCGCCCCACAAACAGCAAGACATCCAACAACCATTACGAACAGGGTTAGAGAATAGAATAGACGTCCTCCAAGGCCGTATTGAGTAGACTTCTGAAGATGCGGAGGTGAGCGTAGTGCTCACCAGACCCCGCGGCCCTCTCCTGGCGCTCCTTCCCGTCGTGGACGGTGTGCGTTGCAGGGGTGAGGCTCCACGCAGCCATCCGGAAATGGAGAAGGGAACGAGAGGTCGGCAGACCTCGTCGCGAGAGCAAGGTTCGTCGAATGCGGCCGCGCACCCGTCGAGAGGAGGAGGCGCGCGCCGATCGATGGTGCTAACGTCATCAGCTTTCCCGTGCTCCCAGGCCGATCGATGGCGCCTTGTAATAAACCTGACCCCGGAGGTTTATTCACTTGTGGATCGCACGGCCTCTCGGGCCCTTACATAACAGAACACCGGAATAATGCAACAATTTTATTAACAACACAATAAATGCTCTTGGGCTGGCATGAGGGGCCGCGGAGGTGTATACCGCCGGAAAAAGGGGAAAGGCAGGGAGGTCGAACGGACGGACGGACGGAAGGAAGGAAGGAAGGAAGGAAGGCCGGAAGGGAAGCCTGACGGAGGGAAGCCGAACGCCTCAGGGACGGGGAGGCGCCGGAGCCGAGACCACGCGGCCGGCGACCCAGACGTTGTTTTGTTGTCGCCTTTTATACCCAGATCCCCGAGCAGCAAGTGGCGAGGGGTTCGGCTCTGCGCGGCTCCCGGTTGAGCTCTCGGTGGAGAACAACGGTGGTGGCTTTATAGGCGCTACACTACATCCCGCTCCACCGAAAAGTGCCTGTCCCCAGGGATTAAAAGCGGGGGGGGGGGTCCATGGAGAATAGTGAGCGAGGGACCACCGTACACAATAGTTCGTGGTGGTCCGTGCCACCGCATTTGGTGCACGGCCACCTCGAATAACACATCTCTAAGGGGTGAAACCCTATGCATCGTGGGCAACGGTTTAGTCGGTGCAGGATGGTGGTCTTGACACAGTGGGGGATGTCGGCACGGCATAAGGCCGTGCCGTGTGGTCCGTTGCAAGAGAGCACACGGATAGTCGGAGGGGGGATAATATGAGCGGGCCGTAGGAGCGCATTTTGCGCAGAATGTGCCGGGCACAGCATAGACCTTATACTTAGGCGCCGCGCTACTATCTAGGGCAAGAACAGCCTTCTTGGCCGGTTAGGAAGGGGGTGTGGGGCTGGGCGAGGCGCTTGGCGCTCTAATCAGACGCCGGGCCGCCATAGTGGCGAGCTGGACCTCCGGCTTGGCCCGCTCTTTGTGATCCTCGTCATCGTCTGAGGATGCCCATCTGGAGAGTCGCATTGGCGACGGCGAGCGTGATCGTGACGAAGCCTCGCTTCGCGGAGAGCGGTTGAACCGTGCACTTTTTTGAGAGTCCATACTGTCTGGAATGATTGCTGTTAAATCAAGAGCTGTGGAGCAGCGTGCAGGATGTTTATGCCACTATGGCTGTATCTAAGAGATATCGCGCCCTAATCACAATCGTGATTTATCACACACAGTCCTTGTCCGACTGGTATTTCAGACATGGTGAGGGGTTACTCTCATTGTTGCGCGCTTCGTGCGTTCTCATTCAATTCTTCCCATTACTTGGTAAGTCGGTTATGGATTGGGGGGGGGGTAATGAACAGGGGTTGTATATAACCATGTCGTATTATGGGTTCAATGTGTAATACCGTAATCCGAGGTAGAGTGATGAGGCTGGCGGGGTGCCAAGGGACGCGGTGCGCGCGTTCGCGTCGCTGTCCATGTTGACCCCGCGGGAGCGTGCTCATTGCGAAAGTTATTGTCGCATTACTGCCGAGGAGCGCGGTGACTGTTCTCTTCCTAGTCCTGGTTTCTTTTAGTCATGATTTCTTTATGTGATGTTTTCTTCTTATCCTAACTAGTCATCATTGAGATGCTATTCCTAGGGATGGATCTATGGGATGGTAGGGTTATCCTGTCTCTATTCACTCGCGAGTTAAATGCTAGGTTTAATTAGAGAAAGTAGGGGGGATGACTCTCGGTTTGTTTTTCTTCTTTTTGCTTTTTTTAATGAATGTAGAGATGAATCTGACCGGTTCGCTTCCTTCCGTGGAGTGGTTCGCACAGAATGTGCGGTCGGGGAGGGGCGGTGAAGTGCGAGCTTCCCTCTTTTCCTGAGACCGTGTGTTGGTCCAGGTCTTTGGTACGGATCCAGCACGTTCGCCCACGTGACAGATCCGAGTATACCATGCAGCGAGGAGGTGACGGAGGGGAGCGTGATCGTGCACGCCATTGGCAAAATTTAATTATTACAGCGCTTATTCGGACACCAACATTATTCATTGAATAATTGTATTGCACGAGGTGTGGTGCGGCTTGGCCAAGTCTTCATTTATTGCTCAGAAATAAAGATATGAGATGTTATTCGATTTCTGGTTGGCCTCGTGCTAGAGGGAGCAATTCATGCGCTTCAACTTCGTATAAGACGAAGGAAAAAATAAAGTGGTTCAATTTGGCACGTAAGTGGTAGGAATGTCACAGATTTAACTTTTACTCGAAATGTGGTAATTATGCAGCATCAATAAATTATGGGAAAAAAGATATGGGTCTACCGAACTGGAATATGAAGGGGGAAGAGTTCGTTCATTAAGGTTTATACTAGAAACTCTAGCCGGGACCGCCATGTAATAAACCTGACCCCGGAGGTTTATTCACTTGTGGATCGCACGGCCTCTCGGGCCCTTACATAACAAAACACCGGAATAATGCAACAATTTTATTAACAACACAATAAATGCTCTTGGGCTGGCATAGGGGCCGCGGAGGTGTATACCTTGTTGCGTTGTTTGACTGAGCTCCACACGAGGCTTTACAGATCTTTATTGGCTAACGTTTCGGCGCTATCGCCTTCTTCAGAGCCTGAAAGGAAGGATCAAGTCAAGATGTGGCTACCGCGTCAGACGTTGCCTCAACCTTAGAAATTCAAGACCATCTTTCGATCACGTAGTCAATAGAGAGATCGAGACCCTTACCTTACAGGAAGCCAGACGGGCCAATCGGTCGGTAGCAGGGCCGTTTTCGAGACACAGGCGCCCCAATCAGAATGCCAACCTGATGTAGGGTCTGAGCTCCCGCGTTATATAGAGGCATTCTTCCTTCCGGTTTAGCTTGGGGTCTTTGGCATGAATCCAAAACGCCTCCAGAGCCTTGCGGGCGGCAGTTTGGGCCTCGACTGCCAGCAGCTTGACCCTGACCTCAAAGTCCTCCCCCGTATGCCCGTGGACTCTATGGTGACCCATTGCAGTGGACGTCCTGGACTTGGCCTTGCCGTCAAGGTGTTCCTTGACCCTAACATGTAGGGGTCGCGCCGTCTCACCGATATATTCCTCGCCACAGCTCTGGCAGGTAATGAGGTATACCACACCTGATAAGGTGCAGTCCCCTTCCCTGCCATGCGGGCAGACGGCGCAACCAGGGTGACACAAAGGCGATCGTAAGGACGATTCCGAACTAGCTGCCGCCTTAGGTTGTCTGGTGGCACCTCTACAACAGTTACCACATTCTCCAGGAGGTGTATACCGCCGGAAAAAGGGGAAAGGCAGGGAGGTCGAACGGACGGAAGGAAGGAAGGAAGGAAGGAAGGAAGGAAGGCCGGAAGGGAAGCCGGACGGAGGGAAGCCGAACGCCTCAGGGACGGGGAGGCGCCGGAGCCGAGACCACGCGGCCGGCGACCCAGACGTTGTTTTGCTGTCGCCTTTTATACCCAGATCCCCGAGCAGCAAGTGCAGAGCAGTTCGGCTCTGCGCGGCTCCCGGTTGAGCTCCCGGTGGAGAACAACGGTGGTGGCTTTATAGGCGCTACACTACAGCCTCATCGACAAGCTGCCGTGGGAAACAGCGCGCCCAGGCCGGACACGGACCGAGGAGCGATCGCGCTCGCGACACAAAAACTACTTTCCGTAGGTCAGTGATGTGCAATGTCGCGCGAAGGGCGCAAGTGCGAGGCGTGTCGCAGCACTTGTAACAAATAATTAATTAATTAAAACTATAAATGTAAATAATAATAAAAAACAATAAATAAATAAATGAACAAATAAATAAATATAAAAACTATTCTTTTTATCCAATTTTTCCGTTTCCTCCTCGATTTTTGGAGTCGTGAAGTACAGTCGTGCTGACAGTCCCACCGTCAATGCCTAACGAGACGTTCAAGAGAAAGAATATTGTCTATTCTTTAGGCAAAGAAAAGCCGCCTGCTTTCCTCAATGGGCTATCGAACTATGTAATATGAACTCTGTTGCTTTATTTTTGTCTTTGTTTTTATATCGTAGTATTATCCAGGTTAAAATGAGGTTACATTGCCGGTATGGTACAATACCGTAGTCAAAGCACACTTTAATCGACAAAATCGGACCGAGCAATCCCAGCAATACAGAAACACTCCCTCCGGACCCAAACTCTTGACTCATTTCCTGCAAGCCCGCCCCCCCCCCCCAACCACTCTACCATCCGGTCGCTGCGGGCTTCGTGGTGAGCGACGCACCTCGATGTTTCACTTCCGTTACTGTATCGCTAAAAAGCAAATTGTGAAATCGCTATAATTACGCTACTGTTCCAGCCCGAAACCTTTTGCAGGTTAGATTCTAACCACGACATGGTAGTTCCAGACGTCGGTTTTGGTTTATCGGCTTCACTGAAGCAATACGATTTTTTGCAATCTTTGACCTACCCAAGTATTCGCAGGAAATTTGAAGAGCACTACGGTACTTCTCTTACAGTCCTTCAATATGTCACTTTTAAAATTGCCACGGGACACTCATTGACCTCCCTTGTGATTTCAAATTCTGTTTATTCATCATCTTGTTCTTTTTATATAAATTTATAATATTTACATTTTCTTCAGTGTTAATGTAGTTTATAAATTCGTCTACATCATAATGGATTGTTTTTATGTTTCTTTTTTGTTTCCTCTATTGATTATTTTCTTTATAATTTAAAGAAAATAAAAAGGGTGATCTGTTTTGTAATTAAGCGGTAGATAATATTAAATATATTTCCATATCCGTTTATGTTGTCATTTAAACCAAATGCATATGCGCTACTCAAAAGTTTAATCAAAAACAATTCTTTACTGAATAGTATGTTTTCTCTGTATTTCCTTCCAGTGAGTCGAGAGCTGTAAATTGTGGGATTGATTTACATTTGTGGAAATGTTGATACAATGAAGTAAATTTGTCTTGTTATTAATATAGTGGATGTGTTCTTTAATCCTCTTTCTGAGGCACCTTGTACAATACCGCTCGCGCCGCACGGTCAAAAGTGGGCGAAAAAACGCCAACATAGCGTCGCAAAGCGTCGCACGCTCATAACTCCTTCAGTTTTAGGTTTCTTGAATAAAGGTTGGTACCATTCGATTCGCCTCTTCGAGATCTACACAAAAATGTGCAAAACTTTACCGGACCACCCATATTTTCGCCGTGGGTGGTCCAAAATTGGCTGGACGGGCGATTAGAGCAGCTTATTTCCCAGGATATGCGTGCTTTCGGAGTATCTCAAAGATGGCGTACGTCGCCAGTGCTCTGTCGTACCAGGAATGCCCCGAGAGTGCGCCGTGCACAATGTACACAGAACCTAACCTATCAATCGAGTGGGCGAGCGCATGTCCCCTGCGCTTCTATCTTCTCTCACTGGGAACTGCGACGTTTTCAAGACTATTTCGAGCCGTTTGGAGAATGTTATCAGAAATTTCCGGCCACCCCACTCAGGATTAGCTCCAATCTGTCCCAGCGAAACTTTGGTGTGCGCCGTGAACAATGCATACAGAATCGAACCTTTCAATCAAGGGGGGGGGGGACAGCTTGTAGACTGAGCGTTTGGGGAGTTTTATCAGAAATTTCTTGCCGCCCTAGTCAGGAGTTGCTCTAAGGCTGTCCAGCGAGCCTTTGGAGTGCGCCATGAACATGCATAGACAATCGAACCTTTCAATCGAGGAGGGGGGACAGCTTGCAGACTGAGCGTTTGGGGAGTTTTATCAGAAATTTGCAGCCGCCCTAGTCAGGAGTTGCTCTAAGGGTGTCTAGCGAGCCTTTGAAGTGCGCCGTGAACAATAGATACGGATTCGAACCTTTCAATCGAAGGGGGCGACCGCTCGCAAATTGCACGAATGGGCGTGTTCGGAGCGCAATAGCTCTATTAAGTTGTAACCTTTCATGCTGCAGCTTGTAGGTTTTGTAGGCAGTCGAACGTTCTGTACGTACGCCAAAGTAGAATGGTTTAGCTTAGGAAGGCGCAATGTTATAGGGGTGCGAATATGCAGGTGAGGATTATGTGAAGCATTTTTTTCCGATTTCCGTGGATCACTGCGAGAAGATGCGGCGAGCTGACGACTTTAAAATACGTAAGTGAACAGAGTGCCTAAGGTACTTTACGACGATATGCTCATAGCTCCTCAGTTGCCTAAACTGCCTTAGCCTCGGCTGGCGGTTTAGAGCGGCAAAAGCTAGCGGTTAGAGTTTCTTGCGCTCCTACTCGCCCAGATTTGAGTCTTCGACACTCGGAATGGCACAGTTCCGTTCAGCATGAAAAGCGCTATCGAACGGTGTCAATCTCGACCGATTTTGGAATAATCAATTTTTTGACTGTTTAGCATAGAGGACGAGGCCGCGGCGGAAGGACGATGACGTCATCGAAAAAACGATGTCTTCGAGTTGGGCCATGCGTGATACCGTTCGATAGAGCTTTTCATGCTAAATTGAATATTGTCATTTAGAGTGGGAAAAACTGTAATCTGGGCGAGAAACAGCGCGGAGAGCGTCTGCCGTTGTTGCGCTAAATTGCACGCGCGGGCGTGTTCGGAGAACAATAACTCTGTCGAGTTCGAATCGTTTCGGCTGCAACTTGTGTTTATTGTAGGCAGTAGAACGATATATAAGTATACTAAAGTAGAATGGCTTAGCTTAGGAGGGAGCAATGTTACAGCGGTGCAAAAATGCAGGTGAGGCTTGCGTGATGCACTTTTTTCCGAATTCGGTTAACCACTGCGAGAAGACGCGGCGAGCTAAAGCCTCAAAATGCGTACGCGAACAGAGCGCTTAAGGTGCGGTACTTTATGATGACGTGATCAGAACTTCTCAGCTGCCTAAACTGCCTTAGCCCCATCTGCCGTTTTAGGGCGGCGGACTTAGCGATTGAAGTTTCCTGCACTCTTACTTGTCCATATTTGTGTTTTCGACACTCCCAATAACATCGTTCTGTTCTGCTTGAAGAGCGCTATCGAACTGTATCAATGTCGACCGATTTTGGAAACATAGGCCTGTGTTGTACTCCCGCGGGAGTGTCAAGCCTCTGGCTGAGATGGGAGTTCGACAAAGCATTTCTATAGATTTATATTTTTGTACACAACCATATACAAAGTATGCAGTCGGGGAGACTGCCAACGTTCCAAACCCAAGTAGGGGCGTGGCTTACAGGGTGGTGGCCACTATACCGTGACATGCCCGCCCTTTCGAATTTGTCGGCCTCGACAAAAAAATGCAGTACGAAAAAATTATTACATTACAACAAGATACATTGACGGCTAACAATGGTGGGCTTTCTCGGCTCGCTAGTTTCGCTTGATTTCTTTGCTCGGTGCGAGCAAATCGTTTCTCAGCTGGTGAGCTGTTCGGCACTAAGTAATTATCCGTTATGCTGATGAGTAAGATGAAGAAATAGGAGACAGGCAGAGAACTAAGGAAGCAGTAAGCAAAGAACGCAGTTGAACACAACCGTTCAACCGCAGTCACGAAGACGTAGTGTCTGTTAGATGACCTCAGTATGGGTTACCATCCTCTATTCCTTTCGAGTGGGATTATCATAGCCTCGTTGACGCCGCTATTCTTAAGTGGGTACTTACGTGAACTCTGGTCGACGCCCTCGAGTGTATGCTCGAAGCCACGTTTCGGCTCCTTTGTAATGCCGACATCACCTAGTATACGGTACTGTTGCCAATGGGCGAAGTTCTATTAACAACGAATAAAATGTCTAAAAAATTCTTTTTTTTTCTTTCGGATTTTTTTCTTGGACGTCCTATGTACAGATTATATACAAGCTAGCGGTGGCATGAATGGCAGAGAAAATGTAGCAAGTGAATTGATAGGGTGAAAATTGAATTTTAGTAATGTGAGCTATAAATTAATAAGGTAATAGTGAAAGATTCGATTGAACCATTAACGTGATAACGAAAACATGAATACAAAGAAATCATCTAGGACGTGCGCAAAAGGGAAAATCGGAAAAGTACGAGGTTCACAAAGGAGGTAGTTTGCACTCGGCAGTGACTCATGTGAAAAACGTACTTCCCGCACACTTAGTGTTTTTGAAGACGCCAGGTCGGAAAATACGATGTTCGCTTCAAATCGCTAATGCGACTAGCGAAAATCGTACTTTTCGCAATCGATAATTAGAGTTTAAAAAGGCAGCATAAAATAAGCTAACTCAACCTTTCTACTGTAATATTGTAATTAAGTGTGTACGGTATAGAAGAAAAATAATGTGGAACAAAATGTAAACAATAATGTAACCATGGTAATACTTCTTTAAAAATAGCTGTAAAGTTACATGCCCTGCCTCATTCATGCGCCACGGTAAAGACAAACGAAAAAGTAGAAATGATAAAAATCATGCTCAGTACAAAAAAAAATCATGCCAGCATGCTTCGTGAGAAATGTGCAATGTGCATGCGGTGCGGTGTACATATCTCGAGATATAAATACGTTTTGATGGCCGTCAAAACGGAGTCTCCCGTACTGCTAACTTCTTTTAGAATTTTTTGAGCAAAAATAATCTCCCCGCGACCTCCATGTCAAGCCTCTGGCTGAGATGGGAGTTCGACAAAGCATTTCTATAGATTTATATTTTTGTACACAACCATATACAAAGTATGCAGTCGGGGAGACTGCCAACGTTCCAAACCCAAGTAGGGGCG
The DNA here is from genome assembly GCA_947396885.1 of Heligmosomoides polygyrus polygyrus. Taxonomy (NCBI): domain Eukaryota; kingdom Metazoa; phylum Nematoda; class Chromadorea; order Rhabditida; family Heligmosomidae; genus Heligmosomoides; species Heligmosomoides polygyrus. The sequence continues at coordinate 41,850,273 of OX377201.1, forward strand.
TGGCTTACAGGGTGGTGGCCACTATACCGTGACAGGAGCATCCGCGGAACCTCCGTGGACGAGGGGTGCACCGCGGACGGCGGGCGTGACGGGGCGCGGTGATTGGCCAGGTGAGGGATCTCGGCGCGATTCCCGCCCTTCCGCGGATGCTCCCGCGGGAGTATAACAGAGGCCATAGATTTTCCGGCAGTATTCCATCGAGGACGTGGCGCCCTAGGACGAGCTGCGCGGACGATGACGTCATCAAAGGTATCGGTATTTTCGAAATTGGCCAAATCTCCTCGTGCAAACTTCGTCCAAAATCATCTAGGGATTAATTGGGGAACTGATTACGAATTCGACGTTCGTTTTTATTCCGCCGACATCAGCAGGTTGCTTCCCATTTGAGGGTCGTCGGGTCACGATCAAACGAATTTGAGGCTTTAGCTCGCCGCGTCTTCTCGCAGTGGTTAACCGAATTCGGAAAAAAGTGCATCACGCAAGCCTCACCTGCATTTTTCCACCGCTGTAACATTGCTCCCTCCTAAACTAAGCCATTCTACTTTAGTATACTTATATATCGTTCTACTGCCTACAATAAACACAAGTTGCAGCCGAAACGATTCGAACTCGACAGAGTTATTGTTCTCCGAACACGCCCGCGCGTGCAATTTAGCGCAACAACGGCAGACGCTCTCCGCGCTGTTTCTCGCCCAGATTACAGTTTTTCCCACTCTAAATGACACTATTCAATTTAGCATGAAAAGCTCTATCGAACGGTATCACGCATGGCCCAACTCGAAGACATCGTTTTTTCGATGACGTCATCGTCCTTCCGCCGCGGCCTCGTCCTCTATGCTAAACAGTCAAAAAATTGATTATTCCAAAATCGGTCGAGATTGACACCGTTCGATAGCGCTTTTCATGCTGAACGGAACTGTGCCATTCCGAGTGTCGAAGACTCAAATCTGGGCGAGTAGGAGCGCAAGAAACTCTAACCGCTAGCTTTTGCCGCTCTAAACCGCCAGCCGAGGCTAAGGCAGTTTAGGCAACTGAGGAGCTATGAGCATATCGTCGTAAAGTACCTTAGGCACTCTGTTCACTTACGTATTTTAAAGCCGTCAGCTCGCCGCATCTTCTCGCAGTGATCCACGGAAATCGGAAAAAAATGCTTCACACAATCCTCACCTGCATATTCGCACCCCTATAACATTGCGCCTTCCTAAGCTAAACCATTCTACTTTGGCGTACGTACAGAACGTTCGACTGCCTACAAAACCTACAAGCTGCAGCGTGAAAGGTTACAACTTAATAGAGCTATTGCGCTCCGAACACGCCCATTCGTGCAATTTGCGAGCGGTCGCCCCCTTCGATTGAAAGGTTCGAATCCGTATCTATTGTTCACGGCGCACTTCAAAGGCTCGCTAGACACCCTTAGAGCAACTCCTGACTAGGGCGGCTGCAAATTTCTGATAAAACTCCCCAAACGCTCAGTCTGCAAGCTGTCCCCCCTCCTCGATTGAAAGGTTCGATTGTCTATGCATGTTCATGGCGCACTCCAAAGGCTCGCTGGACAGCCTTAGAGCAACTCCTGACTAGGGCGGCAAGAAATTTCTGATAAAACTCCCCAAACGCTCAGTCTACAAGCTGTCCCCCCCCCCTTGATTGAAAGGTTCGATTCTGTATGCATTGTTCACGGCGCACACCAAAGTTTCGCTGGGACAGATTGGAGCTAATCCTGAGTGGGGTGGCCGGAAATTTCTGATAACATTCTCCAAACGGCTCGAAATAGTCTTGAAAACGTCGCAGTTCCCAGTGAGAGAAGATAGAAGCGCAGGGGACATGCGCTCGCCCACTCGATTGATAGGTTAGGTTCTGTGTACATTGTGCACGGCGCACTCTCGGGGCATTCCTGGTACGACAGAGCACTGGCGACGTACGCCATCTTTGAGATACTCCGAAAGCACGCATATCCTGGGAAATAAGCTGCTCTAATCGCCCGTCCAGCCAATTTTGGACCACCCACGGCGAAAATATGGGTGGTCCGGTAAAGTTTTGCACATTTTTGTGTAGATCTCGAAGAGGCGAATCGAATGGTACCAACCTTTATTCAAGAAACCTAAACTGAAGGAGTTATGAGCGTGCGACGCTTTGCGACGCTATGTTGGCGTTTTTTCGCCCACTTTTGACCGTGCGGCGCGAGCGGTATTGTAGTGACTCCCTCATAATGTACTTTACAACTATTACAGTCTATGCAGTATACTACCCGGCTTGTTCTTACTGTTGGTGTTTTCTGTTTGTAGATATTGATACAAACGTTCGTAACAGTTGAAATTACGTAATGTCTGAAGTTGAGTTTTTCACAGTAGCTACAAATATTACCACATAATGACCCTTCATTTGAGTTACCAAAGTCTTTAATGATATATTGACTGCTCCGATCTCTACTTTTGATGAATTTATTACGGGTAAAATAATTGCTTGAATAAATTGGTACTGGATTTGTAGAGCTTGAATTGAAGTACATGGGGGTCTAACCCAAGTACAGTGAGCACTTTTCCAACAAGGTTCTTCCCCATTAACATAATTTGAAATTTACTAGTCGCATGTATTGCCCCACCTTGAACACTGCTCACTATTCTAGAACCCACGCCAAAGAAACGACATGCATGAGATCGAGTGTGTTTAACAGATATTCACGCGCCTCCTTTGGTACCGTTTAACCCTCCTAATAGCAGGCAAAATCTCTCAGGCTACTGTCAGAAGCTAGCCATGTTTGGACTGAAAAGACTACAGTGGAGATGTATAATGTTAGATATCATTCGCCTTCCGTATTCATGAAAAGAGGTGAGATAAACCCCGAGCAAATACTGGATTTTAAGACCAACTAGTGAACGGAACGGTATGTTAATATTACTTATCCAAAGAAACAGAAAGTTCAATATAATGTCTGACAGTTTCTTTGTCAGATGGGCCAGGTGGTTCGGATTGCTTCCAGTGGTGGACGTCTTCGAAGCCACTAGTTGTCGCTACTTGAAGATTAAACTGAATAAGCTCAAAAGTCTGAGTTCGCTGAGTTCATCATTCATTAGCGAGTTCAGAGGATATTGAATCCTTCCTATGTACGTTATGTTGCCCTTGTCCGACCCTATCTACTTTACAACTTTGTCTGTTGTGTTTTTAGAATTAATGATTTTATTATACTTCTATCGTACCTTTTCTGATAGCGTTTTATCGAGTGCTTTTTTGTTGTTCAGTTTTTTTCTATCCGTTTCTGTGGAATTAGTTCACCACTTCAAGGAATCTTTTATGCACTAGTAGAGGAAGCACTTTTCTTCTTTTTCCGTCAGGCCTTCTAGGTGTCTGCAAGCTTGCACTTTCCTGTTAGTTTTATCCAACTTATTTGTTTCACGTGGATGGTTTTCGTACCCGTACCCCGAAGCTCCGAAAGTTCTACTGCATAATGGGCACAATGGCCAACTGATGCGAATATTGCTAGGATAGGACCACTTGCAATACGGCTAGTAACTTTGACTAACTCCAAAATTTCAATATTTAAATGTGCCTGAGGGGCATAAAAGAGGAGATTTTATTCCTAGAGACCGTTTACTCTTTACCTGTTACAGTGCTTCTCATCTGAGCGCACTCTTTCCCGAGTGAATGAAATCTACCACTATATAATTGACTTAGCGGTCGATAACGTTTGAGTCATCTAACCTAAGTGAGATACGTCGCATCATCCACAGCGAGGGCGGTCGAGTGGTCTAATCTCAGTGAGAAACGCTGCATCATCCACAGCGGGGTCAAAATTTGCTATCGAATGTGGGATGTTGCTGAGCAGGCGAGGCGCAGGTTTACTGCTTAACACAACAGCATCTACGCGCGTTTCTGAGCGTCCACATTCAGAAGCTGACTTCATCCCATTAGCATGATAAGACCACTAAAGGGTAAAGTAGAAGGGGACTTCGAGGGTGGAGAACCGACGGCGATCAGGAGGGAGGGAGCTGGAGGAGGCATTGGGATGGGGGGGGGGGTAGGGAAAACAATGAAGCAGGCAAGGAATGGCACCAAGAAGGGTTTAGACAATAAGGAGGGATCAGCAGGAAGTTGCCAATCAGGGGGATGGGCAGTAAGGAGGATCAGCAAGGGGATCCAGTAAGGGTGACCTGATTTAGAAGATGTGACATCGCAATGGGCGTTCGCTCGCCGTTGTCGTGTCGCGAGCGTGGGAGGGCTACTTGATTGGGGTAGACTAGTGAGGAGGATCCCGAGGCGGGGGAATCTACCTGTAATAGGGGACCTAGAGGTGGGACCAGCGTGGGGAACAAACAAGAAGGAAGTCGTAAGGGAATTCATACGGATAACAAGGAATTTGCCATATGCATAGCCTCTTCATGCTCGAAAAAGCTGCGACTCCTCGCGCTTCTGAGCTTCTCGATTCGGAAGACGAATCTTCTAAGCGTTTGGATCCAGAAGATGTTCCCATTACGTCGCGCAACAAGCGTCCTGATTGTGAATACCTGTCACCGACGTCTGCCGTGAGCATGGGAGAACCACTAAGGGGGTGGTGGAGAAGGGCAGTAAGGGGGACCTCTAGGGTGGACCAGGAGAGCGACCAGGAAGGAAAGGAACAACCTGGAGGAGGGGCCAGGACGGAGAAACCAGCAAGAAGGGACCAGTAAGTTCCAATAGTGGAAACAAAGAAGTGGACAAGCAGTTGGGACCAGGTGGGGAATAAAGGAGGGGAGAAAAGACCAGTAAAAGGCGGAAATTACAAGGATCATTAGAATCAGATCGGAATAGACGCGTGGTGTAGAGCGGGCAATTGGTGCAGGAACACTCGTTCGACCCGAATGCCGAAGTGGGCTGTTTCAGCCTTCACGTTGGTCGATCGGTGCGCATCGATCTCTTGTAAGCCCGCGGTAGCCCTACTGCCAGACGGATCGTGGCGCAGTGGATGGGGCTGCCTCATGCGAGGGAGGTCGGGGGTTCGGTTGCCATGCGTCACGAGATTCTTGCATTTCAACTGACTGATTGAGATTTCAGCGGTTTTGACGCTTACCCCATTTTCGGGTGTTTTGTGCGCATTTTTCCAGCTGTATGCGCTTATGCAGAACCCAGATGTGGAATCCCCCTGAACGACAAAAGCAGTTTCCACACGAGCAGCTTGGATCGTACCCACCCTGGAGTCCCTTTCCCTAGCTCGAGGAGCGCAGAACGGAGCTGCGGACTCCCCCTGAGCGACGAAAGGACTTAAATAGAGCGGGTGTATTGATACAGCCATGTTCGAATGCCAAATTGAGCCCCGACGCGAAAAATCTATTCCGATTTGATTTTAGCAGCCATGCATCTACTCAGTAAAGGCGGACCAGCAATTAGATCCAGTATGAAGAAACGAGTGAGGAGAAACCTGGCTTCGGAAGACATGTCAACGATATCTGGAAACGCTAGCTGCTGAGCATAAGAACGGTTGTGGAGGAGCAACCTGGGGGACATAAGTACTGCGCAGCACAAACCAATGACGTTAGTGGCCGGTCCGGAGAGAATCTCTATGACGAAGGTACCGAAGTGTTGAACGACTTGATGCCGATAAATACGCACCAGGTCCTAGATGTTAGCGAATTTTGTGTTTTACAAAAACTGCTTCCCATAGGTCAGTGATGCTGCAAAGTCGCGCGAAGCGCACAAATGCGAGACACGTCGTTAGGCGTGTCGGAGCACTTGTAAATAAATAAATGAAGTATCCCATAAGAGGCTAGAAGCAGTGAAGGGAACTCCTACCATTTAGGCTACACCGGCTAGAATGCTCCTAAGGGCGAGAGTGAGTTCTTATCAGTTAAACTAGGTAATCATCTTTAATCTTGTGTGTTGCTCATTCTCAGGAATCGAAAAACACGTCTTAAGCAACATTCGCATTTGTACTCACTCGAACGTCATGGGCGCCCTACTTTCTGCAATACGAGGAGATCCTATTGACCAGGGAATGGTAGAGGTAAGTAGAGGCCACATTTAGTGTTTTACTGGCTGACACATTCTCTTTCAGGTCCGTGAGCAGAAGCCTCAGATGGAAGCAGTAGAGGAATACGCAGCGTTGAAGGTGGGTAGTCTCTACTGCCCCCATTACGATTTTCCCTGTTGTTAAAACTCGCCGCTTTTGCAGAATTCGAGCGAAAACGTTGTCTCGCCAAGTGTCGACGCTTACATCTCCCCTTGCCCAGCGAATCTTTTGACATTTGAGTCACTCGCCAGTCCAAGATTTCAGACACCTTCTGACCGACCCCGTCTCTCAACAAAAACGGTCACATCTGGCTTGCTACCCTCTCCGGTTATAATTACGGAGAAGCCAGCCTACGCCGATGACAGCGAGAAAGCCGACTTCTCTTCCAGGCGTGTAGTTTCATTGGCTTCCGCACCGCCAACACCCAAGCCCTTGGAAACTATCGCGAAGAAGGGACGAGGGACCACCTTAACACCGGAAGGCGAGATGCGCGAATTGCTAAACGAAAAGCAGGTCCCGGCACTAGGTGTGATTCGAAAAGAAATGACATCCCCTTCTTCATCTGAGGCCAAAGCCGCTGTGCCTTCGTCAGTGGCTACATCACAACCTAAAAAGGATGTTATTTCAAGCAATGCACAAGAACTACCCATAAAAGATGTCCAAGAAGCTGAGGCCAAGAAGCCGCAGACACCCTCGAGCAGAAAGCTTTCTCAACCTAGCAAACCACATGCAGTAAAATCTCCAGTATTTAAAATCACACGTCGCTCAGCTCCCACACCACCGTCTACACAGGCGGGTGAAGAAAAGAAAACGGCTGAACCACTCGCAAAGGATATCTCTGCAAACAGGAAATCTCGAACGCCATCAAGCAAAACTCTTCCTGAACCCCGCAAGCCACCTGTAGAAGCCAAATCTCCAGTCCTTAAAACAGCTCGCCCATCAGCTCCTACACTGCCCCCAGCAGAGGCTTCTGTGGAAAAGAAGGAGAAGGAACCGCTCGTAAAAGCTCTTCCTGAGGGCAAGAAACCTCGAACGCCATCAAGCAAAACTCTTCCTGAACCTCCCAAGCCACCTGTAGAAGCCAAATCTCCAGTCCTTAAAACAGCTCGCCCATCAGCTCCTACACTGCCCCCAGCAGAGGCTTCTGTGGAAAAGAAGGAGAAGGAACCGCTCGTAAAAGCTCTTCCTGAGGGCAAGAAACCTCGAACGCCATCAAGCAAAACTCTTCCTGAACCTCCCAAGCCACCTGTAGAAGCCAAATCTCCAGTCCTTAAAACAGCTCGCCCATCAGCTCCTACACTGCCCCCAGCAGAGGCTTCTGTGGAAAAGAAGGAGAAGGAACCGCTCGTAAAGGCTGTCCCTGAAGGCAAGAAACCTCGAACGCCATCAAGCAAAACTCTTCCTGAACCTCCCAAGCCACCTGTAGAAGCCAAATCTCCAGTCCTTAAAACAGCTCGCCCATCAGCTCCTACACTGCCCCCAGCAGAGGCTTCTGTGGAAAAGAAGGAGAAGGAACCGCTCGTAAAGGCTGTCCCTGAAGGCAAGAAACCTCGAACGCCATCAAGCAAAACTCTTCCTGAACCTCCCCAGCCACCTGTAGAGGCCAAATCTCCAGTCCTTAAAACAGCTCGCTTATCAGCTCTTACTGCAGGGCCTACGGAGACTGCCGCAAAAGAGCAGGAAAAGAAATCGCTTAAAAAAGAGGTGGCTGAAGCTAAGATCCCTTCAGGTTCTGAGCCACTAGCTGCTGAACCAGCGGCTGTCGATAAAACACAAGAACACCTAGACGAAGATGGTGAGGGACAACGACCATCACACAGTATCGCTCCTTCTGCAGCCGTTCCGTGTCCTCAACCAGGCCCTGTTTTAACGCGGGATAAACAAACTGGACTTCAACCGCAGCGCCATGCAGAAGTCGATGTTGATGTCACACAAGTAGAAAAATCTGGAAATTCTGCAAAAATGACGGCACTTCCAACAGATTCAGGAGCAACCACTTCAACCTCGCGTGGTTTAGCTCCAGTAGCTCGCTTACCACCATATCGTGCAAGCTCCCCATTCACACCTGTGAGAGCGTCGCTTCTCTCAAATTCTCCAACAACTCCGCTTCCTGTGAAGGCTTCCAAAGAATTTCAACGTCAAGCTGATCAGGCTCTGCTAGTGAAGCCTTTGGAGTCTGCTGCTGTAGTCCAAGAAAAAGAGAAAGCTTCTTCACTTGATCCAGAGCGAGGTCGAAAATCACGTCTTAGGAGAACTGATCGTGAGAAGGAGACTTCAATCGTTCATGTAGTTAGAATGTCTGGTGAAAGAATGAAGCAGCAAGAAAAAAAGGATCCTGAGCACAAAATGGTTCGCAAATCAAAAAGTGGATCAGCCGAGAAGACCAAATCTGCGGAGAAGACCAAATCCCATTCCAAAGAAAAGGTGCGAGAAAGATCTCTTACGAAAATACTGCCTAGGCAAGACCATTCAACCACGAAAGGTAGTGCAGAGAAAAAAGAAGGCTCGGTGCAAAAGAGACTCGGAAGAACTGACGAAAAGAAGACAGACACGGGAGTTACCAACGTTATAGAAACGAAGATGTCTACCACTACTGATGTGAAAAAAGAGATACCATCGTCGGAAGTCAAAGCTGCGAGAAAGAAAGGGTCCTCATCGATGTTAAAGCCAACAGCAGCCGGATATGTAAAGGTAGGGCTGGACTTATCTGCATATAGAAGTCGCGTCTTGCTGTACAGAAAATACTGTAGCTCGAGTCTAAACACGAGATCCATACGGCTTTATACTGAACACGTCCTTCTGGTTATAATCCCCTACTAACCGTCGCAGGAGAAACATCCAACGCGGTGGAAGGACAAGCTACGTTTCGTACAAGGTGGCGCAATGGAAGGTATCTAAGGAAGAGGGGAGGGGAGGGAGATGGGATCAGTTGCTAACCAAAGCTATGCTCAAGCTGATTTTTTTACGATTGGAGCAGTTTATTTTCCTGCATTTTGGTAAACCAGACGTTCAGCGGCATAGAGCCCGCCAAACGTTTGGTTGGGGCTTCGCCTCCAACCACGAGAATAGAACACCACGGCCGTTTTCATTTCGTCTTTAGGCCTTCTCTCGTTCAATACAGTGAAATAAACTGGTCTGGTTTTTCTATAAACAATATAATAGCGAGATACGGTACAGATTCTTCAAAACTGCACCTATGGGGCCTGTGCACCCCTATCGCATGTAGGCGACTCATTCTCTGAAGCACTCGTTCTATACATGGAGAGGAAGTGATACAGTTAATTCGAAGTGCCTAATCTGTAGAACCACAAATGAAATCAATTGGTTTTGGTGGACCGCTCGATACCGTTCAGTGTCCAACGGGAATAATATTACTCCGATCCCTTCAGTCATTCTCCCTCCCCCCTCACCAACTCCACCAATATCCCTTTACCCATATGCCGGCAGAGAACGATAGTGAGGATCAAGTACGCGCACACTCGTTGTTGCACGAAGCTTTAAAAAAGTCATCTGTAAATCTCACCGATGCTGTGCAAAGTTTTATCTGTGGCACGTCTTCTTGATCCAGATGCACGTTGGATAATATCTGTGACACATTTGCTGAGTTCCGACGCATGTGTCACGACGTCTATGACATGTCTTTCGCACCCCGACACATGACTCACGTCTGTAGCACGTCTTCTGACGCCATGTTGGACGACACTGGGAGAAAATACTGGTCTCCTTATTGGTTCCTTTCAATGACCCCTTCACTGGTTCCTTTACTGCTCCCCACAGTTGATTTTTAAAAGTTTTAAATTTAAACCGCAAAGCATTCTACCAGTCTCCCTAGCTTCTCTGCGTTATGGCGGCCCATATGATACCAAATTTGCCCAGTAAAATATCCACTTCACGATCCTTGCTAACTTTGGATGGGCAGTTTCTCCTAGTTGTAAGGGTAATTTCCGCATTACCGCTTCCACACAGTGATTGTACTCGTTGTCGCCGTTGATGCATTCTTTGCAGTTTGAGGTGTAGGTCTTATAATGACTTCACCAGTGACCAAACTTTGGGTGCTCGAGCTCGTCGCAATGATGTGAACTAGCAGAATTAGACTGAAAACGCTGACAGGTCATAACTTTGCTTGGAAGCAAAGTTTTTTTTTTCATTTTATTAATCGAAATAAGCACCGGGTAGGTCTGCACCATGGCGAATTGGCGAATGAGTAGTGGGTGTTCTGCCTCAACCGCACAGAACAGTCTATTCAGCATTATCTTAACGGAACTGGTTAAAATTATCGTCGCCCCTCTGTTTTTTTAGCTCGTTCTTTCTGTGTTTTTCTGTGTTTGATGCTTAGACGCATAGAGCGTAGCTAGAGGAGATGCCGGCTGTCGCGTGCACCAAGACCAGGTTCTTGTTTGAGATTTCCCACCCAGGCCAATCAAACCTTCCATCCTTTCATGGTCGGTGAATTAGAAGCAGACTAGTCTGGGAAGGATAATACTCTGACTTGTCCATCGAATGGCCACCGCAAGTCACTAGGTCCAACACAATATATAGGTCAAATACGCTTTATTGAACAGCACAGTCTTTCATTTTCCTTCTTTACTATGTTTCGACAACGGTTTTTTTTGTTCACCTGTTTCCTACTTTGCTCATTGAAAGTACTGGCTTGAGGAAACAAATACTGCTTAATGTTAATAGAGACAAGGTTTTTGGTTTTTGGAGACTTTGTATTGCTTGTCACAAAAACTCTTAACTCTACTATAACTTCATAACATTTCGACCGAAATTAGATGAAGACTGCCCAATTTCATTTATTCCTACATGGTTCCCTTCTTTTAAACATGGTTCCCTTCTTTTAAACAAGTACGGGACTTTTGTTTGGAATATTGGATTCTTACAATTTTTGATGAAGACTACATAATTCCATCGCGAGAAGCCGCCTTTTGGCTCTTCTGGGTGGAATCCTTTAGAAAAAGAATACCTAACATAGTGGTTTATTTGAATGTCTGCTTTTTCTGAGCATTTCCTATGAAGAATTGGGAGAATTGGCTGGCCGATAGATTAAGGCGAAGGGCTGCTGTTGGCAACATGCCCAGCGACGCACGCGACGCAGCCGCTTGCACTCCACTTTGACGACGGAGCGCGGAAGCCGTGCGGTTTGTGCCTCTTATACGCCCGCGAGGCCGCCCTTGTTAGGCGGCTCGTGGTGCAGTGGGTAGAGCGTCTCGCTCTGACGATGGAGGTCGGGGGTTCGGCTCATCTGCATGTCGGCGTTTTTGCATTTCAATTGACTGGATGAGATCTCAGGAGTTTTAACGTCCACTCAATTTTCAGGCGTTTTCTGCCCATTTTCCAGCTGTATACGGTTTTGCAGAACCCAGCTGCGCACTCCCTGAGCGACGAAGGCAGTCTCCACACCAGCAGCTTGATCGGTACCTACCCTGGAGTCCCTTCCCTAGAACCCAGCTGCGGACTCTAAGGATCAGCGCTTCCGATTTCATTTGGTGTTCACGCGTGTAATGATAGCAGTGAACGATTTCGCGCTCCGTGGCGAACGTACGCAGGGCCGTCGCGCTGCTGGCAGATCGCCAACAGCCGCCCTTCGCCCAACTAATGCGGCCGAATTGGCTGCCGGTGTTAATATTTCTCTATTTCTCTAGTGGATATGATGGGAGGGGGGGGGGGGGGGGGGAGGAGGCTCATCAGGCAGTCTATTCTTCAATAGCTCCCCACAGCGACCCATATCTCTATCAGCATTATTATAAGGGTCGCCCCACCAGAACAGCTCGACCGAAATCGCAAGCGGATATTTGCTCAAATCTTCGACACGCCTAGCAGCGTTTCTCGCACATGCGCGCTTCGCGCGACTTTGTAGCATCACTGACATATGGAAAGTAGTTTTTGTGAAACATAAAATTCGCTAGCATCTAGGAACTTGGTTCGTACGTACATCATGCCCTTCACCATTTCGGTACCTTCATCCTAGACATTCTTTCCTGACCGGCCAGTAATGTCATTAGTTTGTGCTGCGCAATACTTCTGTCCCTCAGGTTGCTCCTCCACAACCGTTCTTATGCTCAGCAGCTAGCGTTTCCAGATATCGTTGACATGTCTTCCAAAGCCAGGTTCCCCTCTCTCGATTCTTCTTACTGGATCTAATTGCTGGTCCGCCTTCAATGGTGTTCCCTACCCCCTCTTTTGTCCACCACCTTCCTGGTCTCAACTACTGGCCCACTTCTTTGCTTCCACTATTGACACCTACTGGTCTCTTCTTGCTGGTTTCCCCGTCCTGCCACCTCCTCCAGGTTATTCCTTTTCTTCCTGGTCGCTCTCCTGGTCCACCATAGAGGTCCTCTTACTGCCCTTCTCTACCACCCCCCCCCCCCTCGCTAGTGGTCCTCCCACGCTCATGGCACGGTCGGTGACATGTATACATGTATTCAGAATTAGGATGCTTGCTGCGCGACGTAGGGGACCCGTTTTCTGGATCAAGAAGCTCAGAAGCGCGCACAGTCGCCACTGTGTCGAGCATGAAGAGGCTATGCATATGGCAGATTCCTTGTTCTCCGTATGGATTCCCTTACGGCTCCCTTTTTGTTGATTCCCGTCCTGGTCCCGCCACCAGGTCCCTTCTTCCAGGAAAATTCCTCCCCTCCTCCCCTCAGGATACTCCTTCACGACGACGGCGAGCGAACGGCATTGTGTGACATAGGTGTCACATCCTCTAAATCCGGTCTCTCTTAATGGTAATGGATCCCCTTGCTGATCCTCCTTACTGTCCCCCTCTCCTGATTGGTAACTCCCTAATGATCCCTACACATTGCCTGAACTCTTCTTGGTGCCACTTCCTGGCCTACTTCCTTGTTCCCCCGCATCGACCATCCCGCTCCTCCTGGTCGCAGCCTCCTGATTGCTGTCGGTTCCCCACTATCAAACTCCTCATTCTACCCTTACCCCTTTAGTATTCTTTTTCTGCTAATCTCACGAAGTCGGCTCCTGAATCTGGACACTCAGAAATGCGCGTAGGTGCTGTTGTGTTAAACAGTAAACGGCTGCGTTTCCTCTGCTGCAACATCCCACGTTCAATGGGAAATTTTGCCCGCGTTTTAGATGATGAGGCGTACCTCATTCAGGTTAGATCATCGACCGCCCTCGCTGTGGATAATGCGGCGTATCTCACTTAGGTTAGATCACTCCACGGAGAACTCTTTTATATATAGGTGGTGATGGTGATGGCGATAGGTGGTGATATCTCACATAGGTGAGATCATTCGACTGCCTTCACTGTGGATGATGCGGCGTACCTCACTTCGGTTAGATCACTCGACCGCTCTCGCTATGGATGATGCGGCGTATCTCGCTTAGGTTAGATCACTCAAACGTCATCGACCGCTAACTCAATTATATAGTGGTAGATAGATAGATAAGCGAGAACGGTCGTTTGTCTGTGGGTGTGTGAGTGCGTGTGTGTGTTTGTTTGCAAAGAAGTGCTGAAGGAGTGCGTTGGGAGGAAGTATGGGGAAGGGGGGGGGGGGTTGTAGTTGTCACCAGTTCTCAAGTGTTGTAGTTGTCGACAGGCGTCCATGTTCAGATGACATGTCAACAATGTCGCGCAGAGAACGTTCAGGTTGAGAAGAGGTGTCACCGATGTCGCGAAAGGCCTGTCCGGATTCAGATTCAGAAGACGTGTCACCGATGTCGCGCAAAGCACGTTCGGGTTGAGAGCACATCTCACCGACGTTGTTCAACAGGCGTCCGGGTTCGGAAGAGGTGTCACCGATGTCGCGCGAGGATTCCGGATTCAGACGATTTGTTACCAGTGAAGATGGGACCAGTAATGGGGGACCGGTGAAGGATGGGGTTCCAGTAAGGGGGACCGGTAAAGGGTTGACTAATAAAGGAGGGACCGGTGAAGGGAGATCCAGTGAAGAGGGAACCGGTGAAGGAGGGGAGGGGTCCAGTGAAGATGGGACCGGTGAGGAAGGGACCAGTAATGGGGACCGGTGAAGGGGGGGGGGGAGGGAAGGGGTCCAGTGAAGGGGGACAGGAAAAGGGTTAATGAATGAGCAGTAGTAGGGACCGACGAAGGGGGGAGGGGCGGGGCGGAAGCAGTGAAGGGTGAACCGGAAAAGGACTGACAATAAAGAGGAAGCAGTGACAAGGGACTGTTAAGGGTGGTCCAGTGATGGTGATGGATCTGTTTTGCCCTATTCCGCTATACCATTCTATATAGCAAAACCAGTTTTTTACTGAACGAGACAAGGTCTAAAGAGGAAAAGAAGACGTTCGGGGTGTTCTATTCTCCGGGTTTGGGGCGAAGCCCCAACCAGACGTTTGGCTGCCGGCAGGCCGTTGAACGTCTGGTTTTATATATAGGTGGTGAGTGAGTGAGTAATGGTGATAGGCGGTGATGTCTCACATAGGCTAGATCATTCGTCCGCCCTCGCTGTGGATGATGCGGCGTACCCCACTTCGGTTAGATCACTCGACCGCTCTCGCTGCGGATGATGCTGCGTACCTCAGTTAGGTTAGATCACTCCACGGACAAACTCTTTTATATATAGGAGGTGATTGCATTATTGGAGGGATAACCTATCAAGGTGCGAATCACGCGAACATGTTTGCCAATAGAGAGTCCTCACAACAAATAACTGTTTTCGATCAGGTAATCGATGTCAGCAGATTTCACCAATTTCTGGCCAGAATTGTCTTTCGGAAGTGAAGATCACGTGACCGAGTTGAACGGTGTTCATTAAGCCTAGCTAGTGGGCAAACCGACAGTTAGGTCTCAAGACTCTCATATCTTAAATTCATACAAGCTAGCGAAAAGTGGCTTTCAGTCAATTTTTCTTACACAGTTCCAGCGCTGGAAGGTTCAAGAACAGTTTATTGCAAGAATTATTACTATTGTACTGTAATTTTTCATAAGAACTCTTAAGTGTGCCACGCTTAGGAATTCAACAACTACCACAGAACTACATAAATAGGAACATTATCGAATCATACGCGGTTTAAATTCTGAAAGAGAGGGCAAATAAAGTTAATGTGCGGAAATAGAGATTCTTTAAAGGGGCGACGTTAATTTTAACCAAGCCCGTTAAGATAATGCTGAACAGGCTGTTCTGTGCAGTTGAGGCAGAACACTCACTACTCGCCATGGGGGAAGCCTACCCAAGCGACAAGTCTCCTCAGGGCAGATGCAAGGTCGGTGCAGTTAGTAGCCGTGACCGCGGTAGCGGCTCCGATACTACCGACCCCTGAGCACCATTATTACGTGACTTGAAAGAATATGGTCGGGAACAGCCCAGATACCTTCTGCTGTACAAGGAAAATTGTTTGTGAAGTTTGAAAAAGAACTAGCATACCAATCCCACCACGTCATTGGAGAAAGTTGCATTTACGATGCGCTAGTTCTCTTCAGCGCGAATCACTGGCCTGGCACGACTTGTTGCAGAGAGAGTTCACCTACCGCTGGACCACCAATTTCACCTTCGTCAAGACCTACCATTAATTTTCACGTCTAATTCTGCTAGTTCACATCATTGCGACGCGCTTAAGCACCCAAAAGTTTGGTGACTGGTGAAATCATTATAAGACGTACATCTCAAACTGCAAAGGAAGCATCAACGGCGACAACGAGTACAATCACTGTGTGGAAGCGGTAATGCGGAAATTTCCCTTACAACTAGGAGAAACTGCCCATCCAAAGTTAGCCAGGATCGTGAAGTGGATATTTTACGGGGCAAATTTGGTATCATATGAGCCGTCATAACGCAGAGAAGCTAGAAAGACTGGTAGAATGCTTTGCGGTTTAAATTTAAAGGTTTTAAAAATCAACTGGAAAAAGCCAATTGTGCCGTAGGATATAATTAAGCGAGACTCGATGGCGCTAGTGGAGCAGGTCTAAGTAATTAAAAGGCCCCCTAATTTCAGTACTGGTTTTCATGTTTTTGCCCACTCTTAAATGACAATCGCATGTTATATGATAGAATGGGCATTGCTGAAAGCCGTTATAAATTTTTGCGCGGAAATATTCACTACGAAAAAGTTATCATGATGCGTCGCACACGTCGTTTGGTTGAATGTTTAGCGGCGGTGCGGTATATATAAAAGGTTAATGTTACGTGTCCATCACGAGGAGGGGGGCTGAAGCCAAGATATGCCTACGACAGTGCGGCGAAAGCTAGCCGGGCTCTTTTTGAGCGTAAGCATCGGAGATTGCTGGAGAACTGTATTCCTGGCGGCGGATTGTCCAAGTTTACAATATATTTAGGGCAACGCGTCAGGGTATGAATAGGGACCAAGTGCGGAGCGTAGGGAACCAGAAGACCTGCCCTAGACGTGGCTCAATGTGCGTCTGGATTCGAAAGACGTGCCAAGGACGTCGTCCAACGTGTGTCGAGATTCAGAACACGTGTCGCAGACGTCCAACTTGCGAAGGGATTCCAAGTAAGGGGAACAGTGCAGAGGAGATTAGCTAAGGGGGACCAGTAGAGGGGGATAAGGTTGGAGAAGCGGTATTTTCCCTCAATATCGTCCAATGTGCGTCCGGTTTCTGAAGACGGGTCTCAGAAGTCGTGAAACATGTGTCGGGGTGCAGAAGTGTCATAGCGTGGTGACACATAATTCGGGACTCAGTGTCACATGTGCGTGCTTCTTTGTGAGCACATAGGTAGGGAAGTATTAGCGGGGGGGGGGGGAGGTGGGGTGAGTGACTGGGATTCAGAGCAGTATTATTGCCATCGGACAGTAAACGGTGTCAACCTAACCGGTTGCTTTATTTATTTTTCTCCAGATTAAGCACTTCGGATTGGGACTCTCAATATCTGTTTCTCGCAACGCAGAGAGCGGATACGTCGGAGAACAAATCGCTTACATACGATAGAAGGTGGATGGGCTTCATAGGAGCAGTGAAGATTCTGCCCTACCTTATCCCGCTGCACTAATCTATATAGCAAAGCGGTTTTTTGCTTAATGAAAATAAGAAGGCCTAAAGGGGAATGTGGGAAGATTTGGTTGTTCTATTGTCAGGGTTTTTGGGGCGAAGCCCTCAACGGTCTGGTTATAATTGAGATAATTGAGACTGTATATAATTGAGATAGGCACGTGCACTGCTAGGGCCGCGACGGGCGCGGCGCGACATAGCGACACGTGCCGCAGAAGGGGCATGCACACTTTTGCGGCTATCGCCGGCGATGCCGCGCTGAGTGCCGCAGGCTGGAATGGTTCAAATCATTCCTAGCGGCGCGACATGCAATGGGACGTCGGTCCCGTTGCCTATAACGATGCTCTAAGGCGACCGCGCCGCGACGGCCGGATTTCGCGGAGGTGGCCGTCGCTCCTCTTGCCGCGCCGCGGTGTCGCAAAAATGTGCATGGGCCTTATGTGAAGCCCGCCGCGCTGAAGGCCGCCGCGACCGCCGCGCTGAAGGTCGCCGCGACCGCCGCGCTGAAGGCCGCCGCAACCGCTTCGCTGAAGCCCACTACGCCCGCCGCGTTGAAGCCCGCTGCGACCGCCTCGTTGAAGCCCGCCGCGCTGTAGGCCGCCGCGACCGCGAGTGTTTTCTGTCGACGGTGCATGTTGATCCATCTAAGGTGTTTTCGGAACGACTGCCAAAAGGGTGCAAAGCAGAGAATACTTGTTTCCATGAGGTTTCGTCGGGAAGAGGAAGGTATGAGTCATGAACTAGCACATGTTGCTCCTATCTTACAATCTTACAATCATCGGCGCATGTTGCACCCATCTCGATGGGCGCTCGCAGACCAACTGTCAGAGGAGTCGAATGCGAAGAACACCCATATCCATGAGGGTTCCTGTGCGGTTCAGTGGGTTTATAGGGAATATAGGTTATAATATAGGTTTATAGGGAATAGAAGCAGGAGGAACTCTTTATTCCTTGGTATTCAGAAAGAGAGTGCCCTAGCGTGGGTTGGGAATAGGCCCAGCCCATGCCATCGTCGTCGGCGGCGATAGTTTCAAAGACTGTTGGTTGTGTGTTTGCACTCTGTACGGGTTCTTCCACCCATACCCTTCATTTTTTCGTTTCATTTTCGCATACGAGCCTTTTTACACTGCATGCTGCATTTCTGTATGTTCACACTACCGCTGACCTTTTCCTCATCCATTTGAAACTATTGCAATCTACATATTTCATCATGGAGACCTGCGGCAGACGTTATACAAACATCGTCCAATGTGCGTGGGAAGCAGGCATACTTCCCACGGACGTTGGACGATATTTGTATAACGGGTCTTCCACGGGTCTTGTCCAACGTGCGTTGGAATTGAGACGACCTGCCAGGCGTTCAACGTGTGTCAGGACCACAGCTCTCATCCAACGTGCGTCGCAATTTAGAACACCTGCCACGGCCGTCGTCCAACGTCCATGTGTGTGTGTGTGCGACCTCTGCCGCAGAAAACCTGCGGCAGAGGTCGCACACACGTCGTCCAAAATGCGTGGGACTGTCATCCAACGTTGCTGCTCTCGTCGTCCTACGTGAAGACGAACCGCAGCTATCATCCAACGTGCACCCGAATTCATAAGACGTGCCGAGACGTCGTTCATAAAATAAAATTCTGAGCACATGCTGCAGCCTTCGTTCAACGTCGTTCAATGCACGCGGAGATTGAGAGCATCAAATCCAACGTGTGTGATTCATAGGATCTGCGGCAGACTCATTTAGAACCCAGATAGGGATCCAGTAAACGTGCTTCAGACGTCATCAAGGCGAAATCGGACGTGCATTTGCGCACTGAGGTGCCCGACGGAAAGGCTTCACAGCAGAAATGCTGCGATCAGGCAGTCAATCTCGACAGATATTATAGATCTTTTGACTATGACGGTCGTCGGAGGGTCGCTCAGGCAATTAATATTGATCGATATTATTGATCTTTTGATGTTTACACTTCATTTTCTCTTCATTTTCGCGTTCCATCCTTATTGCATTTTCTGCTGCATCTCTCTATTTTTGACCTACGGCTTAGGTTTACAACACCCGCCTTACATCTATTTGTAGCAATCTATACACATGCTATCCTATGATAGCATAGTAAGGCAAGGTGCGTCTGGATGCAATAGGCGAGCCGCAGGTGTCATTTAACGTCCGTAGGGAATCAGATGACATGCCGCAAGCGTAGTCTAACTTGCGTCGGCATTCAGAAGACGTACCGAGATCGTTGTACAACGTCGCAGATCCGTCCAACGTGTTGTTCAACGGCGCTCAGAAGACGTGCCGCAATCGTTGTCCCTGTGTCGGAATTCAGAAGACGTGCAGCAGCATTACTCCAACCTGAGTCGGGATTCAGTAGCTTCAGACGTTATACGGACGACGTCGAACGTGCATTTGCGTGACAAAGATGCCCGACGGAAAGACTTAACAGCAGGGAGATGCTTAGTTGCGTGATTGTGTTGACCGAAGGAAGCGCTAAACAGCCGAGCGAGTTGATAGGGCAATCAATAAGATCTTTTGAGCGGTGCTGTCGGTTTGCTCTCAAACCTAACCGATTGTGGTAGGAGTTGTGGGATTGTGTTGGCTGAATTAAACGACTCACAGCAGGGGAAGCGCTTCATTCTCTTGAGTGCTGTACAGAGATGTGAGCGAAATTCAGCAAGGCTCAATCAATTTGTCGTAGGTGTACGTTTCAACGTGTTCGACTTTGAGCTGGGTGAGCAAGCGTCCCTAGCTATGTTTAGGCTAGGTTCCTAGCGTGCCCAACCTAGCAAGGGACGTACCCATACCAGCAGCCGGCAAGCCTGGCATGGGATGCCCGTCCAGCATTAGTCGCCGGCTTTGCTGGTAATGGACTCTGGTTTACGAATATGACGAAAAGCAAACGCTGCTACAACCGCAGAGAATTCATTCTAGTCACCTTTGGACCACCCTCGACGACATTCCGGTATTCCAACAGGACAGTATGCATAGTTATGAGATGTCGATCTCGAATACGACCACCGGAGCGCAATAATCGGCAGTATCGAGCTCATAGCAATGATACGCTGAAATGTGAAATGGTGCCTGCGAAACGACATAACGTGATTTCCTTCTGGTAGGGGTCAGATGAACTCGGGTTTAGTAAATCTTTTATTGACTCTTCGCATTATCAGACACGGTTCTAATCCATACTGTACTATATCCATATGTATAAATTGGGGCTACTGTCAGTAGCTGTCTGAATTTTATGGTTCTGTCTTCGCAAAATCACTAACACAAGTCGCTACCTGTCACAATTTAGAAGAAAAGGGGATCCGCAGAGAAGTTGAAGCGCAAGTGATCTTCCATCAGCTCACATGATTACTAAACGTTCGTGCTTGTCGTTTTTCTAAAAACTGCCGTAACCACAGGAATGAGTTGATTCATTTCAGGTGTTTATTTAAGACGAACCACAGAAGAAAACGATCTACACTTGGCTACAAACTTCTACTCGAATTAGAAATTGAGCGTTTTGAGATGTATTGCTCTTTCATCATGAACAGATATGAATATAGCGTTTACACATATTACTGCACTACGATCCTTACTCCTGCCGACAAAGCAGCTTAGGCAAGGGATGTGGTGATTATTCACGATACCATGATTTCGGGCGGATCCCTCCAGGCGCCTACTTAAGCCGACGGAGAAGGCTCAGGCAGCACTCTCTTTCACGGTGGGGGTCGCTCTTGAGCTCTCGGGCTCACGCCCAATCTCTGTAGGGTTAGACTGGTTTATGATCATCCATCTTGCAATAAATCTTATAGAAGAACGACTGAACCATCCATTTTAAACATGGTGCATCGGGGATTCACCCACTACCACTTTCGTTCTTCTTCATCGCCTTCAAAGCTCCCACCAAGAGGCGGATTTCGAACGAACTTTGGCACCATTTAGAACAAAATAGTCAAAATCCCGCTGCCAACAGTACCCTACTTTCAACCGGCGGGTTGACGATCTCTTTAAAAACGCAACAAAAAAACTACTCTTTAACACATATTTGCACTATCAGTCTATTCAACCTTATTTCTTACGGCGGTAAGGAACGTTCCTCTGAACGGTGTTGTTCTTGGGTAATTTTCGTGCACGAGGGTCGCTAGTCCCCAGAGCACTAGTCGAGGGGTCCATTGTGGACACTTGTGATCTGCTGCTAATAGTGAATTAGCATGCATTTTCGCGTACTAATGTGTAGTACAAATGTTGGAGTACTAGTCTGATTAAGGCGGAAATGGTTTCACCACGAAAACTAAGTAAATCCAGGAGTCTAATAAATGCTAGTCCAAGCGACGTGGAAATTTGAACCCACTTGCTAGCTGAAGCGGGGTGCAATCGCAAAAGTTCCATAGCCCATCCACGGACATTCCTCCATGGCAGCAGCCACTCGTAATCTATTCAACAAATCTACAGTACTTTATAAACAATTCGAGCCGCGCACATTCCTTACGGGCGGGGGATATAAAGTCCGTTTCACCTCGCTGATCTGTTTATCCAGTCTGAGTTCTTCCTCAGTTTCGTTGTTGTTCGTTGATTAACCTGTTCACATCACTAACTACTTTAAGTCGCCCTCTTGTTGCGCTTCACTAAATTTAAAATTCGCGCTGCAATGTCAAGAACAGAAAGGACCATAGGGCACGCGAAACAATGACTAATGCGCCACTTAAACAGCGTCTGGCGGATCGTAATTGACTGTGATAGGTACTCCCTGGGATGGGAATTTCCAACTGATCGCAACGAAAGGCACCATTTCATCTACACTAAGCGATTCGAACTATGCACGATTATTGACAAGCTTAAAACTAAAATCGATACCATTAATTCAATCTACCAAGAAACGTCTGCATTCTTGCAAAACTTGGAGCCGAGTAATTCCATTACGTCTAGGACGCTGATGGATGAATTTAAGGCTTACTGGGAAAGACGAAACAGAACGTTCACCGTCATAAACGCTTGCAATGTCATGCATAACCATAGAAGCTCTGTGTGACTACACGTCTAACCTCTCTGTATGACTGTGTGAGCTCTGTGTGACTACACGTCTAACCTCGAAATCCTGTGCAGATCAAAGGTGCAAATTCCTGAGAATTTTCCGCGCGCAATCTAGGCGACAAATCTACTGTAATCCAAGCCCGCATGGGAGCCGCGCCGGTTACACACCGCGCGCAGAAATGTTTACTAAACATCGGACATCTAGAGCACATTCCATTATCAATTGTAATCCGATATAAAAGAACCCTGCCCGTCATGGACCGTGTTCACATTTTACTTCGTGATCATCTTTTTTTCTTGTCATCGCGTTCGCGTTCATCGATCATCGTCAGATTTGTTCAAAAAAAAAAGAAGCTATCTTGAGGAGTATCAAGAGTAAAGTATAGAGTCCCACATTGCACTTTTACTTCCAGAATCCTAACTTCTCATGTCATCGGGAAACCCTACTCTCGTAGTCGTAAAACAAAGGCTAAGTAGACACCTTAATGACGTGAGGCACATTTTGGAAGATTGTGAACGCTATAAGGAAGGGTGGCAGTTTCCTGTTTCTCGTAAAGAATTATTCGTCTTTATCCGCACCCAAAGGTCCCTAGTAAGCTCCATCATTGGTAAACTAGAAGTAAAGTTGGACACCATTATGAACATCTACGGAGACGCCGTTTTGAGAAAAACTGAATATGAAGAACAGATGAGCTCAAGTGGGACCAAGGAAGACTTCTCTTCCTACAGCGGGAAGGAAGTAGTATAGTCGGAAATGCCTATGAAGTAATCCAATGTTTGGAGCTGAGATTAACCGAACTGTCTCTACAAGAAATGCAAATTTCCTACTCAGATGAGTTCGATAACCTAGAAAGACAAAATACCAGTAACTCCAGTGGGGAGGTCCCACATTCCGGACCTCCCAGTGCTTTTTCGTCGGCGTTACATCCCAACCTGAATCCACCAACTCATTGCATTCCATCACATTGGTTCAAAAAAGAATTACGAATTCCAGACTTTGACGACAACCCGACGGAATTTGAAGCCTTTTGGAAAAATTTTTCGGAACTTGTGCATAAGCAGCCCTATTCGGACATCGAAAAACTTACAATCCTTCTAGATAAATGTAAAGGGGAAGCAGCAAGAGCCCTAAAGTTAATTCCGACGCTGTGAAACAACTGGAAGAACAGTTTCACAACGAAGGCGTGACCGTTAAATTATTATTGGATCAACTTGAAAAAATTCCCCAATCAACCGAGGATTCTGTTCACTTAAGAGCCACAGTAAATGACCTTATGGCTGTAATCACGCCTCTCTCCCGTGTCGAAGATCATTTTGATGCCATTGAATATAAGACTAAAGTCCGCCATAAATTCCCTCCTAGTATACAGCAGCAACTTCTGTCAAGGGAATACGACGATGCCTGTAGCTGGACTATGGAAAGGCTTATGATGGAAATTCGCACCATAGTTAAGAAACAGGAGATAACGCAAACGCAAGTGCATACGTCAAAAATGGAGTCAAGCCTCGCCAAAGCAACTGTTTTCCTAGCGGAGCCAAAACCAACTCCTATAGATGTGCAGGTTGTGAAGGTGCACATAAAATGAGGTTCTGCAATAGATACAGATCTATTGATCAGTGCAAAGAACGCATTCGGGTCTTGCAAAAATGCTTCAAATGTTTTTCTACAGAACATCGTAGTAATGAGTGTAGCAGACCTCCATGTCGTCAATGTCAGGGACCGCATAACACTCTTATTTGTAACTCATCTACTCGTAGAAGTCGTAGTCGAAGCCGCGATTCCTTTAGGCGTAACCACAGTAGCCATTCCAATGATTCTGCCATGGACAGCGCGCAACAAAGCCGAAGCAGACGGTTAAGTAAGTCTCCAAGGTCATCTTCCCAGTCAAGAAGAAGGGCTTCGTCCAGCTCCCTCTCCGTACCTAGACAAAGGGAAATAAACGAGTCAGGTATTCCACGGAACGGGAATGTAGCTCGGAGGCGAACTCCCACTCCAGGGTTTAGACGTCCTCGTGGCAACTCTAATATGGCCATTACCTCCGTCAGTAAGCGCAACTCGGATTCAGAAGATAATTTAGTCGAAACTGAAGAAGCCAACCAGCTGAAGTTACCATCTTCAAGCGAGTCATATTATGTACTAACCACATTTGGAGGAACTCAAATAAAAAATCCATGTCGTAGAGTATCTGTAAACGTAATAGGCCAGAACGGAGATGTAGTTACTACGTCTCTGCTAACAGCAAATACTATAACTGAAAAAATTATCATTCCTTGCCTGTCAAAATCGGATCTTGATCTCCTTGCGTCTAACAAAATCAAGCCTCTTCTGCTTAATTCTTCCGATATTGAAGTGATTCCTGAGCTATTATTTGGAATTGACTATTATAACGACTTCATTAGTGTTAACGAAGGCAGCATTCGTCTTCCATCTGGTCTTTTCGCAATTCCTACGTTCTTTGGCTACATTGTATCTGGTTCGGAAAATTGTGCCATGCATCCAGAGCATTGCTTCTGTATTGACACTCAGATGACGATCCCTAATGTCAAAAACGATAACCCCGACCTATCCTCGATGTGGGATCTTGAGAATTTCGGAATAATGGACCCCATCTCGGAGTCGGAAGGGAATCTAGCCATTTTGAAACAATTTCAGGACACTACTGAAAATAAAAATAAGCGCATTTTCGTTAAGTTTCCTTGGAAATTCAATCGCAATGACCTCGATAGTAATTACAAAATTGCGCTTAGCCGCCTTCATCAGCTTTATAATTCTTTACAAAAGAAAAGAGAGGTATGGTCCGCATATTGCAAAATCATCGAAGAACAATTGAAAGGCAATATTGTCGGAGACGTGGCTCAATCGGAGAACTCATATGATTGCCCCATATATTATATTCCTCATCAAGCTGTCCTGAAACCTACCAGTACAACAACGAAAGTAAGGATAGTTTTTGATGCCAGTTCTAAGCGTGTCGGTCAACTTTCCCTCAATGATGTCCTTTATAAAGGGCCAACCTTACTTCCAGCCTTATTAGGTATTTTGATTAGAATTCGTTTCGGTAACCACCTCGTAATCGGCGATGTGGAAAAGGCGTTTCATATGATACATCTACAGGAATCGGAACGTAATGCGACTCGATTCTTATGGGTAAAAGACTCTAGTAAGCCCCCAGAAACAAGCAATATAAGCGAACTCAGGTTCACCAAGGGTACCCTTCGGAACTAAAACAAGCCCTGCTCTCCTGGCCATGACCATAAAGTTTATGCTCGATCGCAACGAAAATAAATCTTTATCCTCGGAGATATCTAGGAATCTTTACGTCGATAATATGGTTTTGTTCGCTGATAATGTTGAGGAAGCAATTTCTAAATATCATATTAGCAAAAAGATCTTCGATGATATGTCGATGAACCTTCGTGAATTTGCAACTAATAATGAGTATGTGAGGTCTCATTTCGCAAGTTCGGACAGATCGAATAGCACAATCATAAAACTCCTTGGCATACCTTGGGATACTACTATGGATCTCATACTAATTAAATTCAAATTGCAGTACCAAGAAAACCTTTGGAAACGTAGCATTTTTCGAGCTATTCATTCTACCTTTGATCCATTAGGATTTCTCATACCACTGCTGATTCCAGCACGTATCTTTCTCCAAACTCTGTGAGTTAAAGGCTACGAATGGGATGAGCCTCTAACTACCGCAGAAAAAACGCACTGGAAAGCCATTTGTTCGGAAGCTGAAAATTTCTCGAAATCGATAAACCGCCGACTTCATTCGTTACGCTCTGATAGCCGTTACGAATTATGTACTTTTGTAGACGCTTCCACTAACGCCTATGCCGCTTGCTCATATCTGCGCAACGCAGATCAATCCGGAGTTGAGATACAGTTGCTTTGCGCGAAGTATCGTCTCGCGCCGATAAGCTATCTTACCGGCAAAAAGAAGGCTACTATCCCAAAATTAGAGCTCTTAGCTCTTCTGATTGGGTCGCAATTGACGGATTACCTTCTCTGTGAACTTGATATTGCTATAGAAAAAATTCGTAAATTTTCTGATAGTAACATAGCATTAGCACAGTTCATTCTGGCCGTAACAGTGGCATCTTCGTCAACAACAGAGTGCGAAAAATGAGGGTCCTTTATGAATCGTGGTTACGCAGGAAAATTAGCGTTCGCCATTGCTACGTTAAAACACAGGAAAACATAGCAGATTGCGCCACTCGGGGATTAAATAGCTCAGAGCTACAAAATCATGAATGGTGGACAGGACCATCTTTCCTCCGTAGATCCGAGGAATCATGGCAGGTCGAACACTTTGAAATAAATTGGACTGAGTCAGAAGTAGCACTTCAATTACTCTGCTTTACATCCCTGTGAAGACGGCATAGTAATATCCGTCAGTGTTCGCCGTTCAAACGGAGCAATCGCTAAGCGATCGATAAATATGTTAGTTCCCTTAGAGCTTTCCGTCGCCGACGACGCGGCACTTCGGGCAAATGCCACGAGCGGAAACAATCTTTCCGCATCGGGCGGCTCAGCTCTTCCGCACGTAGAAGCCGAGCCTCCTCGCGGAACGCAGACGGCTACCGCGGCGGAGGATGTCGGCGGGAGAAAACAACCGCCGCGGAAAGCAAAACAACGAGTCAGTTATGCAGAGCAGATAAAGATTATACCTATAATAGGGACTAATGCTGCCTTAACCACACTACTCCTTACGTGTCTCTTATCTTATAGTAGCGTTAAGTAGTGCGACAGCGACTGACGTTACTACAATTTCGTCAGGGATTCAAATATTGTGTATTAAAGGAGGCATTTTGATTCGAAACCTATTATCGCTATCCGAAATTCAAGTGTGCGCTTCAAGCCACTGTATAGAAACGCGAACGCTTCAACAAGAAGCCACAGTAATGCTGCCTGCTAGCGTGTGCTTACACGATCACGACGTAGCGTAAAGGCAAAATTCGATCGTGACACTTTCATAGCATCCACTCAGTGTCCACCTAGTCCATTCTGCGAAATGATTGACTGTAACTTCTGCTCCCTCCCTTATGATTAACAATCCGGATTGCTGGCCTCGAACATCAATCGCCATGACCGCACTTCTTACATACTTTCTCACATTCTCCATAATAATGACATCCTGCCTTTGCAAGCGTATAGCGTACGACATACAGTCGAGGTTGCACGCGTTTTTTCAGTCTTATATTGCGCACAACTAATTCTAGCGAAGACATACCTATCCTAACCATAACTTCAAGTTCAAAAGGTCTTCCCTAGTAAGTATTGTCGCAATTGAAACCATCCATATATTTGTTTCCTCATCTTTCGCTTGTCAACAGGTATTTTCTATTATTACGGACAACATACAGTGCTCTAACAATGCATCCGATTGCCATTCTATGGAAAACCTTGTCTTGAAAATTAATCCAATAGCCAGCGAAGCGTGTATTCTTTTCAAATCTGAAGGGACAGTTACCGAACAGATGAAAATAGTGTTAAAACGCGTTAGTTTAGGCTGCAATCAAAACCTTTTATATTATACTCGTAATACCAAAACAAAGGTTCAGTCAAAAAAAAAATGCGCACACATAGCCTCTCGTACAGGACGGAAATGCGGTAGCATAACTGCTGACACTTTAGTGGACGAACTTTCGGAATCGAACATACACCCAGGCATAACGTATTGCTCTGAATCTTGTGGATTTTGGGGATGTAGTTGTGGTTACCCTTCTCCGGGTTGCTTATTCTATCGCATCTACAAAGAGCCCACCGATAACCAAACTTATGAAGTTATAAATTGTCCAACTTGGTCGGAATTTATTGACCTAACATATGAAATTTATCGCTTACAAGGAAAAAGTCATAAATTTGTTCTGCAGCTTTTGCCCAATGCACAAAAGAATATATTCAATACAACCCTCTCAATAACTAATTTAGCCGTGCCACCAATACCGTTTTTAAGTTCTCATTTCATTCGTCATAAAAAACAGATCGCAATGATCCCAGAAAACTCACAATCGTCCTACACTTGCCTTTCGATGAATGCTACCCATCTTGTTGACTGCGTCATAAAAGACACATGATCGTGTACTCCGGCAGAAAATGAAGTGAACTGTTATTGTTCCGACGATACCCCTAGTGATCTTTTCGCATTGAACTCTCTGTTGCCTTTAACATATCCCAATTATGTCATTGAGCAGTCGCAAACAAAAAATAAGAACCTATAGTTCGTACAAATCTCGCTTCCTTGGAACTGCCGCTTTCAAAACGTGTTAGAAAGCCCATATTTTCGCGATATATCGTTGACTCTTACACATGTTCAATTGTAAGCTCAACGTTAGAAGATTGTTATGATTGCACCCAAGGAGCAGCAGCTAATTTTAGTTGTCAGTCAAGCATTCCAAATGCCCTAGCGCAAATAGAATGTTCCAGGCAATCTTTTACGATACCCTGCTCTCGAAAAGGAAAAATCAGCACTATCAAATTCGCCTTTAATGTAGCATCTGTTAGGGAAATCTGTAGAGCACGCTGTAGTTCTAATACTGTGATCCTAGAGATATCGGGTACCCTCAAGTTCACTCGTAATTTTGCACAATTTGCTTATTTTTCTCAGATCATAAAGGTTCCCTCCCAGTCAAACGACGACTCTGAATTCTCTTTCCCTGATATACTACACCTTTTCAGTATAATCAAGCGATATTTCTTCTATTCTCTATTGATTTTCTTAACTCCTCTTGCTCTTGGTATAACACTTTTGTTATACTGTTCCCGGAGTGATCCCAAAGGTTCATCTTCGCAAATTCACTTAGACCGAACTTCTTGTGTCTACGATTTCCGTGCCGAATACCTATATATATATATATATATATATATAAGGATAAAGGACGGCGTTACTCAATCCCTTCTGGGATGCGCCAGCGCATTCTACTTCTACGGGATGTCGTGGAGGCGACATGAATGCGTATTTGGCCATACAATGACTTGCGGTGGCCAGCCGATGAACAAGTCAGCGCTCTATCCTTCCCAGACAAGTCTGGTACCAATTCACCGACCCCGGAGGGATGGAAGGCTTGGTTGGCCTGGGCGGGAAATCCGAACCAGGAACCTGGTATCGGGTGCACGCGACAGTCGCGCCTCCTCCGACTGCGCTACACACGCCCATAT
>OX377201.1:41879558-42017801 GCA_947396885.1 Heligmosomoides polygyrus polygyrus
AATATAAATACTCTAAAACTGTAGGTTTAAACAACTCTCAATTATTCAAACCATTTAGATACATGGACGATATTCTCATAGAACATAACTACGTTGAAGGTTTCATTGATTACACATTTAGTTTAGTATAGAAAAACACCCTTGATTTTAGGAAAACACATAACAGTGAATACACTTGCAGCTACTTACACCTGAACTTGATTTCCACATGTCGATTCTGAGGTCTCTATAAAAATTAAACGTAATGTGATTTACACAGAAACATTAAGAATAGCAAATGCTTGCCCCAAATTTGAACACTTTTGCTGCAAAATAATGTTTATAGGCAACGGTCTTAATAGAGAACTCATTGCTAATAAAATAAAAATATGTTTTTATAAAAACAGACAAATATTTTACAAGTTTGGCATGTTGGATAACTTAATGCAATTACGTAGAAAAATAAACATAACCATCCGTACAACGATAAAAAAGAAAAATTACGTTGGATGTTGGATGTAGTAGCCTGTTCTAAGTCATTGATTCTGATAGTAAAAAATATATAGTGGAATTTCAGCTTTGGAAAATTGATAATAGGATCGGTTTGTTTGCCAACGTATGTGTTAGTTGCATACGTTTTTTGTGTTATAAAAGATAGGAAGTTATAATTGGCTTAACAAAACAATTTGCACATTTCTAAAATATCTGTACAGCAGAAAGTACAAAGTATCACCGAGTAAAAATTCTGGATGGACAAACGACTTCCGCTGTAGTATGATACGAGTTATCCTTTCCGATAATTTACTATACTTTTAGTATGATATGAGTTAATCTTTCCGATTACGAACGGTATACTACAGTTGGGTATTTGAGGGAAGACAAAGGCTGCAGTCAGCAGGTCACCGTTTAGTACATATGTGAGTTCAATTCTTTAATAGTAATTATACTTAATTAAAAACTGGAATAACTATATAAACATATTGTATAATATAATATATAATAAGAAATTTTAAAAAATATCAAATAATATTATAGTAATATGAACAAGTAAATGCAGTGTTAGAAAATACAATAATTACACTTGGTGTTTCAATGCATTCTTTAAAAAAATGTGGATGAATTAAAAAACCTAATTAAAACACACTTTGTTGAATTAGTTAGGTGATTTTACAAATTCAAAAAAAAGTTATAGCACCTCCCTCCGACGCGTTCCTGTAACATTCGTCGCTGCGAAACTTTATTTATTCATTTTTAATTTAGAAAAACCGTACTCCTTTAGGTGTCGCCCCAGGATGACGTGCTTAATATGTCGTTGCGCCAGCGTCTTCAGTGAATTCGAAGTTTGTGACGTAATTATTTTTCTATACTACTCAATTTTATTTGCCCCTTTTTCTTCAATCTTTTTGATACCACGGAAATCTTGGCCTGCTCTCGATCTGTGCATACCTGAATTTCAGTGAACAGCGTTTTCTGTTCACGTTGCTATATTGCCAATCATGGATTTTCTTCTTCTTGTCTCTAACCGTATCTCTTATGATTATTGGCTGGAATAAACATTAACATTAACTGTGGGTTCCCGTTAATAATGTCGGAATCAGAACAATAGATCACCGTCTTCGATTACTTCCGGCAAAGGCCCGCACGCAGCTTCATCCAGAGTTCTTTCGGTGCCGAGGATAGGTACGTGGAAACAGCATTCAGCGTCTTTGCTTATGTCATCATCTCCTGATAGCTTTGTCGCCAACTTAAAGGCTTTCTAAAAAAGAAGGATCTTTTTTTTATTCTAGCACCTTTTGGCTCAAATAAAATAGTTTCATGAATCTCTGTTTCCGGTTATTCGAACATTCTCGGAGTTATACGCGCCACCGCCACCGTTGCCTGGATAGACTCAGTTTCCGCGTTCCAGGAAACTGAGTCTACCTAGGCAACCCGGTTGACGTAGTTTACTTATATGTATATGTTGTTGCCCATTTGTTGCGTTTCGTTATGTTGAGAAATCGTATAAGAGTGGCCTCCACCAACTAGGATTGCACCCGACCGAGAGATCACCTTTGTGATGTAAGCCGAGGAGTTCCACCAGTGCCCGTCAGATGGAGGTTGACGATAGCAAATGGCTTAAGCTCTAGGAACCATCCACTCTAAAGCCCCCTTGGTCACTACCCAGTGGGTCGAAAGCCATAGAGGCCGACAATGGGTGCCAGCTCTTGCGCCACAGCAACGCGATTGTCTTTTCGATTGATCTTGGGATTCCGACACTGCCACTGCTGTTTGTAGGCCTTTTCAAGGATGTGTAAATCTTCTTAGTAGCACTCAGCCATCTGTTCACATTTTAATTCATTATGTAGTTATGTTGAAATATCTGTAAAAAAAACAACAAAGCAAGGCTCTCAAACCAACACGAAGGAAAACTTCCATACTACGGGGAACTTCAGCAAAAAAAACAAAGAAATATTTGCAATGCCAACCAGCAGCTTCATAAAAACACAAAAATTCATTCACAATGACAGCAGCGTTGCAGAACAAAAATCCTTCAAAATCAAAGAATTGTTGAAATATTATGTTCAAATCCTGCCTTAATAGATAAAGAAAAAAGGTTAGTTTAAAATGAAGCGATCATCAGAAATATCTTAGTAAAGCTTATTTCTCAATTTGTAAATAATTTTCCAACTTGTGATTTTTCATTTTCTACACAAAACTTGAAAGCGCATATACCTGACGGAAATCACCCCACGTGGCATTTATATGACTCAAAAAATACTCAAAATTGGGATGATCTATAGTTCAACAGCACACTGCGTTATAAAGTAAACATAGTTGGTCTGGTCCCGGTGATATGTTTGCTTTCTAATTCCGTCACAGTAACGCCATTTAGTTGTTAGTGAATCCAAATAGCGCTTACACACCCTGGACGTATTATCGCCTGTATTACTCCGTCGTCCCGTTGATCGTCGAGTTGTTCAATCGCAACGCCTCCATTTCTTGTAGTTGCATGTCAGAGTGCTCCAATTATCTCCGTGCGAGGGACGTATCGTTCGTTCAGAACTTTCACAAAGAAGTGAGACGAACGCGGTGGTGAGCGTTCTAGTGTTTTCTTGACATCCCGCGGAGTCCAGTTACTGACCCTTCTTGTCCAACAGGCGTCTGTCGACATGTCGACAAAGATCGGAACTCTGACGCCTTCTCTCACCTGCTTGAATTGTGCCACTCCAAGCACCGCCCTCTCAATTCCATGATCGGTGACTCTGATCGCGTGTTCAACCTAGCTTTGTATGGCTAAGGTTTCTTTGTTAGCAATGAGCATTATATCCATTTTTGCTAGGCCATTCGAAAAGATGCTCAAGAAGGTCATCGTTACACACCTTGATCAATACTCCATCATCCCCGCGGAACAACATGGGTTTCGCCGGTGGGGGGGGGGGGGGGGTGGGGGATCCATTGCTACTCAATTGCTCAAATGCACTCAACGACTGGATCGATGCACTGGACCGGACTCTAGGGGTGGATGTGATGTTTTCAGAAGGCAGCTGATAAGATACCGCAGAAAAGTAAATTAAACTGCTGACCTTTGTCAGTCTGCACCCAAAAATCGTTGTTTGGATTAAAGGCCTTTCAGCTGATAGATCTTTCAGGGTCAATCTCAAGGGGAAGCTTTCTCTTCCTAGATGTGCAACGAGTGGAGTCTCACAGGGGTCGGTGTCATCTCAGTACTCTCTCACATCTATACCAGAGGTATACGTACAATGATTGCCGAACGCGGCGTTGCCTTTGAAGTTTTTACCAACTATCTCAAACTAGCACGATCATCTCCTCTTCTCTAGATGTCATGATACTCCAGCTACCAATTTCAGATGTGGTCAATTGCTTCCAGATACGGGAGCTTCCCTTGGCAAAAGACAAAATTAGCGTTTTGCACATTGGTAAAAACAACATAAAAACCGATTCGACCACCAAATTTTGCATGAAAATGAAGTGTGGGACTTGGGCTTTCTTGTAACCGAGAACTTCCGCTAAGAAAGTCTCCTTAGGGCATAAAAAGTTTATGTGCGCCCCATTCTGGAATGTGGCACTCCTATAAATGGTCCAACCAAATTCAAATCCAAGAAACTTCAGAAAAGGGTGCAAAAAGTTATGCCAGGAAAACGTTCCTGCGTTCAGGAGGATTCAATTACGGGACCACTCCTAGTTTCGCTGAAAGGAACTTTGGAATTGAAACATTAAACCTCAGGAGGACGTTTGATTTGGTCTTCTTTTACAACATTCTGCATCGACTAATACACGTTGATCGGCAGCAATACTTTCCAATCAAGCCGTCCATTATCAGACTGCTTAAACTGCTTCTCCCCAGGGCTAAGGCCTGAATTCTTTCGAATTACTTCATCTGCAGAGCGGGAGCGAATACGTCAAGTTGTGCAAGCGTTATCAGATACCTCCTATACTTTCGGCATTCAAAGCAATCAAAAATAAGTTTCTGAAACGTTCTTAGTTTCCCACATTCTGCTCTGACAGGCAGGGTCACTTGACAGCATTATTTCTTTCTTTTCTTTAGTTTTCCTGTTAGTTGTTCCTTTTTCGTAGTTTTCTTATATTATTTGGATTAGTTACGCGTAGGCCGCTCATTGTTTCGAACTTTTCACAAGGTTGTTCTCTTGGAATCTCGACTGCTATGTATCCTTATCGGTCGCACTTGCATGCGCATAGTATCACACGTTCTAATAAAGATAAAGATTTGCGTAGGAGCCTTCTTTCGTAGGTTAAAATCGCCATACGGTTCATTAGTTTCGCAAGTTGCAAATAGCTTTCACAGCGGTATTTTTCGAAACATCGTTTACGGCGCGGAGACAGAGTTTGGAAAGTGACAGAATCGGACGATTAATGGTTATCATTGCACTACATTGTTTTCGAATAGATGTTCCGCAGTGTTGCTGCGTGACGGTGGTGGAGTTCTTGTTTGTTGATTTGACTAGTCGTTCTGGTTGTCCGCGATCGTTTGTATCAGCTGTAGGGTATGGTTTAGTCTTTGCTCGGTCTTGCTGATCCGTTCAGTGCCACCTGCCAGGAAATGCCTGAAATTTTTGTTTTTGTAGCTGTGACTATTGTATTGAACTTGATATATACCTCATTTGTAAGTTTTTTGTTAGGTGGTGTGTCATTTTTCCCGGTGTAGTGCGTTTGGTTTTAAAATCACATTTTTTTAGTCAAAAAATCATGTTTTCCAAAGTAGCTGGTGGTAATTGAATTTTGTGTTTAAGGAAGACTGCAACTTTGTAATCTTTGTTACAAGGACTCGAAAGATATAGGTTAATATTATAACTGGTAGCTTGGAGCTTAGAAATAAGCCAGACAAGGCGTCGAGGGAGAACAAGAACGATGAGTGCTGTTGGCAGTTTATAAAGGATTGATGGAATGTGCTTACTTGTGATTTTTGTGGAAAAAGTGGGCTAGTGCAGATACAAGTGGAACTTATAATGAGCGCGGTGCCGAACAGCATGAGAACCGTTAGTGTGTAAATGAAAATATTTTGAAGATTGAGAAGAAATGGCTGATATCTCGTAGTGATGAGTCAATCCCATATGAATCGTGTGCTACTGTCTCGCTGTCCCATAAGCACATAAGTCGCCATAATGGTTTTATTCCATTTACATAGTTAATAGTTTCTCTGAGTTCAAATATTGTTGTATGAGTGCCACATTGTGCACTGCAAAGTTAATGTACGCGGCTGAGCTGAAATATAAGAGCACGTAATTTTGTGTTCCAGTCGTTGTGCAAGTTAATATGATTTGTTGGATGTCACAGGTAACTTGAGCTGTTGATTTTGTGTTGTCGGACTTACACAGTATGGCAACAACAGCACCTTTCATGCAGTTGTAGCAATAGAGAAGCGTTTGAGGAAGAATACCACAATGGAAGTTTTGAATTTGATGACGATTTGTTGAATAAGGTTTATTGAAGCCTAGGGCAACAGCGGTTGTCCGTATGCTTGGTAATTTTCCGATACCGTCTGTGGCAACTGAGCCGTGGGGTATCGGTAGCGGGAGAGTATTTGCCAACTGCGTAATTTGTTAGACGTTATTGTGAGAACAGTAGCATGAGACATAGTCTTCGGCCGGATTGCATTTGCATGTGTCCTTAATGACACAATTGGCAAGCTCATCCAAATTATTTTGTTGTCTTGGAGCAGAATTAGAAGCGTAACTGAATCTGGTATCGTTACGAATAAATGGTGTTGTTCTACCGTTTGAGATGAATTTTCGATTGAGAATTGATATTTTATAGTTGTCGATAGTTGTTTTGGTAATTCGCTTTTTAACGTAAGGTTTAAGCTCTAAATTGTACGACATCTATTACTCTTGGGTGTCTTGTGTAATTTGCACTTTGATCGTCTCAAACCATGATGGGCACTGAAAGGCTTCATAAATTTCGTTCTCGGTAAGAACATATTATTCGACATAACAGACATCCTGAAGAAGGATATTCGCAGGATCAACCTAATCCACCGCATGATTCTGAACAGTATGTTATTCCGGTGTAGTTGTTGGTAAGCTCGAGTTCACACACTAGAGTCTCATGGAAGACGGTCAGTATGTACGAAATGTGGCCACGCCTCTCGCCGGGAGGGGGGGGGGCATGCGATACTCTTATCTCTTTTACTCATCCAGCCCAACCCCTTAGGCTTCACCGAGAGTCAAACGACTGCCTTGGGAAGCATTTGAGACGCCAAGCAAAATTTCTCGGTCCGCAGAACAGCGGGTGTACCTCCTGACGCGCTGCCGGGAGTCATAGCTGACTCTTTCTTATTTTGAGCCAGTACGTACCCATATGTGAAAATCGCTTCTAATAGGGAACTCTCGTTTCCGCGTTACCTGTGAAGTACATAGTTTCTTTTCGGCATCTTAGTACAAGTTCTTTAAGTAAAGTTGCACTGGTTGAACTCTATGTTGTCGTACTTTAATTGAATGCGCATTTCTGGCTGCATTTGGTTTAATTGCATGATAATTGTGGTTTGGTTATGGCAGCTGTTTGATGTTTGACTGCGCTGTGAAAGCGTAATCGGTAATAGTACAGTTTGTTGGCATTCGTAAGTAATTGAATTGAACACCATTTAAACTGCAAGTAGTTTGACAGTTGTTGGTGGACCATCGTGTACAAACGTTGTCAAGTTCCAAAAGTGAGATTTTGTCATGCGATTTGTTACATTTGTAAAGTCAACTGCAAATATGTCGTTGAATATATCGAAGAGGCCACAGTTGCTTGCAGAAGCATGTACAGCTACATATTTTCTTTACCATTGATATTGCAATGTATGTAGTGGTTATGAACACGTAGAGAATTATTGCGATAATAGCAATTGCTATTCTTGGCTAACGCTCAGGGTTTGGCAGCATTTGTGTGCAAAAATTGCATGTTATTTGGCCGCAAAATGAGCTTGGAGGACAGGACCAGTGCATTGCTCGCGTAAAGTTGTCCACAATTGATTTTACGGTAACTTGATAGGTATGTAGAGTAATCTCGGCTGGAAATTGTACACTAATATTTTGATCTGGTTATGGTATCTCGCAACATCGCAATATTGCAATAACGCGATATTCGTCTCCGCAGACATGTATTGACATGTGTTGTTGTAGTATTAAGAATTGATCTCTCCTGTATTGCAGCATATCTTTGTATTGTGGCTGTTCTTTTTGCTCTGCGAGCACGCCAGCGAGAGTATGTTGGTTGCGAGCGCTACCGTGGACCAGTGTTTCTAGTAGAGGCGCTGGTCTTTGGATCAATTCAGCGCTGGTACGGCTGTTGCATTGACGGCGACGAGTGCATAGGTCTTGTTTTCTTTGGAGTGGCGCGGCAGGAGCAGCTGTGTCCTTTGTGCGGCGCTTGGGCCGTTTGAAATTGGACGTGTTGACTCACTCGTGCTATTTGTGTCGTTTGTACCGCTGTTGTATTTTCAGTTCCTTTGGCGTTGTTTTTGTTTAACTTTTTCTTGCATTGTTGCGTCATTGTCCAGCTTTAACGGGACAAGCATGTCAATTGATCTTTGGATAATTGATTTTACTGTTCTCAACTCAACTGAGCGGATATTTCTATCGGTATCGGATGTAAGTTTTGTAACGAGACCCATAGGCCAGCCTGATCGTGGGGTATTCTCCACCATTATAAAGGCAACTTCTTGTACTAGAGGTTCTTTGCGGGTAAAACGTTTCTGTTTTATTCTATTAGGTTGGTGCATAAGTTCTCTGACATTTGGGGCATGAAATATTTATTATCACAACATACGAACAACAATATCAAATGAT
This sequence comes from Heligmosomoides polygyrus polygyrus, assembly GCA_947396885.1. Classification (NCBI taxonomy): domain Eukaryota; kingdom Metazoa; phylum Nematoda; class Chromadorea; order Rhabditida; family Heligmosomidae; genus Heligmosomoides; species Heligmosomoides polygyrus. The sequence continues at coordinate 41,887,826 of OX377201.1, forward strand.
TTGAAGTAACCACTCTTTACATAAATTGTCCTTCGCCAACGTGCTGGCAAGTCATCGATGCCTTTTCTCCAAAATGTGGCCGATTGTGAATCGAAAAATGTGAGCAGTGCCTCCTTGACATCCTTTCGATTCCTAAATTGCTGGCCGTCCAAATAGCGTTGAAGGCTTGAACACAAATGATAAGAAGGAGAGAGATCTGGTGAGTAAGGTGGATGTGGAAGAACGGTCAATCCATAGTCCGCCAACTCAGCCGCCGTCGCTACAGCAATATGCGGTAGCGTTGTCGTGTTGAAAATACACCTTCGCTTGCTCTCCTCGTGTGGTTTGAAGGTGGGCCCTCAACTTCCTCATTTGGTTGACGTAAGCCTCTGCCGTCACTGTTATCCCTTCGTCCAGTAGCTCCCAGTATTCTACGCCGAGAACGCTCCACCAAATGCATAGCATCACCTTTTTCACGTGAAGGTCGGGTTTCGGAACGTTCTCTGCCTCTCCAGTTGCGTCAACCCACTGTGCACGCCGGTGATAATTTTAGTAGACTATCCACTTCTCATCCCCGGTGACGAGGTTGTCCAGCCATCCGTGGGTACGTCTGAGGGTAAGGAGAGACAGAGCGACATCGGCTCTGCAATCCATCTCATGTTGTGTCAAGTCGTGAGGTACTCAGCGACCCAATTTTTGCACCTTGCCAATCGACTTCAATCCTCGAACGACTGTTGGGTGACTAACACCAAGAATGCTTGATAGTTCGCGAGTGGTTTGGAATGGGTCCGCTTCCACTCTACTTCGAAGGCCATCCAAATCCAGTGTCATCGGGCGCCCTTCTCCTTCATTTTCTTCAGCGGAGAATTCACCAACTGCAAACTTCGAGAACCACTAGTACACAGCACTTCAAGCAGAAGCACTCTCGTTGTAAACATCCTTCATGCGACGATATGATTTGTTGGCATTGAGGCCAGATCGATGCAGGAATAACATGACGTGCCGAATATGCGTCTCAGTTGGGATGAATTGCTTAGCCATAATAGCTGACGTTAACAACGCAGAAGTAAATGTTAGGAACAGTTTTGTAGCCCTTTCCTTTCTCTATCGATCGACTATTTACACGTTGATACATGTAAGAAATTTGGCGGGAAAATGTGCTTTCAATTCGGGAGGGATCAAATGTCCGAGAACTTATGCACCAACCTAATACCTTGGTGGAAATTACGTATCTCAAATAAATAGATCTTATTTCATGACTCCCAAAATGCGTTAGGACAGCTGCTTTTGGAGGCATTTTATAGCTTGATCCTTAGAGGAAATTTGTGGAGCGTAGAAGGAGTCGCCGTCGTTATCAGAGTCTTGTTCTTTGCTTCTAAGAGGGGAGACGTTTGCTAACGGTATAAGAAGAGAGATGTATTGAATTACCAAGGAATAACCTGTACTGTTTCCGGCGTAGCTAGAGGCCTGCAATTAACCATAGCTTCACATTCAGCTATGAACGTTGTGAAAGCGTTATCTTCTGGAATCTTGCGTCCTAGTGTTCGCCTGAGGTTTCATATTTCATCACACCAATTAGGTGTTCATAGAATCTACCTCTCCACGAAGATAGAGGTGTTATAAATTTCCATTGTATTGCCTCGTTTGCGAGAAAGTGTTGTAGGGAACTGCCATCAGTTTCGACTTCATTGTAAAGTGGAGTTATTATATTCTGACCCATATTTATATCTTGCGGCGTTGTCAGAAATTATGAGTTGAGGTTTTCCTCTTCTTGCAATTAATCGTCTTGAAGCGTTTATTACTTTTTATTACTTGTATAGCGCTAAGGTCGTTGACTGTTTCGAGATGTACCGCGCGTGTTGTCATGCAAGTGGAGAGAAAAAACCACCTTTTATGTTGTTGTTTTTCAGGTTCTTACACTCAGAAAGGTCCTTCGAGGTCGACTCCGATGTGGGACAAATGTCGCGTCGGCGACGTACATGGAGAGCGGCGGCGAGATTGGGTAGAAGTAAGGCTTTCCGATCTACTTTTTGCACTCTGTTCAATGTTATTTTTTTCTTCACGTCTAACTTCAACTTCAGTTGCATTAGTTTCTGGAAACTGAAACAGACACAAGCAAACAGACATATTTTTAGTCAAAAAAGTTATTAGAAACTGAAAGAGACAGAAGCGAAAAATCATATCACCTACATCGTCAGTATGGCACTCAAAATAGACATAAAAGCCTACTTTACCTTTTTGTGAAGAACGTCCGAACAGGAATCGTTTCCTTTCAGCACAAGTGCGGTGTAATTACGTACTCCACACTCCGTTCATCGCCCCAGTCGCTCCATTCGCTCCCGGCGCCAGCGCGAAGTATGAACAGGCGACAAGAGCGACAACAGCGACTGAAGCGACGGCGCCGGTGCTCGTGTATGAACACTTTTCGGCGGCGCGCGCTCGGTTTTAATCTATATGCATGTCTTGCACGGGCGACGAGTCGCTCTTGTCGCGAAGTATGAACAGGCCCTTAGGCGTAAATTAGCAAGCGTGTCGTTTAGCCCTTGGTGTCCACATTTTATGTGGGTGCGTCTTATGGGGCTTGTTAGCTGGTGATTTGGCAACACGAGAATAGGTTCAAGTGTTTCCCTAGATAAATGCTTAGCTTTAATTCGACCGTGGCATCTAAGTAGGCCGTTTTCGTCCTTGTAAAGGTCTAAGTGATCCTACTTTCTTTTGTCTTCGTTTGTTATATTTCTTTGCGAGAGTGTAATATGAAGTTTTTCAGTGTCTTGGACATTATTTGCTTGTAGACATGGCAATGTACGGGGAGATTATACCAATCCCTGGTAGTTTGCTTGCTTAGTTTTTATTGGTTTTGAATTGACAGTTCGTTAAAGATGGATTATGGATCGAAGGAACATGAAAACTAATACAGTTGTTTTCCCTAGTTTCTTAAATGAAAAAATTGGTTTATAATAATGACGTCGTCCGTTTCACATGAGTTTGTCGTAGAAGCCAATGTTTGCACACTTGTGGGTTCTATTTCGGTTTGTTTTGGTATCCACGTGAATTCTTCTAATGGAGGCGAGTTTGTTTTGGTTTCTTGAAAAATATCGGCTCTTGTCACCAAATATGGTTCGTTATTTGTCCTTTGTTGAGTCCTATGCTTGCGCAATCGGATGGATTAGTCTCTGAGGGGATATAGCATAATGCAGATGAACGCCTATGTCGGTGTTGAACCAGTCTGTTAGTTTGTCCCGTATTTCTACACAAAGGTTATCTATGAAGAGTCCATTTTTTGCACTTGACTATACCCAATGTAGGGCAACTTTAGTGTCGCTATAAGTTCTGATAATACAAATATCTTAGTTTCGCTGGCAATAAAAGTTGTAAGTCTTGTTCCAATTAACAAGGCGAGTAGCTCTAATCGGGGAGTCGTCATTGGTTTTGTTTGGATATTGATCGGTGCCAAGCGCTGCCTGTCCATGAGGAATGTCGTACTGATTGACCCGCGCGCATTGATTGTTCTCAGATACACCAGCAAAGACACTTATTGATGCATCGACGAATATGTAGTTCGAATTGATTTCGTTTATCACGAACGGTTAGAACACGAGGGAGTATTGTCGCGTAGCCATCAGATAGATTGTCACTTGGAGGCATGATTGGGTGATAGAGGGTCGTCGAATTGTACTTTAATTTCCATAGATCTTGTAAAAATATTTTGGCTGGTAGGAGCAATGGCAGAAGAAAACCCAGTGGATCAAATGTTGAATGTGTAGCTTGTAAAACCTTGCGTTTTGTTGGGTTGTTAAGGTATTGTAATTTATATGGGATTGTAAATTGGTCTTGAAAATGCGGTCGACTTGTTGAGCGGTCTTGTTCTGCAAGAAGACTATTGCAAGCTTGATCATTTGTAATAAATTGACGGAGGTTCATCGACATGTTGGAGAATATCTTTTTGCATTCCCTATACTTTTCGATGAAGGAGAGGGTAGTATCAAAATGTTATCTACATAGGGATTTATCAGTTCTTGGTGTATTGAATAATGCCATTGTTTTTGGTGTTCTATCCATTTTGAACTGATATGCCAAGTAAGAAAGGGAATGCATTAATACCAAAAGGTAGGCGGCAAAAGCGAAAAATACTATATTTTGTGGTGTTAACAGCTTGCTTGTGTCTTTTAGCCAGAGAATCCGGACTGAATCACGTTCGGATTCTTGAAGATAGATCATGAGGAAAGCCTTTTCCACATCAGCCATCATAATTTTGGAGTTCCTTAACCTTGATCGCAAGAGAATTCACACAGATTTGGGAGTAGGATTGGTTCTTGATAAATCACATCACTTAGATAGTTGGTTTTTGTTGTTGCACTTGAGGATTTTATTACCGCTTGATGTGGTGTGGATATGAACCACAATCGAGTGGATTTGAAACAACGACCCACTGAGGAGTTTCTTCTATGAATTGTTTCATAATTTGCTCTTCAATGATTTTGCAGTATTCTAACCAACACTAAAGTGTCACTAAAGTGTTGTTTCTTCTCGTTTGGATTAATGGATGAAGCTTACTAAAAGCTATATTGTAATTGTCAGCTAAAAGATTCTTATTTGGTTTCCAGGGAAAATGAAGATAAGTTTTCTCATTTGTTAGTTGTACACATGAATAGAATTCGTTTAGAGTTTTTTTGAAGTTCATCTTCAGTACGTTGGTCTTCAGTTCCTATTCCGGGAAGATTCCATAAATCAGAAAAATCTGTCTGCTATGTAATACTGTTATTTTGACTTGCGAAACTGTTAATAATATTTTGTATTAATGAGTTCTTTTCAGAGTTCGTGTTGTTTGGAGGGATCCCAAAAATTACAGGGCCGAAGAAACTCTCGGTAACGAAGAGACCTGACGGGAGTCGAACCACCTCTATGTTTGACTTCATTATTTTGTTGAAATAATCGATCCCTATAAGGATCTCTGGTATTGTCATTGTGCTATTTGCTTGCTGCATTATTATATCACCCTTATCGAGGTAATTTTCTTCCAAGTAGAGTCGGTCTTCTGGTAGTAGTTCGTGAATGGTCATTGCTGGCGTTATTGCATTGTTGGCAAAAAATTTGACCGTCATGGAGTGACCGTGCGAGTTTGATAAGAATGCTGTTACTCTTTTTACCAGCTTCTTTTTTGCATGGCCACCAAAGGTGTTGACAGTTATTGTTGTCGTTGATTTTGGTTTAAGCTTCATTCGAGTTGAAAGTGAAGCGGCTATAAAGGACTGATCAGATACAGAGTCAAGAATGGCATATACCTGCTCTGCTTCTTCAATTTTAGGGCTGTGAATTGTTACTGGTACTATCATAAGACGTACTCCCGATCTGTCTTCGCCTTGGAGAAAGAGCAGTTGTCATTATTGGTGTAATTGGCTTGGAAGTTTACATTGGTATTGTTGTAGTTTTCTTTGCGGTCGGTTGGCCGTTGTGCAAAACGGAATTTGCGAGTTTAGTTTAGTTTCCTGGATGGAAACTGGTAGCTGCTTCCTCGTTTTGCTTGTCTTCCGGATTCCCGTGATGAGCACCTTGTGAGCAACCCACGAAATCCATTGTTTGGTAAGGACTTGTTATCTAGTTTGGCAACTCGTCCTTTGAATTGCTTACGTTTGTTGCGAAACTCGGGTAACCTACTACGGTAGGTAGTGCATTGTCCTTTGCTTCGAATCTTTCTTCCTCATTGCATTCTGGTGATATTGGCGGTTAAGTTCTCCACTGGAGGAGGGTCCCTGGCTTGGGTTTTGTAAAAATAAATTTATTTTGATGAGGAACGAGAATCTCGAACAGGGCCTTCCCCAACTCATATCGAAGATAGCAACGGAGAACCTTGTTTTTTTGCTGTGTGATGAGAAAGTAGAATTGAATTCTTCGAATTTTTTGAGAAACAACAAAGTAATACGAGAAACTTCTCTACAGAGAGGGAGCACGACCTTCCCACAAAAAACAGCACGACCCTCCTTCGATCCTCGATCCTCAAGCCTGACCCTGCATTGGATTAGTGTGAGTAGTGAGAAGAGAGAAACAACTATTGTATGTCAAAAGACACTCCTGGTGGGGCAGGACAGGTCACGATAATTACAGCTACAGTTTCGTCTCCAGTACCGAAGTTGTCTCAAGGAAATAAATGAGAATAGGTTCGAGTGGAAAAATCTTTACAAATAATGCAAATATGAAGTTTGCAAAATAACAGGAACTATTCTGCGAGGTCTGGACAGACGTCTGTGTTAAGTCTCATGGTTGGACTGGAAGGAAGCAGCCTTTTTGAAGCAGTGAAGCTGCCTCACATGAGCAGCCACCTCCATCATTTTTCTGGTGCAATATCTCAGCGAGTTGTTTGATCAAATATGCAGCTTTCATACAGATTCGACGCGCTACGACACAGATCTACACGCGTGAAGCAACGTTTGCAGGACGTGTCTTCTTGTGACTCTAATGCACTAATTTGGGTGCTGATTATTATCCTACTTCTGATCAAAGTGAACCTAAAAAATACAGTCGTAAACCACACCTCATAATCGAAAATTTTAGCGAAAATCAGCCTTAGAACAAAAGTGGTACGGTCGTAACTAACGGGCGAAAATGGAAAAAATCGGCAGTCTCAGTGCATGGAATGGAATTATGAACATGGAGCCAAACTAGGCAAATTCTACTAAATGTAAGCGAAACGGTCGTTTGTCTGCCTGTCTGTTTCTGCCTGTTTGCACAGGAGTGCTGGAGGAGTGTTTTGGGGGGGGGGAGTGTGCGGATGGGGATTGTAGTTGTGCAACGTGCCTGGCGACTCAGTAGACATGCCGAACACGTTGCCCTTTTGGATAATCCAGCTACCACTTGTCCTACTAGTTCTGCTGCTGCGGTGACAGGGGGCATGAAATCGGTTTATTGGAACGAGAGAACGAAGCAAATGAATAGCAAAGTAACCTGCGGCGGCCTTATATAGGGGGCGGCTTATCAGATCGGCTAACCTGATCAACCGCGATTATCAACTGTTTCCCTATCATCAACGACAACGGGCAACAACAGGTAGCAACAGGGGTTAAAACAATACTATCGTCTACACGCCCCTCCTCGGAGGAGCTAGGCTCCGACGGCTACTTCTTCTTGAACTGCTTGCCATGCTGCTTCCTGTGTGAGGCGTAGCGGTCGCGTTTTCGTTTGGCATCGCGGAGATACATCACTTGCGGCTTCGTCGGTTTCTTCTTCTTCTTCGGGTTTGGAGGCGGAGGAGTCGATTGACGTCGAGTAGAGCCGGTGTCGTCTGCATTGTCAGCGGGGTGGTCGTCCTCTTCGCGTTTGGTCCTTTTCTTCGGGAAGAATATGGGCAGTGTAATGGTGCTCATCGCGAACTTCCGCACCTGATTCAAGAACACTGCGACCTGCCAAGGATGGAATTTGCAGTCGCCATTTCTTGGGCTGGTACCAAGACTGGTACATGGGTGGCCCAATGGTACGGTGTTCTTTATGGTTCCGTATGCGTCGACTACTCTAGCATCGAAACCACGAGTCGATCCGGTTAGGACTTCCACGACGTCGGCACACACTTCCTTAATTTCGTGCCATGCCTCACTACGCCTTTCCTCATAAGGAGGAGGAAGTGTGAAGTGTGCCGCCGCACTACAAGTGTTGCTCGAGCGCACGCATGAGATGGCTGATATGGTGGCTGGACGGCATGACATCTGGCCACACCAACACGATGGCGGCTGTAACCGGGCACTGGTTGAATTGGCAGGCTAGTCCATCCAGCGTGGTGTACACCATAACTTTGGCCTTGTCGTCTCCTCTAAATCCTTCTCATCTCGCAGATAGGCCAGCGGTAGAGCAATTATTGTCGGGTTCGCCGGAGAATCGTCATAGTCGCGCGGGATGTAATCGAGGCGCTCCACAGCCTGGGCGTAGTAAGACTCAATATTATATCCAGGAAAGGACGGAAACAAGGCTGGAAGCACGATCTGTTTGCCAGCTGCTGCCCAGAGACGGAGTTGAACTTGTAGCAACTCGACCGGTGTGCAGCGATCGCGTGCGCCAATCCAAGAATGGTGAGGTGCTTTGAATCCTTGATCATGAGCTCCTTTGCCTAAGAGTGTGCACTGGATTGTCATTTATGCACGGAGGCAGCCTTTTCAGTAAATCGAATTGCACCTTTAGCGGTTCGTCATTACCGTCGATTGGCGATATCAATGCATTATTCTCACTAAGGCTAACAATTTTGAGTGGTCCGTTCCATTCATTTGATAACTTAGGATGAGTGGAACTCGATTTCTCCATGGGGACGCGCATATACACTCTCTCCCCCACAGAGAAAGGTCGCTCCGAGACCTTGTTTCGCCTGTGATAATAGCGCTTTCCGCGGTCGCGAGCGATATTACTCGGTGCTTGGGCGGACCTATGGATTGCTTGAAACCCGGCAATGAGCTCACTTACATAGGAATCCACGTCTACCATGTATTCGCTTACGCGGTGGTCACATTGCTGTTGTACGCTATGAGACAGTGAGGCAACAACTTCTTCCATTACATAGGTATGATAATTTTTTTCTCAGCAAGTTTTCACAAAAGGTTGTAGCCTTTTGTGAAAACTTGCTTTATGCCGAGTAGTTACGGAAGGGCTTTCATCAGTTTGTTGTCAAACTCGCTATGGTCTGACAACATACAACCAGGAACGTGGCAACCATCGGCTATCCATCTTTCGAACAACGCACGCGCTACAACCTCACTCGTTTTTGAGGGAATTGCATACGCCCCTTCAAACTTTGTGAAATGGTCGACCACACTCAAAATGTAGCGGTTACCTGATGACGTCAAGCCCATTTCTAGTATATCAATACCTATCATTTCGAAGGGATTGGAAGTAATAATTGGCTTAGGCGGAGGAGTAGTTGTTGGGGGTTGGTTGAAGAGAAAGCAATTCTTGCACTCTTTTGACCACATTAGCACATCCCTCTTCATGGTTTCCCAGAAAACGGTTTTTGCAAGCATTCGAAGTACCTTTCTAGGCCCGAAATGACCTGCTAGCAACTGGCGTGTACTTCAAGGAAAAGGTCTTTTTCGAAGTCTACGATAACTTTTCCGTAAAGTGGGTCTTATCTCAACCCCTTCGACAAGTTTGGCTCTTCTGTCAAACAAGCCATCACCACATTATTGGGCGGGAGACGTTCCCCTTGCTCCTCGATTGCTGCTGCATCGACATGACCACTACTGAGGACATCAGCCACTTTATTTGCGGAACCCTTAAGGTAGATAATTTTAACGTTATATTGTTGCACTTCAAGCGCCCAACGTAATATTCGGCCTGAGACATTAGTGCTCGCGAATAATGCCGTAATGGCTGGTGATCGGTAAACACTTCTACCTGCAGATTGTATTCGAACGGTTGAAATTTCCGCAAAGCCATGATCACTGCTAAGGCTTCTAAGTCGGTTACGTGGTAATTCCTTTGACTTTTTGAAAGCCCTTTTGACGCGAAAAACATCGGGTGCAGAAATCCGTCTTCTCCCTCTTGACTTAGAACTGCTCCGAGACCGGAATAACTGGCATCCGTGTGAATTTTGAAAGGCTTTTCACCACTCCTTACAGCCTTCACGTTTTTGGACGAGAACAGGAGCTTGAGTTATAGCACTTTTCAGGTTATTGAACTCTGAACGCGTCTGTGGTGTCCATGTATACGGCACTTTTTCAGAAGTCATTTCGTGAAGAGGCCCAGCTATTCGCGAAAATCCCAGCACAAATTTGCGATAATACGAATACATACCTAAAAGTGACCACATATCTTGCCTGGTTTTCGGTTCTGGATATTCTATAATTGCCTGCACCTTTTGTGGATCCATGTGAAGCCCTTTCTCGTCGATGATATGCCCTAGGAAATGCACTTTGCTTTCCATTAGGACACATTTGCGTGGGTTCAGTTTGAGGTTTACTTCTCTTATGGCTTTAAACATCTTTTCTAGCATCTCGAGATGCCTTTGGTGAGTGCTTGTTGCGATCATCATATCGTCAAGATAACAAAATGCTTGGGAGTTCTCGCGGCACCAGATGCATTAATCTCTGGAACACTGCCGGCGAGGAAGCCAGACCGAAAGGGAGTACTTTGAATTGGAAAAGCCCTTCCGTGGTAGCGAAGGCGCTCTTCTCTTTGGCCTTTTCAGATAGGTTTGTTTGCCAATACCCTGATTTGAGGTCAAGCGTTGGAAAGTAGAGCTTGTTTTTGAGATTTTGTAGAATGATATCTACTGTTGGTAATGGATAGCTGTCAATTTTCGTTGCTTGGTTAAGTTTGCGATAGTGTACGTAAAGTCTTAACGAACCATCATTCTTTTTCAATAGGACAATCGAAGACGACCAATTTGATTGACTGGGCTCTATATCTATGTATCTCTTTCCTGTAGGTCGCTCGAAATTCTCCTTGGTTCGTTGCGAATGCCTAGGGGCACAGGGCGAACTTTTTGTTTGATTAGCGGTGAGGAACCGGTGTCGATGTCGTGCTCAACTATTGCTGTTTGCGTTAGTTCCTGGTCCACAACTGCGAAGACGCCTCCGTTTTGCAAGACTAGCGTTATTAGTGGTTATTGGTGGTCCGTTGCTGATTTATTTTCCTGGACTATTTCCCAAACTGTCTCACCGCGTATTGTCTCGTCACAGGTGCGTTGCTGCATTGCATAGCACTAAAGTGGATTGTCTTCCAGGACTTTTGTAGTGTCACAGTGCCCTATTTCTTCTCCAATACGCAGGATTTTAAGGAGATCTGAGACATTTGTTACCGGCAGTTTCACGGTAGTGGAACTTTTACCGTAAACTATATCCTTTATAATGTAACAGTTTGACCAGAAAATTTTGTCGCCTTCCGTTTTTGGGGCGGAAATGGTCACAGATTTGTCTCCCCGGGCAAAAGGTAGTCGCTTTTAACGATAACCGCAGTGTTTGAGCTTTCGTAATTACTGCTCTTGCACTGGTTGGTCCTGCGCTTTGGGCTGGTGTTCTGTTTCGGCATCTCACCCGAATTCGTTTTGAGGGCATGGCGATGCTTCCTTTGGGGGTGACTTGGTTGGATTTACCTTCTTCCTTTTTCTGTAACACCATATTCAATTTGTGAAGTGCATTTGTGCCCAGAATTACGATCTCGTCTTCTGGCTTTCTCACGAACATAGCTACCCTCTGCGGAACATAGCTACCCTTGTCACTGTGGCTACGACTGCACCGAGGAACTTCATCTCGTTCCCTGAAGCGGCGTAGACCGGTTCTTTACTGGCAGCTTTGATTTCCTCCACATCAGTGTCAAGGTCGAATCCCAATTCATGAGCCTCGAGCAAAATTTTGAGGGGTAATATGATAGTTTGTGAGCCCGTGTCGAACAAAGCTCTTTTGGAAACCCTAAGAGCGAAACCTTACCAATTGTTTGTTTGCCAATCAGTTGGTCTTTCAAGTTCGGTCGGTTGGGCCTGGCCCGAATGCCTCCACAATTTCCACGATTTAGCGTTGCTGTGAAGCTTCGCTTTTGACCGTTTTCTTCTTTACGACCCTTTGACTTGTAGCCAAATCCGGCTGTATGGGAAGCCTGTGATCCATTGTTTTGTCTGGGGCGATTCCTTGTTTCTTGTGCGCAATCTCTTGAAAAATGACCCTTTTCTCAGCAAAAGGAGCAGTAGCCCTCAACGGGTTGGTTTGCCCTTGATCGCTGAGATAATGGACGGTTTTGATTTTTCTCAGCGTGAGTGTCTGGATTTTGATTCCTCTCGGCGCGACTGTCTGATCCGCTGGAAGTGCCGTATTCGCCGTAACTGCGGGAATTTAGTGAAGCCCGGACAGCGCGCGCGACTTTTCGGCTTCTCTCAATAGATTGCGCCATACCTTTGTGTTTCTCGTAGGCTTCGTTCTGATGGGTCTGTTCCATCACCGCAAACAGCTGGATGTACTCATCCCAATCATGAGTTGCGCAATCAATTGACCAGCACGTATGATAGACAGTTCTTTCGCGCTTGCGTCTGGGTATACCCAACGAGTGAGCTCTTCTAGTTCTACATAATATTCAGTTATCGTGGAACGCTTCTTTAGCTGCTTGAGTTCTATGTAAGCCTCGGTGCGAGCTGGTGAATCTGACTGCGCGATTTTTGCTCGAAAGGCTTCTACGAAACACGAGAAACTGCCTTCTTTAAGTGCCAGCGGGAGGGTTTCCAGCACTGCTTTAGGATGTCTCTGAATTTTTGAGGAGAGCAGGTGGATGAGCATGCTGTTCGGAAGGCCTAATCCACCTATTTCATCAAGAAGGACGTTATAAATTGCTCTAGTCCTTTCCCTTGTGGGTGAGAAAAGGGCTGAACCTCAGGTAATGCCATTGCCGCTAAAGCTGCGCTTATATTTGCTTCCAGTTCTGTCTTAGGTGACAATGAAATCCGCTCACCTTGGTAGCTCTGCAGCTTCTTATCCGTATGCAGCTTTGAGGCGTTTAGCTCTCTGCAGCTCTGAAATGAATCATATTTTGCGCACTCCCTGAACTGCTGCGAAAACGCTGCTTCTGGTTTACTTCCACGCTCTATCTCTTTAGAAAACGATGACCCACCTTGTTGTACACGTTCGGGATCAAACCGTGCCGGGTCAGTTGTCAGTGGAGTCTTGCTCTCGCGAATCGCGCGCATGACCGTCCTGAAGTCGGTGGAGTCTTCGCCCAGCTCCATTGGCTGGTTCTTCTGAAACGATAGACTGTATTCATTCTTTATTGGATCTTCATTCGAACAAAAATGTTGTCTGGATGCAGCTGTATGGGGCATTGGTGTTCCCTACGGGTCGACTTTTGAGAGTCTCAACCGCTGCTCTACTGCGCCAAGAACTTCTGTTGATGGCACATTCAAGATTTTTGCCAGTTTACGCATACACCAGTGGTCATCACTTGCTGTTTGTAGAACTCTTTTTGTTTGTTTGTGAGTTCCTCCCAATTGAGTTTATCGAGTTCCAAAAGGTTGGCTGCAAACTCTTCTACTCTTTCGAGCTGTGTGGTGATGACCCCGAAACTGCTATCACTAAGTTCGTGAAGCTTTTGGGAGACCTCTGTGCGATTCTTTCCCTAGTTCGAGTTTCTGCTTCTACCAACAGACTGCTATCATCAACTTCAGTAAAATGCACACATTACCTATTAAGGCCATCTCAGCAGCCTGTTTTTTGTGGACGATACCTACTCAGCGGGTCCATGAAAATTGCTTGCTCCCTGAGTGGTTGGATGTCGGACCTGGTGCACTGCCCTTGTGTTGATTCTTTACAATGCTTGCCAGGCGGTGCTGTGGAATACTGGCCTGCTGGTCCAGTTATCTGCGCTGAGAAAATTCGCGCGGAGTTCTCCCTTAGAGAACTGCTTTTCTCCCACTCAAATTTGCCAGTGGGTCTTGCCCAGTTGACTGAGTGGGTGCTACCCCAAGGCAGCAGAACAGCTCAACCACGATTAGTGGTACAAGAGCTGTTTGCACTGTTCTGGAAGCTGAGGGCAACCCAACTTCCCAGTGCTGAAGCTTACCTCAATAGCCGATCGCTTTCGGCTTCCCAGCGCGAAGGTCCTTCCTGGCGATCGGTTCGGTCCCCAAGTTGTGCTGCTGCGGTGACAGGGGGTATGAAATCGGTCTGTTCGAACGAGAGAACGAAGCAATTGAATACCAAAGTAGCTTGTGGCGGCCTTATATAGGGGGGCGGCTTATCATATCGGCTGACCTGATCAACCGCAATTATCAACTGTTGCCCTATCATCAACGACAACGAGCAACAACAGGTAGCAACAGGGGTTGAAACAATACTATTGTCTACATACTATATGTAAGCGTTGCACAGAAGTACTGAGCTTTACAAAGCAGTGACGCTACTGGACGATCCGGAGAGGATGCCTATAATAAGTTTACGGAAGTGAAGAACGGATTCATGCAAAAGAACGTGGCAGGATTTTAACTTTTACAAAAATTGATTTGGCATTCAAGCACCACCCGTCTCCTGCGCGACGCGGGAGCATATCAAAAGCCATTCCGTAGGTTAGTAATATTACAAGGTCGCGCAAAGCGCATAATTGCGGGAGATGCGTTAGGCGTGTCGGAGCACTTGTTTGATATAAAACACTAATAATGTATATCGCAATGAAGAGGCAAAACCTAAAATTGGCATGAAATACATGTTCTTCACTCTTATTTTTAAAATTCTACTGGGTAGATCCATTCCTGCTAGGGGGCATGATTAGGCGAGACTATGGAGCGAATGTGGGTCAGGTCAAGATAATTAAGGGCCCGCTTAATTTAAGTCATCTAGGCTGAAAATTTTTGAAATTCTGCCGTGACTTTTATGCCGTACGGTAGATCATCTTGTTCTATCAGCAACAGTATGCATTCCATTGGATATAGTCGATTTTGTAGGGAGTTACGGCCAAGCGGATGAAACGGAGGACTAATCCGCCGCCGGTCGCGTTTTGGCGGATGTTTATCGACGGTACTCTATCTCAAACTTTCATGCCAAAACGAAAACTTCGCGCCCAATGAAAGAGTTCGCAAGGGTTCTTCTTCACAATTTGCAAGAAGAGGTCCTTAAAACGCAACGTTACATGGCAATAAGCGTGTTTATGGCTGATGAGTGCAAGACAATCTAATGAGTTGGTGGAAAAGTTCTTAGTTTTTACTTTTTACTTTCACAACTTTTCCCCAAATGTATTTATCTTCTTTATTGCAACAATCAAATGTATGAACCATTATTATCGACAAAATATAGCATTTTGTTAAGTAATTTTTTGATATCGCTTTATATGGCGTGCGTACCTTCTTCCGTGTACCAACACTTACATGATCGACCTCACTTAGTTTATAGCCAGTCTAACACCTATGGTCGTAGTATTGTAGGTCGCTTCTTTGCACCGTGTTTTTTCCTTTTTGATTACTTTATCACAACTATTCTAGTGCGACTCAAAAGCCTCCACGTTTTACCTGCGCGATTTGTGCGTTGTAAAGTCTCCGTATCTTTTTTCCACATCACTCTTATTGTTTTTGCTTACCTTCCCTACTTTCGTTCATCTTCTTTCCCTTCTTTTTCCTCATTTTCTTTCTTTTAAGCCAATTTAATTGTTCTATATGTGGATTCCACGGATCTCCCTCGATAGAGAGCCTTGGGGCTCTCTTGTTAAGAGGGATCTCGGGCCGCTTGTCGCAGGGCCACGTGGCGCGTCCCCGGGTGGTGGATAGGGGAATTAAACGCGAACCAAATGCGACCGTGTACTGCCCAGAGACGCAGGTGGGATGCAGGGGATGGACTCCTTGCTCCAGCTGTGTCGGGTCGACGCGTTCCTTGTGCGTGGGAGCGGCATGTTCATGCACAGTGTGCGTGGATGTGTCCGTGACTGTGCGGATTGTAACTGTGTCGGCCCGGCCAAAAGCTTGCACTCGGTACACTGGGAGCACATGTAAGGCGATTCGAGGCCGCCTTAAGTCTCGCCCCGTCCCTTCAGGCAGTCTGGCTTACTGCCCGGAGTTCTTCGCCCGCACGACAGAGCCTGACTAGCTACCCGTGTTGTATGGAAGTCAAACACAGCAGCACCAAAGGGCCTCATTCCCCTGACCTTCCCCTGACCCCGAAAGAGCCCCCATTTCTGCAGCGATTGGAGGAACGAGTACCGAGAGGCTACAACAATCCCAGGGCCTAACCAGGCTGCGCAAGTTCAGAAGGACTAGGACTGACGATCTGTACTTACAACGCCCGCACGCTCGCATCGGAAGCATCCGCTGAGGACCTGATGATGAAGGCCAGGAAGATCAAGTACGACGTCATCGGACTGACCGAGACGAGAAAACACCACCCCTACACGCCGCCTACGACTCCGGAGAAGAACTGTTCCTCGGAACATACGACAGTAGGGGAGTAGGCGGCGTTGGTGTCCTCGTCAACACGCACTTGGCCATGAACATCGATTCGTACGAGTGTCTGACAACCCGAATCGGACGTCTGCGACTGAAGCGATGTGGTTCCGTGCCAGCTTTGACGGTATTCGTCGCGTATGCCCCAACATCCGACTACGACGACGAAGAGGTCGAAGCCTTCTACGTGAAGCTGGAGAAGTTCTGTAAGGAAGATCACACCTTCTACAAGGTGATCGTCGGCGACTTCAA
The DNA here is from genome assembly GCA_947396885.1 of Heligmosomoides polygyrus polygyrus. NCBI lineage: Eukaryota > Metazoa > Nematoda > Chromadorea > Rhabditida > Heligmosomidae > Heligmosomoides > Heligmosomoides polygyrus. The sequence continues at coordinate 41,903,931 of OX377201.1, forward strand.
CGCCAAGATCGAACCGCGAAGGTCGCCGGAAGAACTTCACATCGGAACCTACGGTTTGGAGTGGAACGAGCAAGGTGAAAGGCTGTCTGAGTTTATCATGTCGACCAAGACCATCTATGGAAACTCACAGTTCCAGAAGCCTCCCTCCCTACGATGGACCTGGGAATCCCCCGGTGGCCAGTTCCACAACGAGATCGATGACATCATCTTCAACCGCAAGTATTGCCTGACCGACGTCTCCGTTGTCCCCAAGTTCTACACGGGATCGGACCACCGCCTCCTTCGCGAAAGGTTCCGCTTTTCGCGTCAAGGAGAGAAGGCCGCGAAGTTCAAGAAGAGGAATCCCAGAACGACCATCAACAGGGACCTCTACACCTTTCTTGCCGGCCTTTAGGAAGATATCGTCATGGACGACATCGACGAGGAATAGACCACTTCGTGCACCATATCCGCGATAGTGCTAAGGGAGCCGAGAGCTTGAAGGCCACCAAGAGACGCCTGTCTCCGGAAACTCTCGAGCTGGTACGCCAGCGTGGAGCAGCACGAGCGCCAGGCAACTACCAACTGACGTCCGATCTTGCAAAGTTATAAGGAGGATCTTAAGGAGAGAATGGAGGAAGTGTTGGCTGAAGCTGCAGAGGCAGGGTTGAGCATCCGCAATGCCCGCTGGAACTTCGCCATCTTCAAGACCAAGATGACCGCTTTCCGACGTCCTGACGGAACCGTCACCTCTTCCAGAAGGGCAATGGAGAAAGTCATCCACGACTTCTACTCCGATCTCTTCGATAGCCACGTCCACCTGCCCCACGCCATCTTCCGCAGGATGGATACGTCGTTCCCTCTGTTCTCCCTTCCGAGATCCGACACGCCATCTCGTCGGTGAAGAAACGTGCAGCACCCGGTCCCGACAGGATCAGACCCGAACACCTGAAGAACCTCCCGCCAGCACTCACCAACACCTTGGCGCGGCTCTTCTCGCGCTACCTGTCGGAGTGCAAGGTTCCATCTCGGTGGAATACCAGCAGGACCGCCTTGCTGTACAAGAAGGGAGACGTGCACGACATTGGCAACTATCGCCTTCTGTCCGTAGCCTACAAGCTGTTCACTCGAGTGATCCCGAATAGGATTAGCAGAACGCTGGACGAAGGAGAGCCATGCGAGCAAGCAGGATTTCGGAGAGGATTCAGCACGATCGACCACATACACACCATTACGAAGCTCATCGAAGTGAGAGTACAAGCTGCCGCTGTGCCTTACGTTCTTCGACCTGAAGAAGGCATTCGACTCCGTCGAAACCGAAGCGGTCATCGACGCCCTGCTCACTCAGGGTGTTCCTACTTAGTACATCAGAGTCCTTCTAGAGCTGTACTGTGGATTCACGACCAAGATCTCTCCATTCTACAACGACGTCGTCATCGACGTAAAGAGGGGTTCGGCAGGGGGATACCATATCGAAGTTCTTCAGCGCCACCCTCGAAAACGTCATGCGCGAATTTGAATTGGAAGACATAGGAGTGAAGGTCGACGGCCGGCGACTGCACCATCTTCGCTTCGCTGACGACATCGTGCTCATAACACCGAGCATCAGCCAGGCGGAGCGAATGCTGGCCGACTTCGATCGTGTATGTGGGAACGTTGGACTGCAGCTGAATCTTACGAAGACGATGTTCATGAGGAACGGACAAGTTTCTGATGCACCATTCTCGCTAAGCGGAACGAACATCTCCGAGTGCTCCAGCTATGTGTATCTGCGTCGCGAAGTCAATATGGCCAACGGCCTAGCGCCAGAGCTGAGCAGGAGGAAACGAGCGGCTTGGGGAGCTTTCAAGAGCGTCGAAGAAGTCGCGAAGAAGACGAAAAACGTCCGACTCCGTGCCCACCTATTCGACTCCACTCTTCCTCCTACCTTAACATAGCTTCAGAGACCTGGATTATACGAAAACAGGATGAACACGCGATCAGCGTCGCGCAGCGTGGAATCGAGAGGACGATGCTCGGAGTTACACGACTCACGAAAGTGAGAGAAGACCTCCGGAGTTATGAGTTTCGCCGACGTTTGAAGATCAGAGACGCTGTCGCGTGGGCCAACTTGTCGAAAATTAGGTGGGCCGGCCACGTAATTCGCTTCGCAGACACACGCTGGACGAGAGCCGTCACCGACTGGATTCCGCGGGATGTCAAGAGAACGCCAGGACGCCCACCATTGCGTTGGTTGGACTTCTTCGTGAAAGCCCTGAACGACCGCTATAACGCTCTTCGTGACCCTCGAGCGAGGAGGATCCATTGGAGCACTCTGGCACGCGACAGGGACGAATGGAAACGCTGCTGGCGCCCGCTCGAGCAAGTCGATGATCAACGGGACGACAGGTGATACAGGTATGTAGATTCCTCTCTTTACAGTGTATATGTTTTTTTCGAATTGGCAATAAATAAATAAATAAATAAATAATATAGATCCCGGGCTTTAAAGTGAATATCGTCAAACTTCCTGTCTTGGAAATGGTTGCATAGCTAACCAAACAGGTGTTATTCCGTTGTTGCTAAGACGGATAATGGACCAGTACTATAGTTGTACCCGAATGAATATCCAAACATTCTAATTCGAGTAATTCTTCGAAATCAAATATTCGCATTCAAACGTTCGAAAAAACGCGATTTTCCAATGTGATTGAATTCGAGTGCTCGAAAAGACGCGATTTTCGAGTGCTCAAATTCGAATGCTCGAAACATTCGCATTCGAACGTTCGACTGCTATGAAAACTGCGATCCTTCAAAACAATTTGTCTTTCCTGCTTCAAGTATCCCATGAGCAAATAGTTTACGCTCCGGTCAGAAAAGTGCTCTCATCGGGCGCTAAGGGGCCATATCTTCTTCGGGCGCAGAACCAGGCTGGAGAAGGGACTCCAGGGTGTATGCCATCTAAGGTGCTCGCGTTTATCTGCCTTCGTCTTCTTCGCTCAGGAGGTCCGCAGCTGGGTTCTTCAGAAGCGCATACAGCTGGGAAATGCACAGAAAACGCCAGCGAATTAGGCAGTCGTCAAAAGCCCTCAAATTCCAACCTCTCAGTTGAAATGCAGAATATCGTAACACAGAAGAACCGAACCCCCGCATAAACCAACGATACTATTCACTGCCCCATACCCCGCTCGGCGGAAGTGCCATCCCGACCACACAAGACATCTATCGAGTGCTCAAGTGGAGATCTTGCGCAACGCTCAGTGCAACACTCCTAACAGAGCGAACTCTCTCTATAACTGTGCCTTTGTATATCTTGTTTTCGTAGTGAGCGATTTGTTCCAAGTCATACTTCTTTTAATACAATTTGAGGTGCAATCCTAGTTGGGGGAACCTACTCTGTTGTCCCTCTTACCGTTGAAGTTTATCGAAATATTAGACATGCGTCACATTATGAAACCCTCGCTGGACTCTCCAAAGAAATGCACGGAAGAGATCTAAGGGAACTCCTGAACTTACACGTAGGTTAAACGACGTCTGCGAAACGTCTTCTGAACCCCAGGCACCTTATCAACATCGGCGTCACGTCTCCAGGTGTAGTTTTCTTTTATTACTGCAGGTGGTTTTCTTTTATCACTCAGTATGTGGAAATCAACATGATAACACACATCTGAGATTATAAGCGGTAAGGGTTTTGCATTAGTGGCAGGGCTTAACGGCCGTTAATTTTAAATGAGGGTCAGAGGGGTGGAGAAAGGCGAGATGTGTTATTCCTTCAACGTTTCGTTCAAGACTGCTCACCGGGGCGTGAATAAACAGTGTAAAGGGGAGGAAAACAAGAGGGGTGGGGAATGAGGAAGCAGCCATTTAAGGGTAAGATCTGATGATGCGACAATCACATTGGGGAGTCTATTTGCCTACGATTTGTATATTGTAATCTTTACTACGGGTTCGAACGAACTGTTTGCGGCAATGCCAATAACGTTAGCCAAACCAGAAAGAATCTCATGGATTGGACGATACAAATTATCCCAATGTGGGTGATCTTATCCATACATTAGCGAAACGAAAGTCGGACATCGCTCGAGGCGGGCAAGTGCGAAGCCCACGTACAGGCACGTCAGTGTACTTGTCACCAATAAGTAGGGTGTCCCATAAAATGTATACTCTATTTGAAAGGTGATAACTTCGCTCACATTGAAGGTAGTCAAGAGGTTAAATGCAAGTATAAAAGCTTAAGAAAATAAAAATTTTCTGACTTATGAACAGTGTAGATTGCTCCCTGCACTCGTGTGAATTCTTCTATTTTACACTACACTTCTATTTTTCGATTGTGGTTGTGTTTCATTTAACTACTGTTGTAATTTCATCTTAAAGGTGCCGTGCTGATTAATTTGTGTTTTTTTAAGTTTAAAATTTAAAAACACACTAAGCTTGCGAAAAATGAAGGGTATCCTAAAAAATGCAAGTACTATTAGGCTGGTCGAAACGTCTTGATGGAAAAATCATTTTTATTCAACCATAGTTTCTAAATACAAACTAAGAATCAACAATATATTCACCATAGAGCGATATAGTCTTCTCCCATCCGCGCGGCAAATCGCAGATTCTTTTCGCCCAAAAATCGGGGATTCCAACTTGAAGAAGTTGTCGACTGCCATTTTGAGGTTATAATAGATTTCAAATTTTTCCCTTCGAGATGGTAGTCTGATCGCGCAAGATCCGGCGGATGAGCTACCGGATACCAGCCAAGTTCGGTTATCTTCTTACAGATTGTCGATGCAATGTGAGGGCACGCGTTGTCGTGCAACGGGTGGACACTTGATCTTCCTCGCCTTTTTTCGCATTGCATCTGCCAGTTTCTGAAGCTGATTAACGTATGTGGAAGCGTTGACCGTCTTGCCAGCAGCCTGCAGCTCTGGTAGATTCTTTTGCATCCCACCAACCGTACCAAACACAAGGTAAATGTTTGCGTTGGTGTGGGTCTGGTTCGGCTGGACTGGTGGTTCTGCGTCGCGTGGGAGCCAGACGGCATGACGTGCACTGATATCAAAGACTATCCAGCTCTCATTTCCTGTCACAAGACCTCAAAAAAATTGCTTTCGATGCGACTACGCGAGGAGTGACTGGCATATGTTAGAAATGTTTTTGCGGTTCGTTTTTTAACATCGTTGATGTTAGACTTTGATCTACGCCATAAATAAAATAAGATAAATAAAATGTTCACTCGCACTTGCCTATGGGCCTCGGTCAGTCCATTTTGCCAAAACCTTTCGATGCTCGACGATGACACAGATCGATGTTGGATTGGGTGCACCCGAGGGTTGTTGCCAATTCTCGCGTAGTTGCTGCTGGATTGGATTTGATAGCGAGTCGCAATCAATCATCATCGATGGCAGAAGGTCCTCCTCTGCGCTCTCCGTCTTCAAGGTTCATTTCTTCTGAATCAAAGCGCGTGAACGAACGATGCACTGTGGTGCGGCATACAGCCCCTTTTCCCCCAATGCATCGTGGTATTAGAGACCGTTGGGCCTGCGCTGGAGCCTCGTCACCATTCGTAGAATGACCACTCGAATTTGTTGTTGGCATAATCATGTTCGACATGTCACCAAAATGACACGCACGAACCATTTTATACTTATACAGCGAGCGCTTCTGGAACCTTCTACACTATTCTCACTGACCCAGGCCTTTTTTCAGAGAATTCTGATTTTTTTAAAATTTTGTTTTGTATCGCCGGGGTCTTTCACCTGGGTGTGGCAGGGACTGGACAGGAAAATCAACTTATTTGACCGCTATGACACCAGCAGCGGTCGGTCGGTCCGCTGTGCCCGCGCTCCTCCAGAACCGACCACTCGCTAGGTCACACTGAGACCGGAATCCGAGACCGGCCGCTTGCCACCTCGCTCCAGGTGAAGACTAAGCCCAGCGCGCCCGGGGCCCTTTATATAGAGTTACGCGGGGGAAGGCCGGCCCCCTAAGTGGACACGCGCCGCCCGCCGCCTCCGAATAGCCGGCGCTGGATACCGGCGAGGGGAACGTCCATCGATCGATCCCGCTGCTGGGATAACAACGTATACACTGGAGTAATGAACAGAATTACTAACAGAACACTACACAGAACAACACAATTAACCTACAATCACACAAATTCATAAGAGATCACTTCTGCGAGACCTCCGCTCATGCTTCACATGCCGCTCCTTAAGACTGGATCGTTCCGATTCAGCACTGTCGACGGTTCCTCTCGCGACTGCGTCTGTGGGTTAGACACCCACCTTCTGCTCGCGCATGGTCGTCGCGATGATGTACGCGTACTTTGGGAGTCCTCCTATTCCGTGGGTTCCCAAGCACGCCATTATCTTGTACCACACCTTCGGGTGAATACTGCTCGACAACCGTGATTTCTTACCGCGGACGTTCTGCTCTCGGCATCACAAAGAGGTTTGTTCGGCCCTCTTCATCGAGCTCTTGCGGCTTTGTCCGGTCGCCGCCGCCACTCGTGCTTCGCCGAGGCAACCTCGAACTTTTCCACCTTCAAGGTGTCACCAATCTTCTACTCATCTTCTTCGTGCGGTGAAGTGTCTTATAAACTCTGCACATACCTCGCCAATTGCTGTATTGGCGTAGTCGACCTCAGCGCCGTCAACCTTTGACAGCTGAAGCTTCGTGCGGTGAAGTGTCTTATGAACTCTGCACATACCTCGCCAATTGCTGTATTTGCGTAGTCGACCTCAGCGCCGTCAACCTTTGACAGCTGAAGCCGAGTGCTCTCCTTAGCAAGTGTAGATCGTCCGAATGGCTCCTTCTTTATCTCTTACGCTGCAACGCTGCATTTGGGCCACGCGAGGTCGAGGAACACACACAACTGCAGGAGTCCTCATCTTGCTTTTCTCTCAGACTTCCGGAAGAGCTAAGCGAACCTTCCTCGAAGCTCTCTTCGCCTCTGGTTTCTGCAGAGAACTCGTTTCTGCCACATGACTTAGCTCAGCGAAACGAACTCTACACTCCTGATGTGGATAGGTACAAACCTGCTACAGATAGAGTAGACAGAGTTGGTGGACCTTGAAGCGCGCACCTTCCCGATATGCGGTAGTGGTTTGCGCTCAGCCATCTATGTGCCTTCGTACGTGTCCACCACCTCCCCCTTACGAAGCATCTTTGCTCCCGCAAAGGAATTCGTCTTAGGTATCAGGACTTGGTGTTGAGCACCCTGACTTTCCGTATCCGGAAGGACCCCGCTAGAGGACGGCACTACATCTTCCTTTCTGTCGTCACAAAGTAGCGAGAAAATCTCTGTCTTTCCCGGCTTTTAGCACACCCTTCGAGCCACTGTGGCCCTTTTAGAAGCGTTTGTTCTTCGTTGCTGCACCGCAGCTCCCTTAGCTTTCGCATCATTGTGCTGGCACCTCCTTCCGCTGAACACTTCTGCCTGACCTCGCGACGACTGTGCGTTTGGTGGATGGCTCCAGCCTTTTCCAGTGCATTCGTGCCCAACACGATCACGTCGTCGAGATCTGTTTCCTCGACGTCGGCGTTAAGGTCGTACCCATTCTGCAGTACATCCACAAGCATCTGCAGCGATATGATGCTTAACTGCATAGTATACAAAGGGGCAGTACGCGTCATGCCCAACAACTGGAACTGCGCCGTGGTTTGCGCACCCACTAGATCTTCGTGTAGACCTTCGGTAGCACCACACATCCATCTACTGAGTGAGGCCGTGAAGGTCTTCGGCTCCCTTTGCGGTTCAGCCGGCTCTGTGGGTCCTGGTTCGCACTGCTTTCCGCTGTGCGTACTCTTTCCTGAAGTGCCCAACCTTATTATAGTTGAAGCACTTTCTTTCTCCAAGCTGTCGTGTTTGGGCTCGCTGTGTGTCTGCGCTACCTCCGGGCGTATCTCCTCGATCATTTCCAGATCGGTCCACTGCGGCAGCATGATGCCCACCGCGTCCTTCGGAGCCCTTGTGTTGTGGATACCCAACTAGGGACTACATTTATGAATGTAAATTGTAGTATAATATAGGCCAAATAGGAATGAATGATATGACTTAGCATACTTAGGTGAGCACTCCAGGATAATTATCATTCAATAACATCCACAGGCATAACTTAGGGATTCCGAAAGTAGGTAACAGAGATGCGCTCAAGTAGTCCACTCCAGGCGCGGTGCTCCCTTTCAAGACCAGAGGCAGTTAACCCCATTGGCTAACAATCGGAGATATTTGTAGCTTCTCCCCTGCATACTGTCTACATAACCTGTTGTGATGTGATATTCGCGTTGTGGTCTGATAGTTGTGAAGTAATAAATACTTATTACAATTCGCTACAGATGCAACCGTTGGTGAATCACCAAATTGGCGCATCAGCCGTGGATTCAAACCCATGTAAAAGCTTCTGGGCTAGCTTTCCCCAGTGAGAGACAGAAACTAATAAAAAGCACTCCTGTAAGCGTTCCTCGGGGAACCAGGAAAACTTTAGTAAAGCCTTCCTACAGCGTTCTCTCAGGAGAGCCTTGGAAGCATCCGAAACTTCTTTCCACCTCTAGGGAAAGAAGAATTCAAAAAAGCACTCTATTAGGCGTTCCTCGGAGAACCAAGAGTTTTTTCAAAGCCTTCCTTTACCAGAAAGCAAAAAGTATCTTTCCAACTCATTGGAAGGAAACTAAATCAACACTTCTTTCTGGTTAAACCTCAGCAGTGGGGCCAATAAAAATCGCTGAAAAAGCACGCTCATTGTGCGAGTTCTCATCTGAGAGAGCTAGAAGAGCAAAGAAAAGATCCGCGTGGCAGGAAAAGAGTTCTAATTCGAACCAAACGAAGTAAATTCTAAGGTGAAATTGTGAAACCTTGCAAAAATCAATAAGATGGCAGAGATACAAATTTACAAGACAAGGATAACGAATGCTTGCGGACTTATCAAGTCAAGCGAGCCGGAAGTCAATCGTCTGGATCAGCCGTTCGCCTTTCCGGAAGAAAGGAAGGAATGCGAAGCATATAAAAAGGATAAAGGATAAAGGACGGCGTTACTCAATCCCTTCTGGGATGCGCCAGCGCATTCTACTTCTACGGGATGTCGTGGAGGCGACATGAATGCGTATTTGGCCATACAATGCCTTGCGGTGGCCAGCCGATGAACAATCAGTGCTTTATCCTTCCCAGACAAGTCCGGTACCAATTGACCGACCCCGGAGTGATGGAAGGCTTGGTTGGCCTGGGCGGGAAATCCGAACCATGAACCTGGTATCGGCCTCACGCGACGGTCGCGCCTCCCCCGACTGCGCTACGCGCGCCCGCGAAGCATATATCAGGGAGAAATCAGCACAGACGAACCACCTGATGAGGACGGTTATAAGCAATAAGCAGTTCCACGATAACTGCGTAAAGGGAGCAATTGAGACAATAAATTCACGACCTTCCAAAAAGGAGCGTGAAAATCTCATGACGGATTTGGACGACCACTTGCAAGCAGAGACATACGAGCTTGACATCACGGTCATGTGTTATCAGAACAAAGTGGATTTCAAAAAGAATAAACTGTCTCAACAAACCGTCCCAATAGCCAGCTGTCAGGAAACCGCCAGCTGTGAACAGCCGTCCACTGGCAATAGTGGAAATAATTACGATTCAACAGGTGAGGTAGCGCCTTCGCAAGGACGCAATGTCGCACTCAGCCGACCACTTCTCGAGGCTCCAAGCTTCTCAGGAGACTTCAGAGAGTTCAAAGCCTTCTGGTCGGTATTCGAGGCACTCATGCACAATGATGCCAGTTTATCTGACCAGGAAAAGTTTCTGTTTTTAAAGCAGGCTCTCAAAGGCGAAGCTGCAGCATCCATCACATACGTTCCTGTGACTGGAAAAAAGTACTCGTAGCCGTCAATATCCTAAAGAAGCAGTACGACAGATCGGCAAGCATAGCAGATACTCCTATAAGCGAGATCAAAAAAATCCCGAAAAAATCTTGAGGATATTGACGGCTACGCAGTACTTTTTTCCAATCACAGGAATGTATGTGATGGACGCTGCAGCTTCGCCTTTGAGAGCCTGCTTTAAAAACAAAAACTTTTCCTGGTCAGTTAAACGCCCAAGAGCTGACCTGACACTTTATCTGCCATGCGTCACGGATCATTCACCTGGAGCAAACGAGTGTATCACTCAAAGCTGACCGAGTGCGGCGCCGCTTAATTCTCTCGAAATTCACGGAGTACATCTGTGGCAGAGTAAAAAGGAAGGAAAGTAAAGCTGGCACACCACAAGAAGTAAAGGAAATAATCGAAGCTGTTGATGAGATCGTTACTCTACAGGAAACAACTGAGCTCACAACGGCAACATTATTCGGAAACTATTCCCACGAAACTGACGACGACCGCTTCCCAAAACAAAATGAGCCACGCCAGATCGAGCTGCGCTCGTCTCGGATGACATTGCCTCTATGCCTTTGTGGTGAAACCCATCCACTACAGTGCTGTATAACGTTCACAACTGCTGAGGAACGCAGAACTGAAGCTTGACAACGAAACCTTTGCTGGAAATGTTTCAGGAAGGGACACACCTCGAAATCCTGCAAAATCTTTGGTCCTGGCCCAAGATGTCGGGAGGATCATCATTAATCTCTATGCACTTCAACCACAAGTGGAGAGAGACTGACAAACTGTACTATCGGAGCGCAAAACGATCCGCCAGCAGTAGCCCATCAAGGAGCGGTATCCGTTGTAATATCATCGAAGAACAGCCGCTCCATGCGACACGCAAAAGGAAATGGAGAATTCCTTCGAAATATCGACCGACGTCACGCTGCTCAGATTTCAGTTTTGCATGAAAGCCCAGTCGGACCAAAGCAACCGACATTCAGTCAACGCTTGCTCCAAATGGCTTCCGCGCTGATATTCAACGAGTCAGAGATGGAGTATCAATCGTTAACTATCTTGCTCGACTCTGGAACTCAAAGAAGTTTCATAAAGAAGAAGCTTCAACAAGAACTGCTGCTTCCATCTAAAGGTTCAACTTCATTCACAACGACAGGAAAGGGGGAGCTTCAAAAAACTTTCGAATCCGTGGAAGTTTGTATAACTCTTAAAAACGCTCGTAAAAGCCTGAAGCTAAAGCGAGTACCAGTTCTAACCGAGGACAAGCCGACAGTACTATCGAGCCCTGCCATTTTGTCTCAAGCTGACAAGAATTTCATCAGGAAGAAGAAACTTTCTATCGCTCACAAAAGCCTTCTTTCCATGAAGATTTCTCCAGATATAGTACTTGGACAAGATCTCATGAATCAGATCATTCTCGGGGCTCCTATAATGAGACTGCCATCTGGATTAATCCTGACACCTAGTATTTTTGGCTACACCATATCCGGTGCCAGTGGTACAGGCAATGGAAGTCAGGAAATTCAACCCAATCCACTTGTTGCAGCAGAAGCAAGAAACTCTTCAAAGGGCAACTACATAGGCTCAAAGCAACATTCCAAGCCAGAACTTCGAGAAGCCGACAACGTCAATCCTCACCATAAATGGAGGCGATGCATTCGTTTTAAGTTGAATAGTGTGTTGTGTCCCAAGTTCAAAACTGCAGACCGCGACTAGAAGTAAACACAAATTACACGCAATTACACGCATCAACGAGCACATGAAGCAGCGATGCAGAATGGCAAAGAAACGAAGAAATTGACAGCAAATGAAGACAAATTAAATCCAAATATCCAGCCATCTCTTCAATTATCTTCAATTATCCGCGATAGTAAAGCACAACCGACCTACGAGCAGCTAAAGATGGCTTTGACGACCAACAATAGGAAAATCGGGAACTGTGGACGCGTCAATGGAACTACTCGATTGCAACAGCTTCGCCGAAGGAATGACAAAAAAGTGAATAAGACTAGGCATTCCCTTCACATCTGCATAAATCTGCAACCGTTTGGGAACAAGACGGACGGCTCAATTAGGTGGGAAAATATAGAACCTAAAAACTATCCACCTTGGAAACGACGTACCAGAAGGAAGACCACAATCTCGACAGCTCAGCATCTTCCTTCCTTCAAAACTACTCAGCCTCACCCAAGGACTTCGGAAGGAGAGCGACTTTTTGAAAATTCTAAATCTACCGAAATCGAAAAATTGTTACCCCTAACTGTGTGTTACTTATCTATGTATCCTGTCATGCCTGCCAATCTCTGTTCGGTAATACAATGTTGTATTTATAGCGCTACCGCTACTTGCCCCCCGCCGCAGTGTTATGGATACCCAACTAGGGACTACATTTATGAAGGTATACTTACTTACTTAGTTTCTCCTGTGCTGTTGAGCGCATATGGGGACGAACTCTTTCCACCGCTGCCTGTCTTGGGCTATTTCTTCACACTCTTGCCTGGAAATATTCATAACTTCCAAGTCATTCAAAAACGTGCGACGCCACGTGTTTTTTGGGCGGCCTCTGGTTCGCTTTCCTGGCGGTGTCCATTGCATGGCTGATCTTGGCAGGCGATGCGCCGGCATTCGAAGAATGTGTCCGGCCAGGCGGAGTCGGCGTTGCACAACGGTTTCGTAGAGGTTGTTCGAGCGGCAGCGTTGTAGTACTTCTTCGTTCGTCAAGCGGTCCGTATAGCGTATCCTCATTATTTGTCGTAGACATTTGCAGTGGAGCGCGTTGATCCGTCTGATGATGCTAGCTGACACCTTCCATGTTTCGCTAGCGTACACTGCAGTGGGGACGACTATTGAAGAACACAAACGCAGCTTGACGCTATTCGTCCACAGTGGCTTAAGCCTCCGGAACACTGCCGTTGCCTTCGCAATTTTCTTGCAATTTCTTTCTTGCTGCATCGGACGTCAGCTTTAGCATCTCCGTTACTGGTGATCATGCTTCCCAAGTAGGTGAAGTTATCCACTACTTCTAAGCAATCCGATCCTGCGTAGATGCCTTCTCCCGAGGTAATATTTCCTGTGTGCATGACCTTTGACTTTTCGGGACTAACTCGGTGGCCGATTTTGCTTGCTTCCTGGCTAAGGCATTCCGTGCTTCTTTGAAGAGTATCGTTGTCCTCAGCGAATGTGGCAATGTCGTCGGCAAAGTCCAGCTCCATAAGGCGACCGCTAGACCAAGGGATATCCGGCTGTCGTTCTTTTCAGCACGTAGTCGAGTGCGATGTTGAAGAGCAACGGTGAGAGAACACATCCCTGCCTGACTCCTGTGGTGACTTCGAAGAATCATGTATTTCCGAGAGTTGTCTTCACGAAGCAGGAGGAGTTGTGGTATAGACTTCTAAACACCTTGACGAAGGTCGCAGGGACTCCATAGATACTGAGTATTTCCCATAGTGACTCACGGTGGACACTGTCAAACGCTTTCTTGAAATCGACGAAGTTTATGTAGAGCGGGTAGCTATACTCCAGGCACTGCTCGATGATGTTGCGTAGAGTAAACATCTGGTCGCAACACGATCTTCCGTTTATGAATCCAGCTTGGTCCTCCCGCAGTCGATGATACGGTGCAGAATACTTTGCCTGGCACTGACAACAGGGTGATACCTCTCCAGTTTCCGCAATCCGATAAGCTTCCTTTCTTCGGCAGTTTGACTACTAAGCTTTTTCCCAATCCCCTGGCACTTTATGTTGATGCAGGCAGCTATTGAAGAGTGCAGTCAATTGTTCCGCTACCGGTGCGGCTCCAGCTTTTAACATCTCCGCTGCAATTTCGCCGAGACCAGGGGCTTTTCCGTTTTTGAGACCTCGTATTGCTGTCTTTGTCTCCTCAACCGTTATGTAGCCGATATTGACGTTTAGCTCTCCCAGGGCGTTTTCATCCTCGAACGTAGTCGTGGCGGATGGGCTGGTTGTACACTTCACGGAAGTGTTCAACCCATCTTTCGTTTTGTTCAACTTCGCTGACAAGTAGTCTGCCACTTTTGTCCTTTATAGGGACACATGTGTTGAGCCTTGCTCCCGTCAGCTCCGATACAATTCGATACAGTGTTCTGGAATCACCATGACTAGCCGCTGTTTGTGCCTCCGTTTCCTTCTGAGCGATCCAAGCTTTCTTATCGCGGCGACATGACGCTTTTACCTGTCGATCGAGTTCCGAATAAATTTCGCCCGCTTCCCTTGATTCGTCAGGCGTCTTGGCGCATTCTTTTCTTTGCTTGACTCGCTTCCTCTCATCTATCAGCTTCCAAGTTTCTTCTCGAATCCATTGCTCCTTTCGCTTGCCTTGTTTGCGTCCGATGGTCGCTTCAGCACTTTCACATACCGCGGTCTTGACGGCTTCCCAATGTTCGTCAATGCTTTCGCATTTGTCAAGCATACTGAAACGGTTTCGTAGTTCAACGCGGTAGTTCCTCGCGGTTGTATGGTTCTTGAACTTTTCGATGTCATATGGCAACCGGCCTTTTTGCGTCTAGGCCGTAAATATCGAATTCCTGGAGGAGTTGTTGGTGAAGCGTGCGTATGTTCCAGGTACCAGGTAGTTTGGTGAAGCGTGCGTACGTTCCAGGTACCAATACGCGTGATGTTCTTCGGAGAGGTAACCGAGTTCAGTATCAGGTCTCCCGTCACAAAGCTCAGCTTCGATTTTCCCTTTTCAGCAGTATCCATATAGTCCATCGTTTCTGTAGCATAATGGTTTTTTACGGGGACGGGTCGCTGGCCCGTCGCCCTCCTCCTTTTTCATCCGGGCTTGGGACCGGCAAAGGCGGAGTTTTATGAAGGTATATTGTAGTATAATATAGGCCAAATAGGAATGAATGATATGACTTAGTATACTTAGGAGGTAGTTGGCCCCATTGGCTAACAATCGGAGATATTTGTAGCTCCTCCCTTGCATACTGTCTATATAACCTGCTGTGATGTGATATTCGCATTGCGCTCTAATAGTTGTGAAGTAATAAATACTAATTACAATTCGTTACAGACGCATCCGTTGGTGAACCACCAATTGACCATGGGCGTTTCCATCTCCTCGCGTATAGCTTTCGCCATGCGCTTGCTCCTGTCACGTCGCTGCGCCATGGCCTTCACCATATAGTAGGCCAATTCCTTCGGCGATATCTCCACCGCCGTGTAGAGCTGGAGGTATATTCATGCAAATTGGGTAACTGGCTTACCAGCTCTCCGGCTCTTGTGCGTGGCAGGTCTTCTTCTAACTGGTTTGGGAACGCACTTCGCGTTAACCTCTTCAGTTCGACGCAATACGTGGTGACGTCCCCAGTTTTCCTTAGGCGTTTCAACTCTAAGTAGGTGTTTAACTGCACGGACGAGTTGTGCTCTCGCAACTTGTCACTGAGAATCTCCATCAGATCTTTAACTACCCTCACGTTCGTGCTTCGATAAGGTTTGGGATAAAGACTTAGGGTAACCATCCATCTTGAACAACAGCAAATGCGACAGCATGTCATCCCGCAGCCCTAAGCTACCGTACTTCATGCGGAACTTCACCACAAAGTCGCTGAAGTCCTTTTCCTGAAGATCCTTGTACATCTCTACGTCGGGTAGGGTTATTGCCGCGAACATCGCGCCTAACGCTTCTCCTGCGTTACATGACCCACTTGAGGATCTGCACGATCTAATCATCGACCAGCTCACGACCCTCGGCGGCTGAGGTGATGCGCTCATCCTTCCTTGCAGAAACTGATTCTGATCGAATCGTTGATTGCTCATGCACGTCTCCTCCAGACATTTACCTTGAGCAGCTGCTACCGGATGAGAAACCGCATGATAGATCACATCGTCGATATCGGGCGCCTTCGGCAGAGCGTAGACCGGCACTCACCAGTCTTCTCACTCTGCTCCGCCTAAACCACGGAGCGTGACACTTTCACAGGTGTAATGGTCTTCTCAACCATTCCTCTACCCGGCGCTGATGAACGGCTACTACGATGCAGAACGAGATCGTCTCGAGCAGGAATTCGCTGCTCCAGTGCATCCCGCACTTCCCTGATCAGCGCCTTCAACGAGAGAAGTTCAGCTGCCAGCTTCTATAGCCCCACGGGCTGTCCCTGGAGAGCCTCACATTGAGCCTCAATCTCCTCGCTCGTGCCTTTTAGTAGCTAGTTCTGTCCTCTCTTGAACTTCGCCTTGGTATTTTGCGTTACCTTGGCTGGTATCTCCCGCAACGGGGCTAGGAAGATGGAGACCTTGCTGATCACGTCCATCACCTGTGCAGGGCCTTCATCGCCGATCTCATCCACTTTCGCCATGAGGCGTTCAACCCTCGCCTCCATGGAGAGCTACTCGGCTTGTGATGAGTGATCGAGCATCATCCTCTTGATGTCGTCGATCCTTATGTCAGTAGCGCCTGACATCTGCACCACACCGTCTTACTACGTTTGCGCATGGGCCAATCTCGCCACGCGCAACGATTCGAGCGCGACTACGTTCGCGAATCCTGCAGCAAAGACTCGCCGCAGCTCCAGCACGGCTTTTCAACCGCAACCACTTACACGTGCCTACACCAGAGAACCGGCAGCAAGAATGCCCCATCGCTACGTTGCAGCCCACAACCGCAGGACGAAACTCTGCACGAGCTCTAGCGAAAACGCCGCGTCACACGCTCTGGTCAGCGGTCGAGACGATCTGCCACACTGCCTAGTCTACGGCAGGATTCGCGCCGTATTCGCTCCCTGCGGCTTTCAGGCGGTATCAGTATCAATCCCAGTTCTTTGGTTCGGCCCCCATGTAACGCCGGGGTTTTTCACCATGTCTAGGGTGTGGCCTGATCCGGATAGGAGAATTGATTTATTTGACTGCCAGCAGGGATACTAGCCTCTGCTGTGCACGCGCTCCTCCAGAACCAGCCACTCGCCAGCTCACACCGAGACCAGAATCCGAGACTGGACGCTTGCCACCTCGCACCAGGTGAAGACTCCAAGACCGGCCGCACGCGACCTCGACACCAGAGAAGACTGAGCCGGGCGTGCACGGCCCTCTTTATATAGAGTTGCGCGCGGGGAAGGCGGGGGCTCTTCGCCGCCTCCGAATGGCCAGCGATGAGAACAGGCGAGGCGGACGTTCGTCGATGGATCCCGCTGCTGGGATAGCAACAGATACACTGGAGTAATGAAGGGAATTACTAACAGAACACTGCACAGAACAACAAAATTAACCTACAAATACACAAATTCACAAGAGATCACTTCTGCGAAGCCTCGAGCCTCGCTAATGCTTCACAGTTTCACGACTTCTCGGCCAACCTAATATTTTAGAGGTTCTCACATTGTTGCTAGTGAAACATTTAGAGTTGTTCAACACTTATATGAAAGCACAGAGTAGCGAAAATTCTGTGATGAGCGAACGGTCAAGGTGCATGCACTACAATACCGCTCAAATTCTTTGAAAGAATGACACTTTGCGACGGATTAATAAAGTCTCAAAGCGTCGCATAGTCATAACTTGCATCAGATTCATTCGGTGGAATTCTAGCTAATACAAAACGATTCCCCTTTTTAATGAGCATCCGACAGCTTTTGACAGTGCTTAATTTGACAAATTATGACCTAGTTATGAAAAATCTTCGAAGGCGGGGCTGAACATCGAACGGTTCCCAAAAGATCGAGTGCTGTTTTATTGCTCCAGCGCGCTGCCAGTGGGTATGTCACCCAGGTGAAAACCGTACAAGGGTCGCAGGCGAGCCGGCCAGTGAACGCTAGGCTTCGGTCCAGCCCGACCTGCAGTCTCGCGTAACTCGACTGAGTGCAAAATGGGTGAAATTGCGACAAACTCGAGTTTGAGCTCGATTGTACTGTTAGAAGGCTGATGAATCGCGAACAACAACAACGTAGCCATTCTACTAGATGGAAGCAATTCGAAGGACAAATCAAAGAAAACGAGAAGGAATCGCGAAATAATGCTTCTTTAATCACTTCAAAATGATCACCTCGGACGGAGCGAGTCTTATATGTATATTGCTAGCTTTCAAAGGGCGACTAAGGATACTATTCTACGGAATAAGTAGGAGCTTCTTCTCGTCGATAACAAAGGTGCAACAACCCATTTAACATGAAAAAATTGCTTGCCGCAAACGGAAAGTGTCCGACTTATGGATAAGTAAGTGGATTAGTTTCTTAGTAATGAACACTTGTTTGCTAGCACTGAAGAGAGCATTGCTAGCCTTAGTTAATTGAAAAATACTAAATTTCTCTATGGGATGAAGTGACAAGTGATCTAACGACGCCTGAAATGGAACATTCCTTGACTTTGGCACATTAGCGTAATAACACAGCATTAAAAGTATAAGGTGCCGTTTAATGTCAAAAGAACGTGCACAACAAGCTGAATTAAGAACTGTTGAAGATGGTGGAGAATTCCGGATTTCGTTAGATCTACTTGATGGAATGTTCGAAGAAGACGCCGCCGACGATTTCGGAGAGGTCGTAAATCAATTATTGGTCCTCCAGAAAAAAATGCCTCATAACTAGAGCATAATTTGTCAAATCAAGCACTGTCAAAAGCTATCGGATGCTTATGAAAAAGGGGAATCGTTTGGTAATAGCTAGAATTCCACGAATGAATCTGAAGCAAGTTATAACAATGCGATGCTTTATGACGGATTAATCCGTTGCAAAGCGTCTTTCCTCCAAAGAATTTGAGCGATATTGTAGTCTGTAACCTTATATATCAGACTCAATTGATAGTGCATGGCCTAAATGCTCAGTACAGTCTTGTTCCTTCTTGGCCACATCCTGTGTTGTGCTTCTTTTCTTGGCCACATGCTGTGCTGTGCTTCTTTTAACATGTTGGATCTGACAATCACGTGAAAGACACGTAATAAGTGAGTTCTTGATTACACAATTTGCCATTCTCGCTAGCACTCTATTAATGCCCTCTACACAGTTGAGCCATACCAGAGTCATGCCCGGCTCTAGGCTTTCCTTCGAGGAGAAGAAGTTTATCCTGAAGTGCTTCTGAATAATAGAAAACATCGTCGAAGTGCAAAGGCGATTCAGCGACTACTTCTCAAAGCACTACCCTCTCACCTCACCCATGCGCAATCAATCGAGCCTGAAATGCAAGGTTTCAAGCACGGCACGGCGCAATCTTGACCATTTTCACGCCACAGAAATCTAGTTATCATGCGCTTTGGAGCTGGAGAATGCGCAGAAAACGTCTGAAAATGGTATAGACCCAAATCTCAACCAGTCAGTTGAAATTCAAAAAATTCAGCAGCGCAGGGAAACCAAACCCCCGACCTTTCTCACACGAAGCGACCGCACTTTCACTACGCTCCGAGCCGTTTGCCGGAAGGGCATCCCGGGCGTAGAAGACCCCAAACTGGTGATGCGCCGTATCCCATTGTGACCCCCTACTCCTTGGGTTTAACGACTTGGCAAAAAATTAACACATTTTCGTACTAATTGTGGGGGGGGGGGATTCTCTCTATATGAGCCGCTCCCCCCATTCAGACATGCGCTTTATACTATTTCTTTGTGCGTTCCTCTATCGGCGCTGGGTGTCACGCAAGGAGTCCTCTTCAATCACTTTCAGAAGACGCTCGTCACTGCAACCGGCCGACATGATAACAATTTGTCGCTGAAGTCAATATCGCTGTTTCTTCTATTTGAGAAGAAGCTTTTGCCGTGTCGTAGAAGACACTTGAAGGGTCAAGAGCGTCACAAATAAATATAAAGCTTCCTGAATTTGTAAGGCTGGAGCACTCGAATTGCATGGAGTCAATGGCGGTTTTCCAGTACTAATCGCAGCGGAATGCTAAGAAAGTTTTGGTATATGTAGACCACTGGCCAACCTTTTTTGAAAATTTCGGGTGCGAAATATACCTTTGTCCTTGGGAAAAAATTTCGAATTTCGAATGATCAAATAATACTCGATTTCCAAAATTTCGAATATCGAATGATCGAATATTATTCGAATTTCAAAATTTCGAATTTCGAATGACCGAATAATATTCGATTTTCAAATTTTCGAATTTCGAATGATCGAATAATATTCGATTTCCAAAATTTCGAATTTCGAATGATCGAAGATTATTCGATTCCCAAAATTTCCAATTTCGAATAATCGAATTTCGAATTGTCGAATATTCGAATAATCAAATGAACACCTTACTTATTGTGGTCACCCAATGATTGACATTAACTTTTTTTATTGCCCACTGTTAACTGCGTTCAACAGAGCGGCATACTATACAAAGGCTTCAGATTGTCACTACTCTTGTACCAGTTGGTTAATTGCGAAAAGAATCGGTAATTATCAACTGTGGTACTTCGATTTCTATCAATGGATCTCCTGTCCCGTGGCCGACATACTCCCGCTACTCTTATGTTAAATCAGGGCTAATGGAGCGGAGTGTGGCGAGTCCAGTGAGTGGTAAGCGCTACTGAGGCTGAAGGGGACGAGCGAGGCGAGGGCGAGCTGAGGACCGAACCGAGGCTGTGAAAGTCGATGTCCAGGCGCAGATGCCGTTGTTCAAGCGCCGCGAAGGCTGCTCCATCTAGTTCCTTCACGAGAGCAAAAGACGGGGACAAAGGTATAATGGCAATGAAGAACAATTGCTTCCCTAGGAATTCGTGCCCCGAGAAGAGAGAAACACCCTGGTTAGGCAGAGCTAGATTGTTATACATCTTGCTCCATAGGTTACTATCTCCTTAGGTTATACCGAAGCTTCTATGCGGTAAAAGAAAGGTTAGCATGGACGAGGAAGTAACACAAAGGCGATCTGGTGCAGAAGAGGCACATTGGAGGCTCATGAGTGGCATTCAACTTGCGTTCTGGCTCCGTTGAAGAGCTTCGCGTCACTTATAAGCAAACGGACCCGAAGTCCATGGTTGGAATCTAATCTGATAAGACACTACGACTTGGACAGTGTTATTGCGAAAATGTGGATGGCTCGCTTTCATAGAAAACGGAGTATGACTGGCTCCTGTTCTCCATAGCCATTGCTCTTCCTCTCTTCTTTAACGTCTTTGCTGGCAGAAAGCAGGAGCTTTCCAGGCTCCAGAAAGTGCTACCTCCCTACCGCAGCCCCTTCCGGCTTTAATCGTTCCGTCGTTGTACTTGGGGTAGAAATACAAAACGGAGATTCTCCCGTAGTATACCGAAGGCAAAAATGTCATTGAACAGCCATAACACGATTCATTTGTTATTCACGTCGCTGGCCGCAGGACGTCGACAGCGTTCTAAGGAAGCAGGGACGCAGCGGAGGTCCGCGCTTGCCCGTGCTTACCTCGCGTCGACTAACAAGAGAAGTGTCTGAAGCGTACGTCTGAACGGGAAGAGCGAGTCATATAGGGAGAATCCCCACCCCTCCTTTAATATAAAAATGTGTTTATTTTTTACCAAGAAAAAACCCAAGGAGTAGGGGGTCGTTGCAGTTATAAATGTAATGGGCGCCTCATGAGTTCGGCGGTCTTGTATGTCAGCGATGCCTCTGCCACAAGTGGGTCACAGCGCAGTGGATAGAGACGTTGCTTTATGCGAGGGAGATCGAGGGTACCAATTCTCCTGCGCTGCTGCACTTTTTTTTTCAACTGATTGTTGAGATTTGATGGATTCTGACGTCTATACCATTTCAGAGGTTTTCTACTAACTTTTCCAGCTGCATGCAGTGGTATTCAACATAATGATGTATAATCGTTCAACATCAATGATACACAGGCACAACGTGCACGAAGAAGAAGCACTGGTCACAATACGGACGGTGTATAAAGGCTACAGGCTCCTCACAGTTTGTTTCCCTAGATGGACCGATGACCTCGGAAAAAACCATCCTGCTCGGATTTTCAAAGACCAGGACGTGACGTCGCAAGTGGTTTCAATGAAGAAACGGGGTCTGTGGATCCCGCAAACTGACCTGAAGGTTTCCTAAAACCTAACACCAACAATGTCCGCCAGTGCTGGAGTGGTGATACACCCGCTCATGCTGAAGTGGACTTTAGACAAGGAGTCTTCGAGGGAAGAAATCAAGCTGGCCGAACGGATGGACGTGGAGATGCAAGCAAGAATTGGACATATGAGAACGTTTTCGGGTGGAATGATTTCACTTCCACGTCATAGTGCACGACCCTCCTTTTGACCTGCAAAAAAGGGACAACATCCTGAAGCTAAGTGCCGAGTGTCGGTGTGTGTGACTGAAGGAGAACGTATTTGTTATTATGACATTGAAGGTGGCGTCGCTGGTATACCTGTGTGATCCTGTAGCTTTTAAACGCTGTCCGATTGTGACCAGTGCTTCTGTTTCATGCACTTTGGGCCTGTGCATAACTGGTGTTGAACGTTTATACATCGTTGAGTAGCTTTCTCATTGCCTTGTGGTTAGTAATAAACAAGTGGCAAGAAATTTACTGTCCACGACATACAACTGGAAAAATAGGCAAAAACATCTGAAAATGGTATAGATGTCAGAATCGTTCAACTCTCAACCAAACATGAAATGCAAAAATGCAGCAGAGCGGGAGAATCGAACCCTCGACCTCCCACCCATGGACAACGCCTCTATGCACTGCTCTCCGAGCCACCTGATGGGCGTACAAGACCCACGAATTCTATTGTAACGGACTCCCTACTCCTTGTGTTTAACGACTTGGCAAAAGTAAACTCTTCTTTATACTAATTGAGGGGTGGGGATTCTCTCTATATGACTCGCTTTCCCTTTCCAGACATACGCTCCAGACCCTTCCCTTGTCAGATTGCAGACACACAATTCGGCCAATTTGAATGATACGCGAAACAAAACATCGTTCTTATCAAAAGATCACAATTCCCTGGTTTTCAAAGAGGAGTGCCATGAACTTGTTTAGAGATTGATAAAGAATATTCGAAATTCGATTATTCGAAATTCGAAGCCTTCGAATAATCGAATAATCGAGTAATTCGAATATTGGACTTTCTCGAATATTCGAATAAACGAATAATTCGAATCTTGGACTTTCTCGAATATTCGAATATTCGAATATTCGAAATTCGAGTTTATTTGAAATTCGGCTATTCGAAATTCGAAAAGGACCCAAGGCATAGTGCGAAACTGAGCGAAACCTTTCCACCAACCTTATAGGTTCAACGGGTACAGAGCTTCCTGAGTCAAACCTCATTTTGTTAGAAGCGCTGCTAGCAATAGCTTTCATGCTCCTTATTCATATAAAGACAATTGAGGGTAGTTTTCCTACTTTTACAGCCTTCTTCAACGTTTGAGATGAGGTCAGTTTCCCGAGTCTTACGTCTCAATAGCAGCCCAGTTCACTTTGATTTCTGTTGCACCTTGTTGACTTCAAGTAAAAGGTGAGCGTCTCTAGTGTTTGAATCAACGCTGAGATCTGTGCCTGAGAATCAGCAAGAAGCGTTCTCGCTAATGTGTTCCCCTTCTAGAGCCCTAGTTTCTAAAAGGCATGATGTTTTATTGCCTTGCCATTCGCCCATCGGAAATGTGTTTAGTTTGTTCACTATGTCATGCTTGACTGAAAAGTTACTGTACAATAAGTCTGCTTTAACTGACGCAAACAACATTTTGAAGTATATTCTTCTGCTGTTTGTACTGCTGTAACTTGTTTAGGTACTGCAAAAGTTCCAGAAAACGAACAAATGTCTTCCCTTAGCTGAACGAATAGCTTAGCAGTTCACATAACGATATCGATCAAATGTGTTGAAGATGCATCAGCAAATGGGATTGGTATGTTTATTTGGCAGAACATAACCGCTTTGGAGGGAAACTAAGTGGTTTGATGAAGAATGTTACGCGAGATATCAATGTTTTGCCGCCAGCTCTGTAAATTGCTTCTTGAATGGGATCTTCACGGTTGTGCAAGCGATATATTTCGTTTATGTCAAAATTCTTGCATTTAAAAAATCACTTAGCGACTTTTTTGACATTTGCTTCTTTAGTTTCACTCTTCGCATTTGAGGACGCGCTTTGCTTCATTTCACTTCCTTTTCCTCTTCTTCTGTTCACTTTGGATCCCTTATCCTTGCTCATCACATTCTCCTTTAATCCGACCTTTGCGTTCTCACCTGAATGGCTTTCCTTCGGCTTTTCGCAAGCATTCTTGTCTTTACTCTCTATGCTGCTCCGTTTCACCTTCTCCTGGGAACAGGCTCTCTTAACTTTGCTATCGGAGCTCGTTTTCTTCAATTTCTCTTCGGAACTAGTTTCTTTAATACCACTTTCAGCGCTTATCATTTTTACCTTTTCTTCGGAGTTAACTATTGAGCTGACCTTTTCAATGCTCTTCTGAGAGCCAACCTTTTTTAGCTTGTCTTGAGAATCTTCTTTGCTAATACTTTCCAGGCTCGCCTTCTTCATCTTTTCTTCAGTCACCAAATTTTGGACTTTGTCTTCTGAGACAACCTTTTTAGCTTTCTCCGCTGACTTCACCTTTTCGTCACTCTCTTGCGAGCTGGTTTTCTTCACCTTTTCAATTGATTCAATTGGCTTCGTCTTTTTGAGGTTGAAGAAGAAGTTCTTTATCCTCTCCCAAGAGGAGGTTTTCTGCACCCTCTCAGTCGACGGTACTTTCTTCGCTGCCTAAAAAACATGCTAGTAGCTCGTGGCTGCACATCAAAAAGGCTTGATGGGATGCCATGATTTCATCAAAGGGCACTGAGGGATTTTTCAAACCGTACAGCTGTTTCCGATCTCTTCCTCCCTATCTCGATTCGATCCACCTTTTTAATATCTTTTTCCTTCGAACGCTCTGCACTTCCATCTTGTTGCTTGGCGGCCTAAAAATGAAGTCCTGTATTCCACATTAGAAAAATGTTCCCGCACTTATCTCAGCAAGTTGTGCAACGTGTAGCTGAAACTGGGCCTTCTAATAAATGTTAGTGAAGCGTTTACTGTGACGTCAAATATTCTAGACAGGCTATAAGAAGTGGCGCGTTTTCAGTGGGAGGGTCCGAACCTCAAATTGCTTAGTAATCAATTCACTTTCATTAAGTGGTTGGCACTGTGCTTGTAAGTCTCATGATCCAGCCAGTTGCGGGCTAAGGAAAGTGAATTGAATCATTTCTAAAAAGCCATCAGCTCAGCAAAAGTAGTTCTGGAGCCAGCTTTGTTTTTTGTTCTTTTACAAGTGCTCGCCTAACCGCGTGTTTCGCACTTGCGCGCTTCGCGCGACTTTACAGCATCACTGATCTATGGAAAATAGTTTTGCAAAACATAAAATTGCTAACATCTAGGATCTGCTGCGTGCTTCATCGGCATCAAGCCGTTCATCACTTCCGTGCATTCATCATAGACATTCTCTCCGTACCGGCCATTAACGTCATTGGTTTATGCTGCGCAGTACTTCTGTCCCTAAGGTTGCTCCTCCGCAACCGTTCTCATGCTCAAGAGCTAGCTTTCCCAGTCCGAAGCCAGGTTCCACCTCACTCGTTTCTTCTTACTGGATCTAATTGCTGATCCGCCTTTACTGGTCTCCCCTCCCCTCTTTAGTCTCCCATCTTCTTGTTCCCAACTCCTGCCCACTTCTTTGTATCCACCATTGAGCCCCTACTTGACTCTTCTTGCTGGTTTCCCCGTCCTGACCTCTAATCCAGGTTGTTCCTTTCCTTCCTGGTCGCTCTACTGGTCCAGCCTAGAGGTCCACCTTACTGCCCTTCTCCACCACCTCCCTAGTGGTCCTCTCATGCTCACGGCACGGTCGGTGACACGTATTCAGAATCAGGATGCTTGTTGAGCGACGTGGGGGCTGTGTTTTGGACCCAGAAGCTCAAAAGACCCGTCATCCGAATCCAGAAACTCGGAAGCGTTCGCAGTCGCCGCTGGGTCGAGCACGAAGAGACTATGCACATGGCAAATTCGTTGTTCTCCGTATGAATTCCCTTACGGGTCCCTTTCTCTTGGTTCCTCGTCTTGTTCCCGCCTCCAGGTCCCTTCTTACAGGTAGATTACTCTCCCTCCCCTCCCTCTCCCACCCCCCCCCCCGGATCTTCCTTACTGCTCGAGCGAACGCCCACTGCGCGACATCGGTGCCACATCTTCTAAATCTGGTCTCACTTAATGGTAATGGATCCCCTTGCTGATCCTCCTTACTACCACCCCCTTATTGGTAACTCCCTAGAATTTCGAGCTCTATCTAATGAGCTCTACCTCAAGCTTATCAATGCTACCGTTGATGAGATATTCTTCAAACTTAAGCTGAAAAATAATTCTTCGCAAACCTGCGACGAAACTGTGAAGAGTATATTTCCAGGCTAAAATTTTACACAGAATTCAACTACGTCGCCTAAATACGTTCTAGAAGATCTCATTTTTTGAAGAAAAAATTGTGTGTATCACAACGTTGGGGACATGCCTACAAGCCAACATTCTACGCAGAATTCAATCACGAAGTTGATATCCTATCCTATTCCTATTATATATATATAAAAGAGTTTGTGTATTTTTTGTGTGTATCATTCAAGCGGTCTGAAACTTTAGCAGTGGAGGTAGTCGACGGAGTGGCGTCCTACCCCCGCCCTTTAAACAGAGGCGTGGTAAATGTCTGCGTCTCCACTATCTCGTAAGGCAGCCACTGGACTCTCGAGCAAGTCCAAGAGTTGGAGGTGGGCGGGCCAGAGGGACGAGGGGGCAGGACGCTCGACGCCTGAGGTAGTCGAGACCGCTGAACACGAATCTGAAGTTCGCTTTTGATGTTTCGATCGCCATCAATCGATATTGATCAAACTATCAATTCTTTGGATGTCATTCAGCGATCCGAAACTTCGGGGGGCAGTCATTCGGTACACCGTGCTGCCCGCCGCGCACTTCCCGCCCTGCCCGCGCCGCCCTATTTGGACAAGTTTGCTGCGCTCGAAGCCGTCGTTAATTGGCGTGACATCGTCCAAAAACCTATCAACTGATAGGGGACGATTGGATAGCGCTCGGGGAACTCTGAAGTCATTTTCCAGTCGGTTTGTTTATGGAGGCAGATTGGCGGGATCTGAAGAAAGCTTGGCGCTGCAGAAATTCTTTTGAAAACTCTTTTGCTCCAAATATGGTGAACAAGGTTCTGATTCTTGTCTCAAGAACGAAATCAGTTCAGGATAGAGATGCAGGGCCAAGCTAAGTGATTAGAAATGCGATGCCTCCATGTGAAGGCAGGAACCCGGACATCTTGTCCTCGGCGCGCCCCTCGCCCCGCCCCTTTCTGAGGGCGGTGTATCCAACGACTCTCCGCCCGAAACTTCAGCCCTCGGGATAATCGAAGTCTCTGAACACGAATCTGAAGTTCGCTTTTGATGTTTCGATCGCCATCATCCGAAATTGATCAAATTATCGATTCTTTGTGGATGTCAGTGAAGCGGTGCGAAACTTCAGCCCTGGGGTAATGGAGGTCTCTGAACACATATAGTCTTTCAGTGCCCTCTCGTAAACCTCGACCTCCTGAAGGCAGTGGGTCCAGGGGGTCGAGGTCAACTATTAGTCGATCCTTGCTTGCTGCAAGCGAGCCCTGAGGCAGTGACTCTAGAGGTTGAGGTCATGATTATTAATCGCTCCTTACTCGCTGCTACCAGGCCCTGAAAGCAGTGCCTCCAGGGGTAGGACATGTTTATTAATCAATCCTTGCTTACCGCCGTTCATTACTTCTTTGAATGTACTATATAGTGAAGTAGCTGGATCACCTATGCACTTCGACGGTGTTTTCGAACTTCCAGTGGGACTTCAGAACAAACTCCATCCTTCGAAGAAAAGCAGAGAGGCGGGCCTGACTCTTGGTATGGGCATAGATGTGTAATAGCGAATGTGATAAATTGTACAGTCAATAAACTCACATGTCACGTGTCTTTCACGTAGTTGTCAATTTCTAAACGTTAAAAGAGGCACAGCACAGGTTAGTGTGGCCAAGTAGTAACAGGATTTTAACAAGCAGTCAGCCCACGCAGAATCAATCGAGACTGAAATACAATGCTCCAGACGGGAGCATGGCCCAATCTTGACTATTTGTACGCCACAGAAATTTCGTTCTCCTGTGCTTTCATGTGGGTGTCAAACATCTTCACAAGCTTCACTAGTACCAATGTTAGAACCACTCAAATAGCATATGAATTTTTTAGGATACCCTGCATTCTTCAAGCCCTAATGTGTTTTTAACCTTTGAACTTTTAAAGAAGCTCACATCAATCGAAACTGCCACATTGTGGAGAAATTATAAGAAGCATTCAAGCGAAAACAACAAATCCAGTATAAAATGCAAAGTTTCAGACGAGTGCGTGGCGCAATCCATTCCGCCCGATTGTCCGAAACTTTCTACCTTCTTAAGCTTTCATATGAGTCATCAATTTTCTCAGTACCTTTACTGTGAGCAAAGTTATCACGTTTCAAACAGTATATACATTTTTGAGACACTGTATTTGCGAACATAAAATTCGTAATTGAATTCTGCGTAGAACGTTGGCTTGGAAGCATGTCCCCAACGGTATGATACACACAATTTTTTAAAGAGATGTCTATAAGGTATTCAGACGACGTAGTTGAATTCTGTGTGAAATTTTAGCATGGAAATATATCCTTCACAGCTTCGTCACAGGTTTGCAAGAATTATTTTTCAGTTTTCAGTTTTTTTTCTCACTGCTCCCCCCCCCGTGATTGGTAACTCCCTACTGGTCCCTCCTTATTGCCTAAACCCTTCTTGTTGTCACCTCCTGGTCTGCTTCATTGCTCACTCTATTGATCCTCCCTCCATCCCGATGCCTCCTCCAGGTCGCTCCCTCCTGATCGCTGTCGGTTCTCAACCCTTAAATTCCCCCTTCTACTCTTACCCCTTTAGTGGTCTTCTCATGCTAATGGCACGAAGACGGCTTCTGAATCTGGACACTAAGAAACGCCGAGGTGCTGTTATGTTAAGCAGAAAAAGGCTGCCCTTCCCCTTCTGCAGCAACATCCCACCATCTTGCACGCGGTGTAGATGATGCGGCGTATCTCAATTAGGTTAGATCACTCAAACGTCATCGACTGCTAACTCAAATATACATATAATCATAGATAGATGGATCGCTCGTCGTAGGACGATGTCTCCTCTTCTGACTTCCGACGCTTATTACGTGACCTAGGGGACCCGGCTTCTGTATCCAGGCTCTCAAAAACGAGCGCAGACGTCATTGTTTCAAGCAGGAGGAAGCTGCGCGTCCTCTGCTCCAACAACATCCCGTGTTGAACGGCAAACGTTGCCCGCACGAGGTACACAGAGGCGTCGCAAGGGGTTCCATGAGGTTGCGGGGCTCCATGAGGCGTATCCCAGACAGGTTTATAACCTGCGTGAGATACGCCTCATCATCTACAGGGCGGGCAGCTAACTCAAGTATGTAGTGGTAGATACTTCTTGATTTCGTCACACTCTAGAAGTTGATGTCAGAAATTACTAGATGTGCCAAAAATACATGCGCAACATTCCATTCTTTGACTTCGGCAGTGGTATCAGAACTAAACGATTGGTTGTTTATGAACGTCAGCTTTATCTTGCTCTTGTATAATATTTGTGCAGGATTACACTTTTTATCAATCGAGAAAAAGCTGGTTCACGCTTAACGGAACACCATGGTTGCCGCGTTATCTAAAATCTGATAGCGAAAGAAAGCAGTCGTGTTAACACCCCAAGTATTTTGACACTTTGTCCACAACGCCAAAAACCAAGACCAGTGGATACAGCATCTCAAAAAAATCAAATTTGCGCCGCGCAAGGCGGGAGCTTGGCGGGGAACGCTATCAAAAGGTGGTGAACAACACAAAAAGACCAATACTCTTCAGTAGCGAAAGGATCTAGCGCGTTATTTCTTCGATGAACCGCTGCTTACAGCCGAACGAAATTCCAGTGGCTAAAAACCGAAGAGCATTGCTCAACAACCGCTGAAGCTGAAGAATAAGACGAAATTTAAGATCAGACTTGCTCTGCTGACAGAATCAAAGTAAAGCATACCGCTGTTCTGTTGTTTAGAACCTTTTATCTGCGAAAAATAAATAAACAGAAAAAATAGAAAAGAACAGAAAATAGAAAAATGGAAAATGGATAATAAAAATAGAGTTAGCATAGTGGTGAGCCTGAATGTTTCCCGAAGAACTCTGGGCCAAAAACAGAAAACAGAATACCGCTTTTTTCTAGTTATCCGCTTCTCAACATAGTGCGGCAGTTGCTGTAGTAGTTTACAATGGGATGTTCCTGCTAGCTTTAGTGGAACACATATGTGTCGACTCTAGTGTGTTCCTCACCTTAAAACACATTGTAAAATCATGTATGGGAAGGCTTTACTCTAAAGAATGCCGAATTCAGAAGAGTTCAGAATCAGAAGAGCAACAGCGTTTCAAGTTTAAGGAACGAAAACATCCCAGTGCGCATGAGCACCACAACAGGATGCATTGAACTCCCTCTAGAGACCTCAGTTTACAATGGAAGAGAAGATTTTGAAAGACGAGCAAACTTTTGCTTTGAATCAGTTTAATTATATTGAAGTTATGCCTAATTTTAGCGTCTGTAGCCCCCGGTTGCGTTGCCGAACGTACAAGTAAGAGAAAAACCCTAGAATGGTAAGGTTGGCAAGAGAATGCTTCGAAAAAATCTCGTAATCAGCCACGAAAACATAGCAACGAAAACCTTACGCCTTTACCATGTTTCTATCATGTTGAACAAACGTTAAAATCAGGGGTGCATACAATGTTCTGTGCGTTAAATTTATTTAAAAAAATATAACGAGAAATTTTCGTTAAATTTCCGGTAAACCGTTAAATTTTGTTTAAAAATACAATTAGCTGCAAAGTATTATTTCAAACGAAAAATATTGGAAAACGTTATATGTTCCAACTTCAACAGATCAACAACTAAAGTAATGGAGTGTAACATTACAATGTAAAATAAACAAATTACTATCATCTAGGTGTGGACAGCAAAATAAACAAACTTTCAGCGAAAAATTGTTTTCACGGTCTGGAATAAGAAAAGGTATGAGATCATCAACCAAGAGAACGCTACTTAGTGGGCTAGTGCCGCATCGGCAATACATCTTAAAATCAGGCAGACCCCGATGTTCCTCCCTGCCCTTTTCCTGGTTTCCGAAACCGTTTTTTTGGGCTGCTATACGAGCGTGTACAGTCTTGATGCGGACATCATCCCGTTAAGTACTTAAAGAACTAATAAAAATGCAATTAAAGCCCTAGCAGTGCAACACGTTGACGAACGCACGGTTTTTGCGTGACTGGTGCGTAGGACAAGTCGATTTTTTTTTACAACGTCAGAACCGTGACACGATATCGTGTCACTCGGTCCCACATGGTCGAAAGGGTGTGGCACAGTCGTTTAACGTTCAGAAAAATAGCTGTTCAAAAATTTCTGTTATTAGAGCGCGTGTAGCGCAGTCCAAGGGGTGCCGGCTTTCGCATACATACCTGATACCAAGTTCCTGGTTCGGATTTCCCGTCCAAGTCAACTAAGCCTTCTACACAGCGGTGCATTGTCGGTCGGTGAATTGGTACCAGACTTGTCTGGGGAGGATAAAGCGTTGACTTGCTCATCGGCTGACCGCTGCAAGTGATTTACTCTATGGCCAATTACGAATCAAATCGCCTCCAGGACATCCTGTAGAACAGAATGCGTGGCGCACGCCAAAAGGGATTGAGTAACGCCGTCCGTTCTCCCGTTACTAGGGTTTGTTCTAAAATCGTTATATGTACGTCCACCGATTAAAAACATTCTTTCCTTCTCGGCTATTTTAGGTGGTGAGCAAAGTATTCATGGAAAAGCAGTGCCAAGTGAGGATAGGCATATCTTACGAGGAGGTCAGACCACTGTCTTTGTTGATTAGTTGACGTACTTGGCGGCACGACGAAGAACTTTTCTAGCACCAAATGCGTTATTTCCAAAAATTCAAATGCGCCATAGAAGACATGAGAATACTATATAAAAATATTTTTAAAATTCTTGCTGATTTCAGAAGTTCTTCAGGAACAGTCCTAATTGGGAGGGTGAGGCTGGCTATTATTAGTGAACACTAAGAAGAAGAGTAATAAAGTTACTGAGAAAAAAGTCCGTTAAAAATTCCGTTAATTTTCTGAAAATTTCCGTTAAGTCGTTGAGCAGGATTTTAACGGAAAATGCCGGTAATCGTTAAATCCGTTAAATCGTTAGCCGTTAAATGTGCAGCCCTGATTCAAATCAAGGCTTCCGACAATATTGCTTAAATGCCGGACCACTGAATTCTCCCAAACAGTGAGGAACCATTTATAAGCCGTTGAAAATCCAGACGAAAAGGCTGTTTTAACTGTCGTTTGAGAGCAACTGTCATTCTCCTGGCAGGGAAAGAAAAGCGGGATTTGAAAAACTACACCCCCCAAAGTCAAAAAGAGATGCAAGATGCAACGCAGGTTGAGCTCGAAATATTTGAAAAACTACACCCCCCAAAGTCAAAAAGAGATGCAAGATGCAACGCAGGTTGAGCTCGAAATACTAACGGGACCGTGTCACACTTTATGAGATCAGCCTAAATCAAGCAGTTACGATGGTGGTCGAGTGTCTTAAGCGTAACATCTTTGAAGGGTTCAATGAGAACTGCAAACACGATAAGGGCTTGCCAGGTCCTGACAATGTCTGGCTCCAGCGCTAACCACAGGCTAAATGTGAAAAATAGAGAAACACGTACTCGAACGCTGACCTCCACTTTGCCATGGGTATAGATGATTGTTTGTGCAATGCAAAACGAAGTGGATTTCCGTTTGGATTTCCTCTGTCATCAAGATCTAAGCCCAAAAAAAGAAACTGATGAAAAACATGCTGCTGCTCATTAATCCCACATTTTTCGCTACACCTTCTATACATACTAACGACAAGTGGCATAAGACCGCTCGACATAAGTTTAAAACCTTGTGAAACTTTCCTTAGCCTAAAAAGCTTTCAGGAAGTGGAGCAAGTGGTCATTCTGGGAGGAGAGAGGTGTGTTGGGAAAATATGGCGGATGGAGTAAGTTCTCCCGCCCATCTCCTCGATTTTTTTGGTGGATCACCTCTGCTACATGGGCCTGAGTGCTCATGAAGAAGGTGCGAAGGTCGACTCATCCGCTCAACCCGAACAACTTTCACGAGTTTCTGGAGCTAACTAGGGAAGGGTTTTGAGCTTCCATGGAACTTAAATGGAACAAATCTTAAAACTTGAAAAACAATAAAACTGAAGTTCAAACCAGGATCATTAGTAAGAGCTCGGAATGATGATTACGAATATGGGTGTCAAAGTTGCAAAATGAAATTCCTGAGCGAGTTATGGCTTGTCGAAATCGGGTAGCCTCACCACAGGCAGGCCGTGCGACACAGCTGGAGCGAGAATGGTGAGTCATCAGAGCTCCGTAAGAAGTGCCTGCCAGCTGCGACAGTGGCGCAGCTGTAGTGCTCCTGCACGTCAAGTGCGACGTCATTGGTTCGGTCGCGTTGCTGCCGACGATTTTTGCAAATCATAAGTTATCTTCGAAATGACCTTTATTCTGAATTATAACGCGTGTTCGATTAAATAAAGGATAAAGGATAAAGGACGGCGTTACTCAATCCCTTTTGGGATGCGCCAGCGCATTCTACTTCTACGGGATGTCGTGGAGGCGACATGAATGCGTATTTGGCCATACAATGACTTGCGGTGGCCAGACGATGAACAAGTCAGCGCTTTATCCTTCCCAGACAAGTCTGGTACCAATTCACCGACCCCGGAGGGATGGAAGGCTTGGTTTGGCCTGGGCGGGAAATCCGAACCAGGAACCTGGTATCGGGTGCACGCGACAGTCGCGCCTCCTCCGACTGCGCTACACGCGCCCTGTTCGATTAAATAACCGAGAAAACTACCGTACACGTTTGTAAAATTGCTTGAAGGTAAAAACTGCTATGATGACATTGGTGACACATCTGGCCGTTTTTCTCTTCGGCCCCATGAAAAACATAAAAAGGCTCAGGGTTTGCCATGGCAAATAGCGTGGAGTTCAATATGACCCAGAGAGACAACCTACTGAAGGTTCTATCGCATATTTACCGTGTGTTTGGTGCCCCTAGGTTTCCAAACATTTTGAAGTACTCACGGCATAGGGCAGGTTACATTGATGATCACCCATGTGTGTTTGTCACTTCTGGGGCCGGATTCATGAACGTGGCCGGAGGTAAATCCTACCCCATTTACCTCGACGGCCACTTATCTGCCACTTTCCCTGAACTTACCCGTGTTTCTGATTCAGAGGGGGCCAAAGCAAGGGTTTTGTTTTGCTGCCCCTGAGCTGGCAACGGGCCAGCGGAGGGATGTATTGGGTTAGAAATTGGCAGCGGAGCAAAACCCTTTGCTTAAAGTTAAGCGTTTTCCTACGTGCTGACGAGGCAGCATTTACCTCGACACTTACCTCGGGTTTTCCCCCGCGCATTGATGAATCACGCGTAAGTGGAGAGTGGGGTAAATCTTGCACTTACCCGCAGGTAAGTCTTTAATGAATCCGGCCCCTGGTGAACATTTGTTTGATCTTGCTACAATTGCTACTTTGTTGCTGGTTGGAGAGAGTCTGCATGCATAAGATGCGCAGTGTGTGAGCAACATGTCTGCTTTACACGCTTTCTTTCTTTGCCCCACGAAAGTCAAGGTTGTTAGAAACACCACTAATTGTTCAATATATGATTTGGACTCTAATTGTGCAAAATAGTGAACAAAAATATCACAATAGCAGTTTTTGCCGTCAAGCATTTCTACAAACGTGTATGGTAGTTTTCCCGGCTATTTAA
Source organism: Heligmosomoides polygyrus polygyrus (assembly GCA_947396885.1). Taxonomy (NCBI): domain Eukaryota; kingdom Metazoa; phylum Nematoda; class Chromadorea; order Rhabditida; family Heligmosomidae; genus Heligmosomoides; species Heligmosomoides polygyrus. Next base: position 41,938,519 of record OX377201.1, read on the forward strand.
TCAGACACGTGTCATAATCTATATATAAAAGAGTAAGCGGTTGTGTCTGTCCTTCCGTCCGTCCGTCCGTCCGTCTGTCCCTCCGTCTGTCCGTCCGTCTGTCCATCCGTCGGTCCATCTGGCCTTTCATAGACGTCGAGTGACAGGCGTCCGGGTTGAGACGAAGTGTGACCCACATCGTGTCGCGTACGTCAGAAGACCGATGTCACCGATGTTGCGCAAAAGACGAACGGTTTGAAAAGACGTGTTACCGACGTCGCTCGACAAGAGTCCGAGTTCAGGAGTTGTGTCACCCATGTCGCGCAGTGGGTGCCTAGGTTCAGAAGAGGCGTCACCGATGTCGCCCAAGTGATGTCCGGATTCAGACGACGTGTCACAGATGTCGCGCAATAGACGAACGGTTTGAAAAGACGTGTTACCGATGTCGCTCGACAAGCGTCCGAGTTCAGGAGTTGTGTCACCCATGTCGCGCAGTGGGTGTCTAGGTTCAGAAGAGGTGTCACCGATGTCGTCCAAGTGGTGTCCGGATTCAGACGACGTGTCACCGATGTCGCGCAGAGAACGAACGGTTTGAAAAGGCGTGTTACCGATGTCGCTCGACAAGCGTCCGAGTTCAGGAGTTGTGTCACCCATGTCGCGCAGTGTTTGTCTAGGTTCAGAAGAGGTGTCACCGATGTCGTCCAAGTGATGTCCGGATTCAGACGACGTGTCACAGATGTCGCGCAATAGACGAACGGTTTGAAAATACGTGTTACCGACGTCGCTCGACAAGCGTCCGAGTTCAGGAGTTGTGTCACCCATGTCGCGCAGTGGGTGCCTAGGTTCAGAAGAGGCGTCACCGATGTCGCCCAAGTGGTGTCCGGATTCAGACGACGTGTCACCGATGTCGCGCAGAGAACGAACGGTTTGAAAAGACGTGTTACCGATGTCGCTCGACAAGCGTCCGAGTTCAGGAGTTGTGTCACCCATGTCGCGCAGTGGGTGTCTAGGTTCAGAAGAGGCGTCACCGATGTCGCCCAAGTGGTGTCCGGATTCAGACGACGTGTCACCGATGTCGCGCAGAGAACGAACGGTTTGAAAAGACGTGTTACCGATGTCGCTCGACAAGCGTCCGAGTTCAGGAGTTGTGTCACCCATGTCGCGCAGTCGGTGTCTAGGTTCAGAAGAGGTGTCACCGATGTCGTCCAAGTGGTGTCCGGATTCAGACGACGTGTCACCGATGTCGCGCAATAGACGAACGGTTTGAAAATACGTGTTACCGACGTCGCTCGACAAGCGTCCGAGTTCAGGAGTTGTGTCACCCATGTCGCGCAGTCGGTATCTAGGTTCAGAAGAGGTGTCACCGATGTTGCGGAATGGATGCTTGGGTTAAGAAGGGGTCTCATCGATATCGTGCAAGGGGTGTCGCGGTTCAGACGACATGTCATCGATGGGTCCAGTAATGAGGGGGGGGGGTGGTGGTGAAGGAGGACCAGTGAAGAGGGGACCACTAGGGGGGACCACTGCGGGGAGGGTCCAGTAGTGGGGGGGGGGAGTGGAAAGAAGAACCAGTGAAGAGGGGACCACTAAGAGGGACCACAGCTAGGGTGGGTCCGGTGAGGGTGGACCGGTAACGAGAGGAGGAGGAACGGGATCAGTAAAAGGGACCAGCAAAGGGGAGACCAGCAAAGGTGGAACCAGTAGCGGGGAGAGAGAGAGAGAGAGAGAGAGAGAGAGAGAGAGAGAGAGTAAAGGATACCAGTAAAGGTGGGACCACTGAAGGAGGGGGTCCAGTGAAGGGGACCAGTAAGGGCGGACCATGATTTTTTATCAGTATCGTCCAACGGGTATCAGGCTTCAGAAGATGTGCTGCTGACGTCGTTACACGTGCGTTGGGGCTCAGCATATGTATCACAGACGATATCAACATGCTTCCGGATTCAGAACACGTGACCTAGACGTCGTACAACGTGCGTCCAGATCCAGAAGTCGTTCCACAGATCATACTTTGCACAGCATTCGTGAGAAGACTTTTTAAACGCTTCGTTAAGTGTGCGCGTACTTGACTCTCACTACGCCTTTATTTATTTATTTATTCCACTCCGGCACAAGTGTAAGGGGTATTGACGGGATTGAGAGTGAGGGTAAGGAGAATAGTTAAATTATCGGAGGAACATGATTACCGTCGGACAGTTGACGGTATCGAGCGGTCTACCGACACCCATTGGTTTTATTTATGTTTCCGCAGATTAAGCACTTTGGATTGAGACTCTCACAGCCTGTTCCTCAAGACTTAGTAGAACATGTACTTCGGAGAATGAAATGAAAGTAAGAGCGCCTAAAGAAGAAAAGAACACGGTCGAGGTTTGGGGGCGAAGCCCCCAACCAGACCTTTGGCGGCCGCGAGGCCGCTGAACGTCTGCTTCAGAATAAATGTCATTTCGAAGATAAGTTAGATAAGGCATAAAAGCCGGCAGCGATGGCGACCGAACCAACGACGTTGCACTTGACGATCAGGAGCACTACCCAGCGCCACCGCCGCAGCTGGCGGGCACTTCTTGCGGAGCCCCGATGACTCAACACTCTCGCACCATCTGTGTCGCATGGCCAGACTGTGATGAGGGCACCCGATTTTGGCAGGTCATAACTCGCTCAGGGATTTGATCTTTCAATTTTGGTCCCCTTTGGTACCCATATACGTAATCAGCATTCCGAGCTTTCTAATGATCCTGGCCTCAGCTTGAAGTTCCATGGGAGCTCGAACCCCTTTCATAGTAAACGGCGTGAACGACAGAGATGACCAACCTTGCATGAGCAGCTCGTAGTACAGCATTCTCTTCAAGTCGCAGAAGTGCATAGAAGAACCTTCTTGAGGCGCTCGTTTGATCTTGCTTGCGCAGGCGGATCTTCTCCTCAAGATAGCCGAAGTAGTCAAGCAGCACGGTTGGTATGCGGTGGAGTCGCAGAGAACTCAACTCTCATCTCCGGTAACTGGGTCATAAGGAACCTTTTTGCGAGGCTAGTGGAGAAGAAGAAGCTAGCAGATGAACTAGGATGAACCGCATGCTATCGGTCAAAAAATGGGGATCAATCGAGTCAGCACTTTTCGGTAGCTGAGGGCTTGGAGGCAGCTGACGGCTGCCGATTGGGTACAACAGTCTTGTCGCAAGACTTTGGGTGGTTGCCTCCGGATCCTCCAGTGTTGAGAACGGCGGAGTCTTTTGCTGCGTAGGGCGTCCCGAGCGAGGTTTGTCTTTGAAGTTCATGTATCATCCTTTTGCGGACCAAGCAAACAGCGATTGACGGTTTCGAGTGGTGTCCTCCCCAATGCGCTGTTGAAGTTGCGGACTACTGCCGTCACTCCAGTGCCGCAGCGCCACTTGAAGATGCTCACACTATGTAGAAGATGATGGCTCGAGGATGCTCTTGTGAAGTTGATGTTGTACTAGTACCCAAGGAGGGGCCTGGGTGCCAATATACTCTGCGGAAAAGCTTCGAGAATGTTCTACAATTACCACATAGTAGATCATGGATACCAATCGAAAGGCGGAATTCCTGGACTTTTGAAGAAAACCCTATCAAGATTTTCCGGTCAACCTAATATTCATATGGTGCTTCGCAAATCCAAGCAGCACCGAGAGGGTCGTTATAAAGAACATGTTTCGCACAGCGGTGTTGCTGTCTTACAACCACGATCTGTTCGAGGAGGATTGCATTGTAGCGCTGTGGGATAGGTATTCCGCCGACGGGCCGCCGAGACAACGTAGACTGGCTTCAAGAGAACGAAGACACAAGGACCAAGAGCTTACTAGAAGTCAATAGTGGTGATCTTTATCTCGCTGTTCAAATACGGAACTGTGTTTGCAAGGCTGACCTTAAAAATCTGGTCAGACTAGCTAACATACCGCCAATCAAAATTAAGGCGCAACTTTTCAGGGACCAGCTGTTCGATTGCGATTGTAACACCATTTTCTGCATGGCCTCGGGGTGCTACACCTTATATCCTGCACTGCGTGCAAGCAGGAATAATTTATCGAGATGAGTATGCCGCTTGGGCAGCGGTCAAGGAGCACGTAAATAGGCTTAGCAGGATCAAAATCTGCGCAGCGCATAAGATTCCCGAAGCATGTGGATTACCTTCAGGTGCAAAATCTCTACAACGTTGGGGAATACAGGGAGTAAATTAGTAGATGCGCAGTGCTTCGGGAGGCAGTTACCATCCCTAAGCGAGGTCTATCTCGCAGCGCGCAAGATTCTCAAAGCAATGTGGATTACTCCAAGAACTCCGTGATAACAGGAAGGAAGAGCGCGTAGCGGCAATCCAGAAACTGTCACCCTTTGCCATCCTCTGTATTCTGACTTCGCACGGTGACAGCCGGAGGGCCATTAGGAGATTAGGAGGGTGACTGGAAGTGGAGAGATTCATTCACCCAATTAGCCCCATCCAATGGTGTCTTACTAGCGTCTCATGTCTAGATGCTTCAATGAACTTACAAGGAAGGTCAAAGAGGTGATCATGGTCTTGCTTAAAGCGATATATAGGGTTGTAGGGCATTCTCTGGAAAGCACCCCAGTAGTTTCAAAATTTCCTGCAGAACTCTGGGTAGGTCGAAAATGGAGAAAAAATGTACCGCTTCAGTGCGGGCCGATAACGCAAAACTGACTCCTGTCGTGCTCAGAAATAATCCCGCAAAAGGTTTGGAACTTCAATCAATGCTGGAACGCGGGAATTGATAAATTCCTAGTGGGAGGGAGAAGTGGCATTTACGGGAGGCATTCACCAGCTGAGCCACAACGACTGGATTGCCGAGTAGATTATAGCACGGTGGACTTGCGACAGGGTGTTCAAGGGCTTGGTTCCGAGTGTGGGGTTTAGGCATTGCTAGTAGCGTTTTCTGCATTTTTGTCAATGTATGGTGCATTTTGCTCTTAGCAGAGTTTCGGTTTCGCGTTTCCACCTCTTTTTAACCTCTTGCGGGTTGTGAGCCAAACAAGCCTTTGTCGATTAGACATGGCCATTGAACCATGCTTGTTTTGTGGGGGAATCCTTCGTTTGATTCTGTCCATGCGTGATCCATTTATAATGATTTGTATTAGTTTTGGACATTTCCAGTAATGACGTCATTTCACCGCTCTTCCATATTATTGTATATGGGGATGCTTGGAGAGGCATTGCCGATACAGGTGCTCGTAGTCTGGACACCTCAAAGATAAGGGGTTATTTGGGATGCTTGTCACGGGTCTGCCATCTGTTTTCGGTACAACAGCAGATTACAGCAGGTTGGAGTAGTTATGAATACTGCGAAAAAGCTGGTTTTCATGCAGGTTTCATTATCTGGCCGCAATTCGTTTCCAAGATCGTATCTTACACTGAAAATAATCCTCAAAAAACGTAAGAACCAAAAACGTACAGTAAATTTATGATCATCGCCCAAGAACATCCCTAGGCGAATGGAGTCAGGGAGTGGGTGCGACTGATCTCTCTACACCATTTCGCTTACCCGCGCCCTGCAATACCGCTCCTAATTCGTGAACAATCGACGCTTTGCGACAGATTTTTCCGTCGCAAACAGTCACACTAGCACAACTTTGTTCATAGTGATCCTCTTGAAATAAGACTGACATCAAACGATCTCTCGCTTCAGCGCAAAGTTCACTGAAATGTGAAAAAGTTAATTTTGTTAAAAATTGACCTAGTTGTAGACAGCTTTCCTTGGAGAGGTCGTTAATTGTTTTACAACCCCTCCAAATTCCACGCTGGTGTTTCCTCAGGAATTTTAATAATTGTATTTGTATCGCAAAATTCGTCTTCTGCATACTATGGCCGTCATAATCACAGCATGTTCCACAAAAATAGCTGAAACTGGATTTGTTCTGCAGCAAATACGAGAAACTTTTTCTTCACATTTTTGCCTTCATTTCGGCAGTCAGCGATTTCTCTCATATGAAACTGACCTAAGTAATATATGAAAGAACGTGCGTCCTCACACCTTTGCCACAAGAACCCCCACAACTTCATTGAATGTCAAAGTTTTATAGCTTTAAATTCTTGCCTTTCTCTGTTCAGCAAGTGATTTTTGTTCATTTAACGAACTATAACTTCCTAGGGATTACAGTTACGGAGCTAAGCTTGATTTCTTCTATTCTCTACGTCGGCGGCTTTAAGGCGCTGGTCATAGAAAGTTCACATCCTTCTTAGTCACTGTCCTCAAGCGTCTTAATATAGACGAAAAATCCCGATTTTCCTTGTTTTCAGCGATTACTCGGTATCTCCATCTTCACTTGGAAAACCGTTGTGCTGCCGACGTTAAGCACAACGAGAGCTTTCGATCAATATAACAATATCGAAAATTGAGAGGATCGATATTTTGCCCCTTCGTCTCTGCTGAGTTCTGAAATCGCTGCGACTTTACCCGACCAGTGCTCTATGGCCCGACCGGCGCTCGCGCATGGATGTGAATCCCACCGGTACTGCGCCCTGTCGAGGAGGTGACGTGACGGCGCTGAGCTGCATTTTCTCGGGAATCTGTAGCGGTACCTTCTTAGGTAGGCTTCAAATATAAGACTTCAAAATTGAGGGCAAACTTCAAACAATACAGTATTAAACTGAATCGTTTAAAACTTATAACATTTAGAACAGATTTTAGCTGCCTATACGAAATCTCCACACAAATTGCCTACACAGAGTAGATCTTTCGAAATTCTGAGAAGGCACACATTGGAGAAACCGAACCGTGTACAACAGGATGTCAAGGTATATTCTCATGTCTAATTGGGCCCTTTTCGTACTGAGTTGGGCGCTCTTCTAAGCTAGCATAAGACTTTTGGAATCAAACGAACTTTTCCGAGTTGAAATAAGCTTCTTCTACATTAAATTAGATACTTTCCAAGAAGGTTAGAATAATTCTTCTTTGATGAAAATTTCAGATATATTTTCTTCGAAGTTTTATTGCACTTAATCAATAAGTGAACACCCTGTTTGAAGTTTTATAAAATTCTCATTTTTGTGGAAAAATAGTGGTTTACAGCTTGTTTTAAAGAGCAGGTGAGTAGCAGTTTTTTGATGCTGAAAGAAAAGATTACGCAATGCACTCGTCCAAGACGTCGCGATTTTTATTCGACTGATAGCAAAATTGCTGTTTTCGTGGAGTTTCATACTTGAAAATGATGCAACGAGGACAGCTATAAGTAATGCACATATCCTCACTTTGAAACAGCGCTTACTGCTCAACTGCTTGCAGATAGAAGTTACCAGTGAGATTCATGGCAGAGATATAGAAAATGTAACAGTTCTTGATTACACACATAAAACGGTTAACATTCAAGGAGGCTATGACCATCTGAAATTAGATGTCGAAAACGACGGAAAGTTTCGGTTGATTGAATAGATGAGTAGCTGATCAAATGCTTCTTAAAGTGGTGGGTCACAAATCTTGCTGCCAAATCTTGATTTGGACAAATGCTGACGAAATGTTAGAAGTCTTAAACTTGAAGCCTAGCTAAGAAGGTTAGACGCTACAGATCCCCGAAAAAATGTGCCTCCGCGCCGTCCTTTTACCTCTTCACCAGGGCACAGTACTAGTGGGGCTCACATCCAGGCGCGAGCGTCGGCCGGGCCACAGAGCGGTGGTCGGGTCAAGTCGCAGCGATCTCAGAACTCAGCAAAGACGAAGGCGGCAAAATACCGATCCTCCCAATTTTCGAAAATGTTAGACCGATCGAAACCTCTCTTTGTTCTTAACATCGGCAGCACAACGATTTTTCAAGTAAAGCTAAAGGTACCGAGTAATCGCTAAAAACAAGTGAAAATCGGGAATTTTTGTCTAAATTACGATGCTTGAGGAGAGTGACTGAGAAGGAAGTGAAGCTTTCCATGACCAGCGGCTTGAAGCGGCCGACGTAGGAAATAGATGGAGGCAAGCTTAGCTCCATAACTATATTATCTTAGAAGATATATTTCGTTGTATGAACAGAAATCCTTTTCTGAACAGAGAAAGGCACTGGTTTGAAGCTATAAAACTTAGACATTTGTTGAAGTTGTGGGGTACTTGTGGCAAAGGTATGGGAGCCCACGTTCTTTCATACATTACTTAGGTCAGTTTCATATGAGAGAGATCACTGGCTGCCGAAATGAAGGGCAAAATGTGAAGAAAAAGCTCGTATTTTCTGCAGAACAAATCGAGTTTCAGCTATTTTTGTGGAACGTGCTATTATTGTCAGTCAGTCTGAAAAAGTTAATTTTGTTAAAAATTGACAGCATTAGTATGCAGAAGACGAATTTGGCGATACAAATACAATTTTTTAAAATTTTGAGGAAACACCAGGGTGGACTTCGAAGAGGTCGTAAAACAATTAACGACGGCTCTAAGGAGAGCACTCTACAACTAGGTCAATTTTTACCAAAATTAGCTTTTTCACATTTCAATGAACTTTGCGCTGAAGCGAGAGATCGTTTGATGTCAGTCTTATTTCAAGAGGATCACTATGAACAAAGTTGTGCGAGTACCACGGTTTGCGACGGAAAAATCTGTCGCAAAACGTCGGGTATTCACGAATTAGAAACGGTATTCTACTCATATCGTAGCCTACTGTAATCTACTGGAACAAAAAACGAATTTCAGGTTCGTGATCAGTCTCCCAAATGTCCTCCCCAAGACACGCCATGGCCAAAAAAAAATTTCGACCCTGCAGACGTGAGAGTGCATGTGTTCATACCTTTAGAGGACCCCCTCTAGAGTCTGTAATGAAGAGTGATGGGCATCGAAAATGGCAGAAAGGGCAGGCAAATTGCGACCAATTACGTAAGAAGGATAAAAAATTCTAATTTTCGTTACAGTTAGTAAATTTAGTAAAAGTCACAAGAAACAGGCTCTTAATAGAAATAGGGAAGGCGATCAGCATATCTTGGCGATGGTTCAAAGTAAAAGTCGATCATGCTCACTACAAGGTTTCTACGACACACACTTCTGAAACTATTAGAAAACATCAGAAAGAGATCACACATAGATATCTAAAAACAGACCTAACAAGCATGGCCATATCTAATCGACGAAGGCTAGCTTGGCTCACACCCCGCACAAAGTTAAAAAGAAGTTGAAATGAGAACGCTAAGCTCTGCCGGGATCAAAATGCACTCTATATTAATAAAAATGCAAAAAACCCTACTCCCAATGCATAGATCCCACACACGAAACCGATCCCTTGACCACCCTCTCGCAAGTCCGCCTTGCTATCCACTCGGCCATCCAGTCGCTGTGGCTCTGCTGGTGAATGCCTCCTGTGAACTGCCTTCTCGCTTCTACCAGAAATTTATCAAATCCCTTGTTCTAGCAATGATAGAAGCTCCAAACCCTTTGCATGATTATTTCTGAGCACGACAAAGGTATTCCAGGCATTATCGGCCAGCACTGAAGCGGTACAGTTTTTTGGCATTTTTGACCTACTTGGAGGTCCGCAGGAAATTTGGAAATCACTATGGTGCTTACCAGGCAGTGCCCCACAATCATATTGGTAGCTTTGAGAAACTCCACGGTCATTTCTTTGACCTTCCTCGTTAGTTGGGCTATCTCTCTCAAATTTCGTCCTTTTCTCCTCTTACCTTCTGAAACTTCTGCGGCTTGCGATGGCTGCTGGAAGGAGAATCTTCCAAACTCCGCAGTATTTGCCAGCTCTTAAGAATACGTTTACGAAGAAAGGTCAGCCGAACAAGGCGGGGTTAACCATCTTGGTTCCGTAGCTTGAATTTACCTGTTACTATCAACGTCGTGCCAATATTTAACGACAGTCGATGATGGAACATAGAATTTTGACTGCATTTAATGTATTTCAATATCTAGTTTTATGATCTAATACACGCTGATTGAAGATGACTTTCTCCCTGGGGTGATATTAGAGTATCCAATTGAATTCGCAAATTCAATGAGCATTTCATCTACAGAATGAATTGCGATAGCTAGTCCATGGGCAGGTCAGAACTTTGTCCTTCGCATGCATGTCTAGTACCAATTAATCAACCCTGCATAGATCAAACGTTTCGTGGGCCGTCAAAATCGTAACTAAAAACCATGATTCGGGGCGGGGTATAGCCGGTGCCTTCTCCTGCACAATCACAACGACGACACTAAAACATATAAGCTCTTACCGAGTTATCCGACTTTTTCTTCTGTGCAATTTTTTCCTGACTCTCAATGTGTTCGTTCGATTCCTTCTTGGCTTTTGGAGCATCACTTATTTTCTCTTCGGAGGGAACCTTTTCCTCTGATTTTGAAACACCGAAATTCTTCTGATCATTTGCTCTTCTGACAGCATTCTGCCACGGTGAAATAACCTCCTTCTGCAAACCACTTGTTTCAAATGTTTAGTGGAGTATCACCGTCGAAGATATACCCTAAGCTGCGATAGACTTATGCAAAGAAAATATTAAGGTAAACATAGGTGCAACGAATCTCCGTGGAGTCTTCTGAACCGCTCATTAGTGGGATATCTGGCTGCTTGTCACTGCTGTAGGTGGCGCTTCCCCGTATAGTGAAACGGGAATGAATCATGATATTGTGCAATCCAGACCACGCACCCACATTTGAGCACTGCGAATCGCGCGTCTCGCATGAAAAGTGAGGTAAACGTAAACTAAAAACTGTAGGTTCGCGCACACACGAACTTCATGCGGTGCACTCCACCTCTTAGTTCACACCCTTTAATGCAACAAGTCTTCCACCGCAAAGTCCCTCGAACAGCAGCTATTCAACCATTTTGCCTGCACTTGATCATAGTGCGAATCGTTCGCCTCGGAGAGAACGCGCACGCCATGTAGAAAACGACGAAGTTGAGTGGACATATGGTTAAAACCTCCCTCCATTACAAGTAATAAGATGATATACATTTGCAAGTTATCGTAAGAGGTATGCTACGATGAGCCTACTGCATCCTTTTTTGTCAACTTTATAATGCTACGGCACCCTCTAAGCCCTATTGAAAGTGCCATGGATTGAACAACTATCCGACTATCTGTAAGCGAGAACCGACGTTTGTCTGGCTCTCTGTTTGCTTGCTTGCACAGGAGTGCTGGAGTTGTTGGGGAAAGTGGTGGAGGGGGGGGGGTAGTTGTGCAACATGCCAGGCGACTCAGTAGACGTGCCGAACACGTTGATATAGTAGACGTGCCAAACACGTTGCCCAACGTGCATGGCGATTCAGTAGACGTGCCGAACACGTCGCCAAACGCTCGTGGAGATGCGGTGCTGGAGGAGTGTTTCACTAGAGCTGATTTAACTACAGCTCATCAGGCCCGTTTGGTCACACATGACAAGTGGGGAACACGTAAGTTGATTGGATTGGTGACCTCAGCACCGTTCTACGATGGGACAGTCTCTCTTAGATGGTGACCTCAGTACTAATAGCACAGAGTCGGCCAATAGGCCGCTGAACGGCTGGTTGCATTTATGAGAGAGAACGTACAGAAGAACACTATCGGTAAGTATCCATCATCATCATTTATTACATGGAGAATCCATGTGTAAGTTGCCGAACAAACTAACAGACACAAACAAGGCGTACACAGCATTAGTACGAAGTAAAAAAAAGAAACGCATGGATAAAAAAGTATCCGCCAAAACGCGGACGGGGGTGGATAAATCCGCCGTTTTCGCCACTTTGCCAAAACTCTAATGAAATCCGATAATATCCAATGAAATGCACACTGTTGAAATCAGAACGACATTGATCCACCCAAAGGCATAAAAGCCTTAGCAGTATTTTAGAATTTTTGAGTCCGAAATGACCTAAGTTAAGGGGCCCGTAATTATTTTGACTTGACCCAAATTCGCTCCTTGGTCTCACCTAATTGTGCGTCCCGGTACAAACAGATCTGCCCTGTAGAATTTTTAAATCTTTAGACATTTCTTGCGAATCTTAGGTTCTGCCTCATGCCTCACGGCGATCTATTTGGTATCAAACTTGCCTTTTTTGGCTCCATGAACAGTCATTCCATGCCTACTTAACTGCCGGTTTTTTGCATTTCCGCTAATTATTGTCGACCGAACCACTCTTGTTCTAGAATTGATTTTTCCTGGTCCCTGGCCAATAGGTGTGTAACTCAATTGTAGCTTTTAAGCTTACTTTGATTAAAAGTAATATAGTAATCAGCCACCAAATTGGTAGTGCATCAAGGTTTCACTCCCTTAAGAAGGCAGTTTCCTTCAAACCGGACAATGAGATCCGACCCTGACGTCTGTCTACACCTCGCGTAAGAGTTTCTGTTATTTAGCAAATCTCGTATTTGTAAAATCTTTCGAAAAAATTCCACTCGACCGCAATCTTATTTATTACTTGAGACTAGTCCGATACTGGCGTCCAGACTGTTGCTGTAATGGCAGTGACCTACTCGCACTAATCCAACACAGTTTCATGCTTAAGGTTTGAGAACTGAAGAGAGGAGTCGTACTGTTACGTCGTTTTTTTTTTGGGCGTTAGGCACTCTCGCACTCTCTCTAGATTCTGGCAGACGAGTTTGTCGTGTTTTTCGTAGTTCTTGTATGCTTCAAAGAATTCAATTCTTTGAAGTTCGGCAGTCCTCATATCAATCTGAACCGCTTCAATTTCCACAGATTCTACCATGGTGTTATGGACAAGACGCATTTTTCTACCTAAAGGAGCGACATCTGCATCCGAAACTGTACTCTATGAGCTATCGAGTGTTAATCACTAATGATGACTTAAGTGCTTTCCTTACAAAACCTTTTTGAACCGCTCTTCGAAAATATTACCGAGTTAAAACCGAAGGATCGATTGCCACGGTTGTGTTTCATCTTAAGGAAGAAACACCAGAGACTGAAATTGTACCTCATAAAAATTCAAGCCTCGAGTATCACACAGTAAAAACAAGCTTCACAGCCGCAAGCTTTGATATGATTTGGAAGGTGGGTCATCCCCAGATTTCTCGTCCTTCATGAAAAGAAAATATTTTCCGCCTAAAGCAGACAAGATATGCAACCATTTTGCCTTCCTCAAATCGTTTCAAGTTTTGCTCGATATACAGCGAAAAATCACAGTTTTTGAAGCGATCGTCAATATGATCTGAGGTCTCGATCGTTCCCTATTTGCCAACGAAAGTGTTCCAAATATCAAACATTAGCCACACCGAAAATCACTGCATAAAAGCTTGACTTTCTTAAATACTCATAGCATTGAGGTTTTCCCTTCGGTTTCGTAACTATTTTCGTGACAAGTTAATCCTTCGCATACGACGCCGAACTCAAAGATCGCGGTTGTCTGCACTTAAACTGTCATAAATCGGGAGTTTTTGGAGACTCCGAAAAAGCAGTAGCTTATTGAAGACTAGCGCTTATAATCTTTAAAAAAACTTGGTCTCTAGAACTCGAACAAAGTTTCTAAAAGTAAAAGTCAATAAGAATAGGAAGCCAGATTTTTGGCGAATTTTATCAGAAAATCGACCGAAAGTCGAATACCCTAATCGTAATGAAGATCGTGGCTGAGAAGCTTGGTTTTTTATAGAGCTTGAATTGTTATGGAGTACAATTTCTTTCTCTAGCGTTATTTCCGTCGAATGGAAGACGATTATCTCTATGACAAGCCAATCATTCGGTTTTGACTCGGTCATAGGTTGGAACAGTGGTTCAAAAAATTTTGTAAGCCACTTAAGCCATCCCTAGTAACTAAGACTCGACATTTTATAGAATACAAAGAGTTAAGGTCAATGAGGGCGCGTGTAGCGCAGTCGGAGGAGGCGCCGACTGTCGCGTGCACCCGATACCAGGTTCCTGGTTCGGATTTCTCGCCCAGGCCAACCAAGCCTTCCATCCCTCCGGGGTCGGTGAATTGGTACCAGACTTGTCTGGGAAGGATAAAGCGCTGACTTGTTCATCGGCTGGCCACCGCAAGTCATTGTATGGCCAAATACGACGCATTCGTGTCGCCTCCACGACATGCCGTAGAAGTAAAATGCGCTGGCGCATCCCAGAAGGGATTGGGTAACGCCATCCTTTATCCTTTATCCTTAAGGTCAATGAATTAACGCAACAGTCTGGACTCCAATACCGAACCTGTTTCAAGTAATAAATGCGAATGAGGTCGAGTGGATTTTTTCGAAAGCTATTGCAAATATGGGCTTCGCTATATGACAGAAACTCTTATGCGAGATGTAGACAGACGTGAGGATCGGATCTCATTGTCGGGTTTGAAGGGAAAAGCCGGACGTGATTCTCAGCTCCACGATTTTTGTGGGGCAGTATTTCTGCATGGTGTCTGACCACATATCCAGCTTCCATGCTGATCCACCGTGTGCAGACACAGACCTACACCCGTGAAGTAGCCTTTTAAGACGTGTCTCCTTGGAACCCTGATGCACTACAAATTTGGTGACTGATTACTATCTCACTTTTCATCAAAGTTTACCTAAAAGCTATAACTCAGTCCTAGAACATAAGTGGTAAGGTTGTAAATATTAATAATTAGCGAAAATGGAAAAGAACCGGCAGTTGAGAAGGCACTGATCGACTGTACATGAAGCCAAACTAGGCAAATTTGATACGAAATAAATCGCCGCCACGAGGTAAAACCTAAAATCGACATGAAACACATTTTCAAGACCTTCTAAAATTTTAAACACTCTACTGGGCAGGTCCGTTATTGTCAGAGGCATACAGGGTGCGTAAAAAGTATTGACGCACCTAGTTTTTGTTTCAGCTCCAACTTTCTCTCTCTACTTTTCAAAGTTTTTGTGTGTTATTTTGTTGTCTATATCGTGTTCAAAAAATATTCTTGTAAAAACTGAAAAAAACATGATACCGTCGTGGATACGGTGAGCCTTTCCTGGCTGTTACCAAAGGAAATGAATACTTCATTAACAAAAAAATTAAGCTGTGTTTGAAATGGTAGATGGGAAAAGAGGTCAACAACCCAAACGTCGGCCGCGGCTCTGTCATAACAGATGATGATTACAAGATGTTCAAGCACGATAACGTTCAAATCAAAAATTGTCAACCTCTGTCCCATAACGGCAAACAGATAACGCGCGCAGGTGTGGACAGCTTCTCAGACGAGCACAGCTTGAACATGAATCCGCTGGATTACTCTTTCCAGGCGATTTTGAAGAATGAGGTCTGTGCTACTTTTAACAGAAGTGACCAGTCGCAGAAGGCTACCCTGTTCGAAGCATGGAACAAAATGCAAGCGAATACTTGCGGCGCGTGCTCATGAATTTTTCCGCAGTTTTCGCTCCTGTATTCACAGTAAAGGAGCCAATTTCGACTGCGAGTTATTCTATCGTATTTGTAAGATCATTTTCCATATTTCTCAAATGAATATTTCGAAATTTGCTGCGCATTACTATTTCCACAACCGCCATTTACTGCGCCAATACTTTTTACGCACCCTGTAATTAGGCGAGACTAAGAAGCGAATGTGGGTTAGGTCAAAATAATTTCGGGCTCCCTTTATTTAAGTCATTTCGGTCTCAAAGTTCTGAAACCCTGCTAAGGTTACAATCCCATGGGTAGACCATGTTGTTCTGATTCCAACAATGTGCATTTCATCAGATATTACCGACTTTCAAGGGGGTTATGGCAAAGCAACGGAAACAGCGGGCTAATCCACCGCTGGCCGCGTTTTGGCGGATATTTACCGACGATACTGCATACCAAGATGCCGGCGTTTCAGAACGGTGTAGATAAATAGACTTACACTGCCATCGGACTGAGGAATCCTTGATATATCATCTAAAACATTCCGGTGTTCTTTTACATTAACCAATAGAAAGTATCAGCGCTACCAGCAAAAAACTACGTCACGTCCTACCTTCTGATGGTAATCCAACACTTTCTCCTCCCCATCTAAGTGGCATAAATTCAGGACAAATCAGGATCACGTCAAGTAGGCACTGCTTCGCCTAAACTATTAAGCGTATTAAGCTTAACTTGACAGGAACGATGCCTTCCTCCCGTCGTGGTCTTCTAAGAACCCCGCTCAAGCAAAAAACTTTCGATACTGACGTGAAAGGATGTCGAGTGAAGATTTTTAGAACGCTTTCGGAATCATGTTTTGAAATCAAGCACCGGAGACATATGTTTGGTCGAACACAACGGTGGTCATATGAGAAACAGTGGAGCACCCACTTTTTCCTTGTTGAGAAGAAGTTTTCGCTCTTCAGCATTTATTATGATATCATGTTGGTCCAAATGGAACATCACCTCTTTGTAGCAGTGCTCCATTGCATGGTCGATAATCATAATGACCTGAAGGCTTGGAGTATTCAGTGTATCATTAGTTCTCTATCACTATCATAGATATATTCTTCTTCAAGGCATTGTCAGAACCAAAAAGCGTTCGCAGGCTTTGCTCACAAGCCTTGTGGGGGGGCAGATGGTTCGTGTCCTGTTCAGCGCGCCTTCTTTGCATCACTATAGCCTTCAAGTTATCGCTGTCATGCTCCTGCCTGAGAATAAGGTTTTAAAAACCTGCATTATTAGACTATATTACATACAACAACCATAAAGCAAGAATGCACTTAGGAAGACTGCCAACCTTCCAAATCATGTAGGGGAGTGGGCACCATACCGTGACGTGCCCGCCCATTCGAATTTGTCGGCCTCGACAAAAATATAGAACACGAACAATTTTTAAATAACAACAAAAGACAATTATTCACGCCAATGATGAGTTGAAACGATGGGTCGATGGACATAGAAAACGATTGTGGGAGGCTTGCATGCAGTACACACAGGACGTAATTTCTATGCGTATGTCTAGGTGAGGTTTTAGGAGTTTGGGGCAGAGTTGTTCATCTGAATGGTATCCACCCTCACATTAACGCTCAAGACTTTCATGCAGCTATCAAAATACCTTGGATGATCAATGAAGTGACAGAACCTGATCAGGTCATAGGGAATCCGCGTCAAGTGCGTTGGAGGCGTTGCTCGAATTTTTGATCACATACAGCAGCCGGCATTGCTCGCAGTTATCGCATCTCTAGGGCACGTCTCATCGGCGTGTCCCACATTGGCGACCAGATTTAAGTCCTCGTTTGCCATCTTTGCCATCGCATCCACCTGCTCCTGACAAGCCATGAGTGCTTGTCGGAGCTCTGCCATTTCCTCTACCAAGTTCGAGCACCGGTATCATCGCACAGCTTCTTCAATTATTGATTAGATCTCGTTATGAATTTGGTTAAGCAAAGTCGTTGTTCCTCAAATTGTTATTTTTCGATCTTCTTTTGAAAATGTTTACAATAAGCTCGAAAAAAGTTTCCGCAGGAGCGTGTGTAAAATGTCAGAAATGTTTCGAAATCGCTATGACTTCACCTTCTGGTAATTGCACAGCTTAGAGCAAAACACCCTATTTCGTTACTCTTTTTCCTCCAGTAAAATCGTGGCGAATCTTCTACAAAGTGTTATATTTTACAGCCCCGGTGACCTCCGTCAATGAGGATTTCGTGACGGTTCTGCGGAATCTCTCGTTTTTGACCCTTGTCTGCCTTAACTAACCGAATATTTCCCCCTCCGTTATTATATAGGACGTTATTTTTGAATGTAAAAGATTTATAAGTCATCACTGTGACTTATCAGTTGTGCCAAAATTCATTAGAACGATCCCGATATCGGTAGCTATCACGATGCTCATTATAATTTCTAAAGTAATTGTGACAAGCGTCATTTCTAGGGAATTGAGAGGCGCACCGTGATATACACGCTGGTCCCGTTATCATTATTGGGTTGAGTATCGCGTTCGTGACATTTTATATTATTGTTCCAACGTTGTGAAAATTTTCGCGATGCACTAATAGCAGGATTTGGCGATTGATTCCACTGCTGACGTTGATAGTTCCCCTGATTTTGGCAACTTCGATATGAACAGCTTTCACTAATGTGTGCGTTTTGAACGGCTTCCGTAATTGCATTCATTAGGGCGTTATCAAATATTCCCCCTCACGTTTCACAATTTCAAGAAGATAACCTTCGTTTTCTGCAGGTTATTGCAGATCCTTGAAAGTTTGTGACGACACCTTTTTTCATTACCGCTGTTAGGCTATTCGTAGTAAGGCCGCGTACAAATATTTTGCACATTGTTTCTTCGATGGCGATAGGATTGCTTTCGGCAAAAGCGCCGGCAACTAAATCTCTCCCCCGTTGACCATAAATGATCACACTTTCATCGGGTTCTTGCTTCACGTGATAAATTTTTGCTTTCGATATTTCGACATAGCTAGCACTACGAAAGACTTTTCAACTGGTCCACAACTTTTCTTTAATCCAGCTTAACATGGTTATCATTGTTCTCGTATTTAATTCTGTCTGTTCCACTTAATTGCAGAGGAAGCAGCCTCGCCAATTTCTGCTCGTCATGTCCCAGTGCATTGGTTCTTTCGTTCATCGTTCATCTCTCTATCAAACTTTGCCACTGATATATTAGTTCCATTATAATCCGAAGAGCACTGCAGTGCGGGAAGAAACAAGTCCGCTATATTGACCAAACATCAAGAGGTCTGTTTGAGCTCTCAACAGAACCCCGATTGGTCCGTTATCATATCTCGCCATGTTCGGAATGAGCAACCGTTCTATTATTTCCCGTGATTCGTTAACAAGTCGACTCGTTACTTTCGCTTGCTTTCTTTGCTCCGCACGAGCAACCCGTTTCTCAGCTGGTGAGCTGTTCGGCACTAATCGTAAGTAGTTATCCGTTATGTTGATGAATCGCTATTAATATGAAGAAATAGTAGGCCTGCAGAGAGTTGAAAAAGCAGTAAGCCAAGAACGCAGCTGGAACCAACCGTCCAACTGCAGTCACGAGGACGTAGTGCCTCTTAGACGACCTCAATATGGGTTATCGCTTACTTTTCGCTTCAAATAGGATTATCCCAGCCTTGTCGGCTCCGCTATTTTTAAGTGGGTACTTGCGTGAGCTCTGGTCGACGCCTTGCATGCTCGAAACCAAGTTTCGGCTCCCTTCCAATAATCTAGTATACGGTAGCGTTGAAAATGAGCAAAGTTCTATTGGTATATGTCGCCTAGGTGAGCTGCATTGGTAGGTGGGAACGCCTAAACCAATCAGACTTGAATGAGCACGCCGTTCAGAGAGGAATTATACTCTGATGGGCTGCATGTGTCCGGGCTATGCTCTGTTTGGTTATTATTGGCTGGCGCACTCCCACTTACCAATGCTGCTTACCTATGCAACATGTACCGTTCTATTAACTTCAAATGATAATAAATTTTAAATTAAAACTTTTGTGATTTTTTATTTTTTGTTTTTGGACGTCCTATGTGCAGATTATACACGATATAGCGGTGGCGTAACTGGCAGAGAAAATGTAGCAAGTGAATCGAAGAAAAAAATTAAAAGTTAAAAATGGAAGATTAGAAACATGGTCTATAAATTAGATGTTTAAATAAGCTAAGTGAAAGATTTCATTAAGTCATTAACGTGGCAACAAAAACATGAATGCGAAGAAATCATCTAGGACGTGCGCCAAAGGGTAAGCTCGGAAAAGTACGAGATTCACAAAGAAGGTAGTTTG
The DNA here is from genome assembly GCA_947396885.1 of Heligmosomoides polygyrus polygyrus. Taxonomy (NCBI): domain Eukaryota; kingdom Metazoa; phylum Nematoda; class Chromadorea; order Rhabditida; family Heligmosomidae; genus Heligmosomoides; species Heligmosomoides polygyrus. The sequence goes on from OX377201.1 coordinate 41,958,023, forward strand.
CACTTGGCAACGACTTATATGACTTTCCGCACACTTAATATTTTTAAAGGCGCCAGGTCGGAAAAAATGTCGATGTTCGCTTCAAATCGCTGATGCGAATAGCGAAAACCGTACTTTTCCAATCGATAATTAGAGTCTAACAAGGTAGAATAAAGTAAGTGAACTCAACCTTTCTACTGCAGTATTGTGACTAACGATAAGTTTGCACGGTATAGTAGGAGAATAAAGAATTCAAACCAATAAGAATTTAAGCATGATAATAATTCTTTAAAAAATAGCTGTAAAGTTACATGCCCAGCCTCATTCATGCGCCACGATGAAGACAAACGAAGAAGTAGAAATGATGAAAACATCGTGATCAGTAAAAAAATTATGCTAGCATGCTTTGTGAGAAATGTGCAACGTGTCTTGAGTGTGTATATCTCGAGATATAAGTACGTCTTGGTGGCCGTTAAAACGGAGTCTCCCCTTCGGAGAACTTTTTTTTTTAGAAATTTTAAGCAAAAGTCCAAAAGGATCTCCACGGGACCTCCATGTCATGTTCCTGCCTGGTAATGAGGTTTTACAAACCGCTATTATTAGTCTATATTATATACAACAACCATGTAGCAAGAATGCATTTAGGGAGATTACCAACTTTCAAACTCATGTAGGGGCGTGGCTTGCAGGGACGGTGGGCACTACACCGTGACATCGCAATACCAGCAGTCTGTTGAAATTTTTCGAAATAATACTGGTAATCTCTCTGAATCTCGGTCTTATTGATCAGCTTGCCAGAAATGAGTGAATGTGTTGTTGCAAACTAAAAGGGTTCCTCACAGACATTTATTTATTTATTTATTTATGAATACGTCAAAGGACGCGCCACATAAGGGAAAAATATAAACAACAGCAGAAAGCAGACGAAACGATCACAGCTAATCTTGGCGGATTTTCCATGGAAACAAGCGTCGTCCACCTATCAGTAGGTAAACACTGACAACAAGAACTCCAAAAAAAAACGAGAAAAAGGGGAGGTGCTTAGTGCGGAAGAAAGGGTAGGAACGTAAAAAAATAAGCGCCTGATTTTTAAAGACCTGAGCGGAGTTTAAGGCCTCCGTTAGAAGTTGGTACATAGGCAGCCGGTTTAAATAAATTAGATAAACAACCACATGAATCAACCTCCGCCAAACTTCATCACTCAGAAGAGTGTGGCCGTTGACCCCATTCGCGCACATACTGTTCTATTCCACTAATTGAGCGCTGTTCTTGCATCACTCGGAACATTTGCTGAATGTTCTGATATGACGTGGAGTTGGATGCGTGTTTACTGTACCACGCTGAATTTCAAATTTCTTTTAGGCAATGGTCTCAACCACTTATCTGTCTCATCCTCTAGAAGAAAAACACCAGCGGGTTATGGAGCACTATCACCCTCCATCCAGGCACAAGGTGCCCAAAAATACGACCGGTGCAGTATGCATAGCTTAGAAAAACAGCAGTTTCTACACATTGCCAGAGGTCTTCCAAGTGCGATCGCACAGTCCTAACACTGCCCTCACTAGTACTGAGGAAGTTCGTGTGCAGTAGTTTTTGGTGATGTTCTACTTCCATGACTTCGGAGGTCTCGGATAAACTTCGTAGGGAGATTATTGTGGTGATGGGCATATAAACCCCTTCGTTGGGGGGAGGGGGGGGGGGAGGGGGAGGGAAGCAGTGTGTTGGATTTTCAGACTACGCGCAACGAGCATGCGACGAATGCGTGACTCTCACTTCGTTTCTATGCCGACACATGGGCTAAGAAAGTATTGTAAGGGAGGGGAGGGGGGAAGGTGGAAAAAATGCTTACAACAGTCATATGTACTGGGGTATTAATGCCGTCGGACATTAGATGGTGTTGACCGCCAATACTGATTGATTTTTTGCTTCTTCAGATTAAGCACTTCGGAATGGAACTCTCACGTTTCTTGCCACGTAGAGTGGGTACTTTGGAGATTACCCGCTGCATGAGATAGATGGTGAACAGGCCTCACAAAAGCATTTTGATGGTTCTGCCCTACCAAATCCGGTCATACTATTCTACATGTATTGTAGAACCACCTTTTTTACTGTAATTAGACTTAAAAGGCCTAAACAACAAAAGAAGACAGGCGAAGTGTTCTCTCTTGAGGCTTGGGGCGAAACCGTCCAACCAGACGTTCAGCGCAGGGATGAGCGGAATTTCTGTTTTCCGTTTTCTAGGAAAATGGCCAAAAATTGGCAGGAAAACAGAAAATGGAGCTGCGAACAAAATTATATCATGGAAATCCAATAAATGGAATCCAAACAGTATCATAAAATCATGAGCTTCACTTCAAAATAGAGTTTCTGGAGTATTTAAAATAGGAAGCATGTCACGTTTTTGGCGTGTGCTCTTGTAGTAATTGCGCCATATACTCATGAACTATGCCGCTTTGTTTGCTTGATTGATTGTGTAAGTGCTGCTGACAAGAAGTTCTTTTATAGGACATTTATCGACTTTCATATTTTGGTACTCTTTTCGATATTAACAGTAGTTTGGACCATCTACGATAAATTAAAACTCTATAAAGCTATTTAACTAGTGTAGTTAATGCATTTAATTATTCAACCGCTAATTAACCGCTTATCCTAGAGTTACTGTGGATAGGATTATTCTCCATCTCCGGATCAAAATTTGAAAATTGTTGGCCGGTCATCCTAAATGATCGCTTTCTGCAAAGCCTCTGGCTATGTGCTTTCCTAATTCTGAGCATTGCTCAACTTTTAGTTGTCAAAAATTAGAGGCAGTAAAGCTTTAGTTAGCTTTGATTTTTTCGACAGTGAAATGACACATGAAATTTTTCATGGATCATCTCTATCAGCTGTCGTCCCATTGATCATCGAGTTGTTAAAGTGGAGACCGTCAGTGTCTCCATTCGTCTCTGTCGCATGCCATAGTGCTCCAAATGACTCTCCTCGTTCGAGGGCCACGAAGAGCGTCATGTCGTACGTTCAGGACTTTCACGAATAAGTCCGACCAATGTGTTAGCGGGGCGGGCGTCCTGGTGTTCTCTTGATATCCTACAGAATACAGTCAGGGACAGCTCCTGTTGACGTCATGCGCAAACTAGAATGGAAAAACATGGAGTGAAGGTCGATGGCCGGCAACTGCACCATCTCCGCTTCGTTGACGACTTCGTGCTCATAACACCGAGCTCAGCCAGGCGGAGCGAATGCTGGCCGACTTTGATCGTGTATGTGAGAACGTTGGACAGCAGCTGAATCTTACGAGATGCTGATGTTCATGAGGAACGGACAAGTTTCTAATGTTTCATTGTCGCTCAACAGAACGAACATTTCCGAATGCCCCAGCTACATGTATCTGGGTTGCGAAGTCAATATGGCCAACGACCTAGCGCCGGAGCTGAGCAGGTGGAAACGAGCGGCTTGGGAAGCTTTCAAAAGCGTCGAAGAAGTCGCGAAGAAGACGAAGAACGTCCGACTTCGTGCCCACCTATTCGATTCCACTGTTCTTCCTGCCCTAACATACGCCTCAGAGGCCTGGGCTATACGAAATGAACACGCGGCCAGCGTCACGCAGCGTGGGATCGAGAGGACGATACTCGGAGTGACACGACTCACGCGGGTGAGAGAAGGCCTCCGGAGTTCCGAGCTTCGTTGACGTTTAGAGACGTTCGCTGTAACATCGGACAAGTCGTCGAAAATTAGGTGAGCTGGCCACGTATAGAGCTTCGCTGAACAGGAGCTGTGACCTGTATCACCTGTATCCCCTGTTGTTCCGCAATAGCGTCTGATGGCAGTTTGGTGGTTGAAGTGATCTCACGCTGAAGTGCAGCTTGATCCAAATGGCGCTCGTTGACTGAAGTGCTTTGCGACAAGAAGATGTCAGATTAAAGATCTTTAGAACCGTCGCCCATTCAGCAGCGATGTGCGGTGCTGAGTGCCGGCCTGCGATGAAGGAAACGGAAAGTCGCCGCAGCGTAATGGAGAAGAAGATGCTGGGCTGAACGGCAAGAGACAAGCGCCTGGGCCGCATCCGAAACGATGTTCTTCGGAAAAAGTTTGGTATCGCGCCGATAGCTGAGAGGATGGGCGAAGCTTGCCTGCGATGCTACAGCGACGTTCACCGGGATTCGGAAGACAGCCTTCGTAAGATAGGCCTTAACTTCGAGTGTCTAGAAAGCGGCCTAGAGGGCACCCGAAGCAGCGCTGAGCGCTTCGGTATACAACGGCTTTGAAGTAGCTGGTGCCCACTTTGAACTAGCATCGGATGGGGAAAGATGGCACCAGAAAAGCGGACCCCGCGATGACACGGGACGAACGATGAAGAAGAAAAAGATCGCCCTGCAGAGGCAAAGGCGCAGAGGAAAGGAACAACGCACCGTTATTCGTAGAAAGAAGACTCCAATCCGCAATGTCGAGGGGGATGTGATAGGCTTTACCGTGCACCCATGTCGTCCTTCTTGTCGTACACCTATGAAATGAACACCTCGTCTGGACGTCCTTCGTCTATATCTCCATCGCCGAAGGCCGATCAGTAACATCACCTGCTACGTCACCAACGTCAGATACTGACGCCTTCTATTAAGAGTTAGAAAATGTTATTCGTAACGACAAATCCTTCACGTTTGTCGTAAGAAACCTCAATGAAAATATCGGAATCACCTTCCAGGAGGGGTATAGAGTCGGAGGATTCGGATTTGCAGTACAGTATGAATGAAGCACTGTCTCGCTGATATTCAGCCCGCTGTACGTTTTTACAATGAAACTGTTTCGCTCTTCCTGAAGGAGCATCGTTGGTGGAGATAGGAGTCACCCAATGGTACAATTAATGCGAAACTCTGTTTCATGTTTACTAACCAACAGTGAGGCCTGCTCGATGATGCAATAGTGTCATCGCATTGTGGTGAATCGAATTACCGCCTCCTTCGAGCGAAATTGGGATTCAGCTACAAGCTGAGAAAAGCATAAGCCGTCTGTAAGAGGGAGTGAAGATCTACGATGAGAACAACGTTTCAGACTCCATATCTATACACGAGTAGCCGCTCGAGGAGAACCGTGCAGAAAACTATGACGTGCTTCTCAACGGACTGCAGTTATGTGGAAGGCTCGCGGTAAACAACGAACATGGACCGCAATTCGAACGCCGAGAGTGCGCGGAAATAATGCGATCACGCACCAAAATTTGGCCCACAACGTTTTTCGTCGTGGATCGGGTCAGCCGCAATTTGGCAATTTTAGCACTATATCGATGGCGAAGAATCCATACACTACGGTCATTTCTTAGGTCCAACAGACGGCTATGGTCAAGTCCTTCGTCATTAACTTCTAGCAGTTTTCCTGAAATGTAATTCTTAGCCACTTCTTTTTTCATTTTTTGACATTATTTAGTTGATGCATCTCTAGCCCTTTGCATCGAGATCGCAGAAGTCACTTCAGTAGGACGCAATCTCAAAAGGTTGCTGGCAAAAACAGGAGCTACGCTTTTCTGCTATTCATATTTTGGAAGTGTATAGGTCGCAAAAAATGGGCAATTCTTAGTTCGATAACTGCCAGCTTTGCCTCTTCGCATTAGACAGCCAATAGTTGCAGTGTGCCAGCAGTCAGTCAAGCTGGCATCTGATATAACTACTGTCAAGGACTTCGCCCCAGAAATTCGTAATAATCAACTGATGTTTTCTACCTGTTTTGAAGCATGCCCATAGGTTGTCATATTCGTATGCTTTCCGCTTCAAATGGTCAGCTCTACTCAAGAATATGTAATATTAATCGATGTGATTCCCAATGATATTGTTCACTTGTTGTGAACCCTGTTCAAGCCATCTACTCCATTCTGTTCCACGTCGGGAGGTTGAACAGAATGGAGTAGAATTGAGCAGCGATCAGTAGTGCCGTTTGAAATATAAAGTCATTGCCACGGCATTGTTCGCACGGACATATGGAAAGACATCCGGACAGGTAGACGGATTAGACTCATATCTAGCACGATAGGTATGGGCGTGCAGCGAGGCGGAGCAGTCGGCAGCGCTGAAGGCTCTTGGTTCCAGTTCCGCTTACGTTGAGCAAGACGGCCTCCTTTCCGGGATCGGGGAATTAAAACCTGGCCTGTTTAGGATGATAAAACACTGGAACTGGATCGCTCGGCTGTCCATTTCTGTAATGAACATCCTTAATCCGCAGATAGGTTTCTGAAATAATGACTTTCCATTTGTATGCTAACCTTTCAATTACCACTGAATATGATCACATTCTTGAAAGGTAATCACATTCACTTAGAATTGTTAATAGAGGACTTTTTAGTTTTATTCAAAATTATACGCCAGCTGTGATTAACCCATACCCACCAGCCCTCTCTTCCCCTGTCTGAATTTACATTAATATATCGTTAGCAACGATATGGACTAGAGTACTAATATATGGTTAGAGATGTCATGCTGGAAAGAAACAAGACTAACGGTAAGATTATCCCAAAATCTTATTCATGTACGTTCGCATTTCGCTGCGTAACATATTGATTTAATACTCAGGCATCTGTTTCTAGTTGGGACCAATAATGAGCTATCTACTTTAATGGACCACACACTAAATCTGATCTCTTAGTCCGTACTACCTTTTACTTTACATTTCAACCCTACGGTGCTTTTATAAATGCTTTTTCACTCGTCTCCTTTCCTTTTTGTCACACTTCCTTTTAGTTTTATACACTCTTAAACATCCCTTGATAAGAGGACCTGACCTCTTGTTCTAAAAAAACAGGGGCTTTTTTGACGGGGTTATAAGTAGGAGGTTGCAATAAGAGGGAATGCCTCCTGCGCCACCCATTAAAGCCTTCCATTTCTTTTCTTAATTCTTTCGTATAATCTTTAGGAAACATTTTAGGTAGCAATGACCTAGCAGCAGCCCTGCTAAACATTTTCCCTCCGGGTATAAGGAATAGGCCTACCTTATACCGCAATTCGGGTCTGCAAGTAGCCTTACAACTCCCAACGGTATCTACTATCGGCGCTGCCGCTTTAATAAAAGTAGGGTTGATGGTAATTACACACTGCTTAATTTGGGTAATAATAATAAAGTAATAAAATGTGGTCTACTTTGTAAAGTCTGTGACATCACTAGTGAAATGCCTTTTATTGTCAGTAAATCTACCACACTTAAAATTTATACCAACATAAAAGTTAACTCTAATTGTAATAGCAACAACTTAATATATTGCATCAGTTGTAGAGAATGTGGTAAACAATATGTTGGACTTACCACTAGAAGACTAAAAGATAGAATTAAAGAACACCTATATCATATTAGCAGAGGAGATATAAATAACTATCTTTACGACCATTTCAACAATTGTAACCTCAAACAAATTAGTGTTACGGTGTTGGATGACTTGAATGACAACATAGATAAAAATGTTTTAGCAGAAAAGGAGTTATTTTGGATAAGACTTCTCAACACAGCTTATCCACTAGGATTAAATGATAATATTAAAGACTATGGTAACATATCCGACATTACCAATCCACTGAATCATAGGAACAACCACCCTTATTTCTCTCTATCTATTGTAAAAGAAAGAAAACGTACTAGAAGAAGAAGAAAACCTAAACACAGATTGGATATGGTGAAATTCGTTGACGACGTAGAAAACTTGACAAGTGAATTAGAAGTGTACAGATACCTCAAGACTTTAAACAGACAAGAGATCAATCTGGTTATTAATTCATGCTATAACCATGAGTTCCTTTGTAAATTTACTGAGCATAAACGTAAAGTTCTACTTAGCCTCCTTTGCTCTTTTCAGTTCCGTAAGCAAGACTGTGTTGACAGCAAAAATAGTAAAACTAATCTTAATTCTGTAACCATTACTACTCCTTATATACACAGCTTTTTAGACTGTATCAATTTTAATAAAATACTCAACAACCATAACATCAGAAGATTAATCAATTCTGATAATTTCATACCAAACAGGATAGTGTTTTGCTACCCACCGCCAGTTTCCTTACAAATTTTTAATTACAACAGCTTCACCAAAACGCTTAATAACAACATTGTGACTAACTTGATGAATAGTGGTTGTTTATGTAATTCAGAAGAGATGTCGTTGTTTATAGATAGACACCACGGACATGTAATAACAGGAGATTTAGAAATCATTAAAGACAAATCGCTCTACGATGTTATGAGCAAAGGCACAAAATTTAGAGTCGGCAAAGACGTTAGTAAACAGCATGTATATAGTTGGATGGAAGACACTATTACGAATGTGCTGAATAAATTTAAGAAGAGATATAGACTTAACCAAGAAAAAATTAACAGTATATATACATTTCTCAAAGTCAATTTCATCAAAAAGCTAAAACCATTCCTCTATAGAGGTAGATTATGTGCTCAATACAAAATAAATATTAACACAAATTATCTTAGCTACTTGCAAGAAAATTTTGTAATCTGTCCTCTTGACAAAGCTGCAAGTAATTACAGTCTTATCTGTAAGAAGCTCTATGTGCAAATCCTTCTCAAAGAGATGGGTATTGAATTTATAGGAAATCAAATAACATACAGAGACACAGATACTTATTCGATTTACAGGTGCGAAAATATCCTAGATATCTTAGAGAAACACAGAAGGTTTTGTGAAAGTCAGAAATTGATCAATCTTAATTCTATGAGTATACCACACATATACTGTATTCCGAAGTTGCATAAGAACCCAGTAAAATTTAGATTTATCACAGGTGCTAAAAGTAGTAGTACTAAACCTTTAGCTATAGAACTTAAGCACATTTTTACTCATATAAAATCGCATTTTACCAGGTATATTAACGCTATTAAAATCAGGAATAAAACCTTTATTGGTTACTGGGCTATAGATAATACTAACATAAGCGAAAGAATATGTGGGATAGTTGGTGACAATCTTAAAATATACTCGGCGGATTTTACTAACATGTTCACTAATCTTCCACATAACGTGATTATTAAAAATATCAGAAATATTTTAAAAATTTGTTTCAAAAATGCCGGGAAAAAGTTTATAGCATTTAATGGATTTAACACAGTTTACTATACGGACACTATAGACGATAAAAATAGTAGAATCAAGTATTATACTATTGTGGATATTTTATACCTAGTCAACTACATCTTGGATAACAGCTTTTGCAAGCTAGGAAACACAATTTACAAGCAAAATAAAGGAGTACCTCAGGGAGGAAATTTTAGCCCTTTATTGGCAGATCTCAGTATGTCCTACTTCGAATATAACTTTTCAACTAATTACAAATTAATAAGAAACCAAGTTTTTATTCCCTTCAGATATATGGACGATCTACTTATTATACATAACATGTCTAACGACCTTATAGCTAACATTTTACATAGAGTTTATAATAACTTATTTCAATTGGAACCAACGCATATAAATCTCTTAAATAGCAATTACTTGGATCTCGAAATAAAAATTGTAGATAACAAATTGTCTACGAAGTTGTATAACAAGACTGATAATTTTAATTTTGTAGTTAAAAGACTACCTAATGCACGATCTTTTCTATCATTAACTATTAAGAAGGCTGCTATATACACAGAAACGCTTCGAATAGCAAGGGCGTGTACGTACTATTCCGATTTTCTAATAAGAGTTATTCAACTCAAAAAAACCCTGGAGAGTAATGATTTTGATAACAACATCATAATTTGTTCTATATTTAAATGTATCTTTAAAAACAAATTCATCCTCTTCAAATACGGAATTCATAATAGAGACTGGCGTGAACACATAAAAGAACTATTTTAAAATGTACTCTCTAACCCTGATTGGAGCGAGTTAGTAACTACAGCCATGTAACTGGAACTAGGCAATAGTATGACAACTATACAGTGCCTAACACATAACTATGAAGGTTCGAATCTATTCGGCGGTAAATTAATTAAGCATCCTTTGATTTTTCGGCCTTACCTAGATGATATCATCTTAGGGAGTCCCTTTGGTTACACTTACTCAGTCCAGATGTTCTCAGGCTGTTAAAGTTCTTTACGCCGGTTGTTCGGCCAAATTCAATGTCAATAAGTGATTGGTGTCGTTGGAGTTCCGCTTTCTTGGCTGGCTATCGCGCTCTATCTAGACACCCTTTAAACTTGCCGCGCGGGCAGAATTACGGTGGAAAAATACGAATTTATGATTTTCTCTTCCGATCCTAAGTTTCTCGTGTTTCATGTCCTTCTAGGCATTCTTTTGCGATCATTTAACAACTTTCAGATGTCCTATTCTCTTCAGGTACTAGTGATTCCGCTGTATCTGCTATTCGCGTCGTATTATCTTCATATTCGACTTGGTATTCCTATTCGTCTTCACTTGGCTGGTGCGGAAGTTAGGTGAGTTTTTTCTTGTCTTTTAATTTTAAAAGGGTCTCCCTCCTTACTGAGGAGTTCCGGGGAGACCCTTATTCTTTTATGCATTTTGTGTTTGCTCTTACAATCGTCTAAGGGAAGGAACGAAACGATTGTAAGGTTTTTTATCACTTTTCTTGTATCTACCTGTTTGTTTTCCCAGTGTTATGATGTTTTGCTTACTGATTAGTCCACCGCATGCCCACCGCATACCACTGTAAAGGCAAGGGCGCGTTCAGATCGCTCTCACGACATCCTGTAGGGGTAGAACGCGTGGCGCCGCAAAGAAATTAACGACGATCGTCATCGCTTCCTTTTCTTTATTTTTTTGCCAAATAGGGTACGTTCTCACTGCCATACAACAAGTTCATCTTAAGAGTTTGGAATCGCGCTCACACGTTGCCACACGCAAACGGGTGGGAGGGCGGTTCCAAACTCGATATGAAGAAGAGAGGGACAAAAAAGATGGAACCGCCCTCCCACCTGTTTGCGACCTGTGGCAACGTTTGCCAAGCAAGTATAATGGTATACAATACAGATGAGATACACCTCCAGAAAGTATTGAGTTAACAGCACTAACTACGCTAGCCTAGTCATTTAGAAATACGGCGTTACTATTAAGAATTTTGATAATTCGCTTGCATTCTGAGTCATTTAAGAAAAACTTAAGAAAAACTCGTTCTTGACATAAAAGTTGTACGGAATCTCTTATGTCTTCAAAAATCAAGATGATGCACTAACCTCCAACGTCGGACACTCAATATCTTCCTTGAAAAACTTTTGCACCGCTGGTAGGTCTTTAGAAGAAATTATATTCTCCAATATATTACTGCTTCGCAATTGGATCATAATCTAAACCGGAATCTTCGAAGAGCTTAGGGAAAGAGAAATGGGTTAGCTGTGAACTTGCCCGTTTGGCTGTTTGAAAATCTGGCGACCTTTGAACTTCTTGAAGAAGGCGCTTAAACGAAAAGATCAGTGTCACAACATCTAATCTAGAACCATGTGTAACTACGGTAGCCATGAAAGCGCGTCTAACGTAGTTGGTGAAAGGAACGTGTTCTAGCCCTCATCACGGATTGATTTTTAGCCTTTGTGCTCAGGAGCATACGTCCTTTCATAACATATGATATAACGTCAAACTCGTCTGGACGTATAACACCTACACAGGGGTTGGCTACAAACCTAAACCGTCGGTTGGCTTGGACTTGTACCATATGGCTCGTAACCAGCTAATAACCAAGAAAGATACGCGTTCACCCACGATTCATTCCCGCTACGGGTGTCTGGGGTCCAATGCCATCAACTTTGAAGACCAAATGCACCTCGGATATCGAACGGCGCCTCTATTTCCCTCAGGAAGAGTTATTTTGTGTGATGAAATTGTGAATTGTGCTTGGGAATAGTTTTGTAAATGTTTCCGATATTTCCAAGCTCTCAATAGGCGATGCTACCGAAACGTTACCGTAACAAGGTTGATGGCAATCTTGGTCGACATCTAGCCAAAACTCGTCTATATATTCACTTCGCGTTTTTGGACGGCAAATTTTAAAAACTTCCAGTTCTGCTACAAATCTGTGTATGTCTGTGTTGCTCTAATATGCACTCCTGTTCCTCGGCTATCTCTATCTTATGTTAAACGAGACGTTCAGCGGCCTAGCGGCCGCCAAACGTCTGGTTGGGGGCTTCGCCCCAAACCCTGGGAATAGAACACCCCCGGCTAGGCCTTCTTACTCGCGTTACAGTTAAAAACTGGTTTTACGGAAAAGCGGGACGATAGGGCACAATCTTCAAAACTGCTTTTATGAAGCCTTGCCAACCTATATCGCACTTACGCCGATTTATACTCCGAAGTACAAATTCTCGACGTGGCGGGGAACAGATTGTGATAATCATGTGATAGCTCTATACCACTAAATATCCGACGGCAATAATAATCCTCCGAAGTCACTCTCCCCACCCCCCCCCAACATTACACAATACCCCTTACCCATGTGCAGGTAGAGACAGTCAGAAAAATGTAGTGAGCATCAGTCAGAGTGACAGTGAGAGGCATGTGCACGCACATGCTGCCTTTCAAAGGTCATCTGAAAATCAAACGTATGCTTCGCACTGTTTGATCTGTGGCACATCTTCTTGATCTAGAAGCAGTCGTGCGACATTCCTGTCACATACACGTTGGACGATAGTGAGAACAAAGTACTGGTCCGCCCTTCCAGGTTCCTTCCACCGACCCCCTTCCTATTACTGGTACCACCTTCACTGGTCCCCTCTTCACTGGTCCCCTCTTTTGGCAGCCCCTTCACTGGTCACCGTTAATGGTCCCCTTTACCGGTCCCTTCTTTACTGCCCTCACCCCCTTCACAGCTCCATCATTACTGGTCTCACCTTCACTGACCCCCTTTACTGGTTCCCTCCCCTTCACTGGCAGCCATTAGTGGTCCTACCTTCACTGGTCCACTCTTCACTGGCCCTCCGTTTATGGTTCCCCCTTTACCGGTTCCCCCTTCACAGGACCCTCCCACTTTACTGGTTTCCGTTCACTCCCCCCCCCCTCAACCCTCATCTTAGTGGTATTCTTTATTGACCGTCACTGGCTCCCATTAAAGGTCCTACACTTACTGGTACCCCTTCCCTTCACTGGTCCTCCCACTCTTCACCGAACCCCTGCTTACAGGTTTCCCCTTTAGTGGTCTCCCATTACATGTGTTCGGAATCCTGACACCCCGTGCGCGACATGGGTGGCATCTCTTCTGAACCCAGACACCGCTTGCATGAAAACCGTAATACCTCTTCTGAGCCTAGATATTCCTTGTGTGACATCGCTAACATGCCCTCTAAATCCGAGCGCCTGTTGCACGACGTCGGTGACATATCTTCTCAAGCCGGACGTCTGTTGAAGGACATCGGTGACATGACTTATGAACCCGAACGCCCTTTGCGCAACATGGGTGACACGTCTTCTGACGCTCTCAATCCGACATGGGTGACACCGGTCTGAACCAGGACCAGGACGTCTGTTACTCGACGTCTAGGAAAGGCCAGACGAGTGAGCAGACGGACGGACGGACAACCGCTTACTCTTTTATATATAGTAGGATAGGATAGGATGTGGTTACAAGCGCTGCACAGCATAGCGGTCGGAGGAGAAGTTTATCTTGAATTATCACTCATTACCGTGCATGGGGCGCAGTCGCGGTATACCTCTGCTAACGTGCTCACCCGGATTCGCTTCACGGCTTGGCTCCCGCCCTGGCCAACCCTTCCATCCTCAGAACCTGTGAATGATTAACAGTTGGGTATGGGAAACACTATCACTTGCTTATCGATAGGCCGCCGCAAGGTGTACAATACCGGCCTTCTCTTTTGGTCGTCGGGCGGAAGAAGCGAAGAAAACGTCTTTTCCGCCGCTTTTCTGTAGCGAACTTCAGGAACAAATTGCGCTTTGAAAAACGAAAGCGATATTCGGGATGAGCATTGGCCATCTTCCTAATGGAGTGGTAAGCGTCCAACGAATGTCAAAAAATTAGTTTGGTGACCTACATTCTACTCTAGATAATTGCGCCCAGGATATGTGCGCCTAACAAGTAAGTGGTCCGAAAACAAGAAATTTCGATTGAATTTTAGGCTTACTGGATAGGCTACGCTTGATGCCACATAAATTTTTATGCTATAACACTTGTTTTAAGTGAGACGCACCATCAGTTCGCATTGGCAGCGAGTTTGAAATGTAACTGAGCAGCAGAAATCTCTTCTAACAAGGAAGGCCCATGAGCCTCCTCAAAGATTCTCAACGAGACCTATATCGTCTTGTAGAGCATCGGACGCGAATCACAGAACTGTGTTTCGTTTTTGCTACGGGCCACTGGGTGGTCCGAAAATGGCAGAAAACGGTATCACTTCAGGGCGGACTGATAAGGCAAAAGTGACACCTGGAACGGCCATGTAGTGCTCTGAAATAACTTACAAATTAAAGTTTCATTGTAGTAAAAGGGTAATTTCCTGCACTTCCTAGACGAAGCTGAAGTGTGCATTCAAGTGATTCATGTGCAACGGCGTCGGCAACGATATTGGGTGGCCGAGTGAATAGCGAAGCGGACTAACAGGAGGAGTCGGATGTTCGAATCCGGGGGTTGGGTTTCTGCGTCGCTAGTTGGACTGTTACCACTTCTGCAAATGAAGAGTACATTTTGGCTTCCGTAGGGTACCTTCGTCGCTTCCTAAACCTGCTTTCAACCTGTAGTCAGGTGTGGAAGAAGCTGGTTTTGTCGTGTGGGGTGATGTCACACGTCCATTAAACCACGCTTGTCTCGCTGGGGAAGCTCTCGTCAGATGCTGTCCCCTTATGAGCTTTTAGGATGTCCTCAATCAGTTTTGGAAGTGTTTCTCGCTGTCACTTCAAGTGCGAACACGGTCGACATGTATTGACTTGACTCATCATCAAGACAAGCTCATCGTCCTTCGAATTTCTTTATGGATCTTTTTTATTTTTCTTTATTTTTACTCTTCTCGAAACTTTCACTTCTTCAGCTAACTGCGACAAAGTACAGTTTATCCACCTCGTGTGATTGGTCGCCTTGCTGGGTATTTCTTCCTCAGCACTCTAGTGCACACTTACGGGAGACGGGTCAGAAATTGCAGATAGGAGTACCTGCACTGACTCCCTTAACTCTAGAGGTCGAAAAAACTTCGTTCCAAATTCATCTGTAGGATTATTTGGGATGCAGGTCACCAATCTGGTAACCATTTTGAAACGGTAAATTACAGAAGGTTACGATGGGTATGTGTAGGTAAAGGAGTATACTCAGAATAACCGGCACCACTGCCTTTCACGGCTCCAAAGGTCGAGGAGAGGTCGAAAATAAAAATTTTGCTCAAACATCGCCCATGGGGGTTATTTGGGGTGCTGATCACGGATGTGATATCTATTTCTAAAATTTCGGTGGATTTCAGCAGGTTACCGTAGATACAGGTGACTAAGGTTGTGCACGTTAGTGGAATCGCTTCCTTCTCCAATGTTGCCAGACATATTTTCCAACCTTCGACTTTAACTTTGATGAAAAGTAGTGCAAGCAAAATGATAACTTAGAAGAGTGACCGATTCGTGGTCAGCAGCTTAAATAATTCTCATAGGCGAAGTGTGGACGAAATCGGTGGTCATGACTACGTCACCCTTATTCACCACTAGCCATTAACCCTACCGCAGCCAAAACGTGCTCTTCAGTTGCAAAAATGGAAAAATGGGAGCACACCATAGAGGAAATCCCCCAACCTCCCGGAATTGAACCCTCTTCCTCTTTCCGAGAGTCGGCATCGCTGCACTCGGTCATCCAGTTGCGGCCACCATCGATGCCGGATAAATCACTTGAATGCACAATGCAGCTTGGGCTAGGAAACGTCGCTAGTTATCATATCACTATAATCAAACTTTAGTTTGAGCTCCAAGCCTTTTGTAAGTTCAGAGCACGACAGGGCCATTCCAGGTGCCACTTATGCCTTATCAGCCTGAAGTGATACCGTTTTTTGCCATTTTCGGAGCACCCAGTGGCCCGTAGGTAAAAAAGAAACACAGTTCTGTGATCCTCGTCCGATGCCATACAAGACCATATGGGTCACATTGAGAATCGTTGGGGGAAGTTCATGGACCTCTCTTGTAAGTTGTATCAAATCTTAAACGTTGAAGGCTGCAGTGAGTTTTTATAGCACTCCCATTCTCTAAGCTTCATTCCTCAAAGTTATCATTCTATGGTCAATTCAGTCGTAGGGACTACGCGAGATGCTGCCAAAAAGTGTCATGTGAGCTACTTTAGCAGCGAGCCATTCCAACCCTAAAGGTTTTCCTTCCGCATTTTGGTTCCAACCAAAACAGCCTAGCGGATAAACAAGTATAAGTGCCTTCAGCCTTGGTTTTCCAAAATTAGAGTTCTTTAAAGTCGAGACAGTCTCTGAAATTGATGGCACCGAAATCAGCGAACCTTTTGAAATCTCTGTGGCCGTCAGGAAGTGGATAGTATTTGGATTGGAATAGTAACTTAAGAGTGTATCACCAATTAAATCTAAGCTGCGAGGTAATTCGTTTTCAAATTTTCATTTATACAAACCACTTTCGCTGGTTAAGGGTCTTACGATCCGGACCTGAACGCATATTAGTTCTGCAGAGGTAGTCAACTAGCCTGCCAGTGTGATCCCTCAATCGCCTAACCAGAGTTTGCACATTTCCAGTGTTGCAGAGTCCGTAGAGGTGATGTGTCCAGGATCGAGTTTTGACAATATCTAGACATGATTTTCCCTTTAAGTTTCTTTATTGCACATTTTTACAAAAGCTTTGTGTATTCTCATTTGCTTTATTTCTATTTTCAATTCAGTGTTGTAGATTGAAAATTTTGGTTTCTCAATTTTATTTTTTCCGGTACATGCTGCGACCGGTGAACAAGTTCCGTGATAACCCACTAGCTCCGGAGCACCGGACGCGTGTAGCGCAGTCGGAGGAGGCGCCGGCGCTCGCGTGCATCCGATACCAGGTTCCTGGTTCGGATTTTCCGCCCAGGCCAACCAAGCCTTCCATCCTTCCGGGGTCGGTGAATTGGTACCAGACGTGTCTGGGAAGGATAAAGCGCTGACTTGTTAATCGGCTGGCCACCGCAAGTCGTTGTATGGCCAAATACGCATTCATATCGCCTCCACGACATCCCGTAGAAGTAGAATGCGCTGGCGCATCCCAAAAGGCATTGAGTAACGCCGTCCTTTATCCTTTATTTGTTTTTATCCGGCACATGTCGGTTCGCATTGAGGAGCTATTAGGTGGAGTCATAAATTTTGCAAGAAAATTTGTCTTCCAGCAAAAATAAGATTATACCACAAAAGAAAACTGATTGACTAAAACGAAGTCAATGAAGTTATTCTCAGGAGTTTCTTTCGCTTTTCGTGCACTGAGTGAATAACATCTCCGTGGAATTTGGTCGGCTTCGACTGAAGAAGTCGTGCATCACCTTCGTGACCTCGTCGACTTCGGCGAAGCGCCTACCATTGAGGAAGTGATCCATCCACCTCAGCAGATGGCAGTCAGACTGCGCAGTGTTGGGAGTGTATAGTGGTTGCTTGATTTTGGTCCAGCCCAATTCCTAGATTTTTCCAGTGTCTGAATTGCCATAAGCGGTCGACCGTCGCTCTGCAGCAAGAAACACTGGCTCTTGTCTACTTCTTTCTCCACAACTTTTTGCTTGAACTAGTCGCGTTGTGGGTAAAAGCGAGCGTCGAGGACGGTTCGACTACGCGGAGCATTTTCCAGTGCACTGGACCACTACACACCCAGGAAACGCGTAGCAGGACATTCTTTCGGTGGAGCTCCGGTTTTGACGTCAGAACCCCAGCTCGTGCGTTCCAGCCATTGCTTTCCGGCTTTGCAGTTTAAGTGAAACATCCGCTTTTCATCGCTGGTAAGGACTCGATCCGGGCCCCCTTGCTTGAACCGGCGCTGCGGTGCAGGAGCTCTCGGCAGTCGGAAGCACAGCGATTTACTTGGGCTTCCATCAAAGCATGAGGCACTGACGAAGAAGCTTTTGGTGACCTTCCAATCTTCTGAAGCCGACGAGCGGTGGTTCACTGGGAAGAGAGAAGAGCAGCGACAGTCGTAGTGTGGTTTGAGAAGAATTCAACTTGGTGAGCGCACACTTTTTACAACAGTTCGTCTTCCCTGGAGTGATTTGTCTTTCTTGCTCTTCTGAGCGGTAAGGAACTTCTGATACCATCTCCAATAATTTATTCGGTTACGAGTGAACTTCCCGATGACTTCCTGAATGTGTTTGACCTCCGTCGTTGGGTTGCTGTCGAGCTTGAAAAAATTGAAAATGAAATCACACACTTTTCCACTTTAAGTGGTCATCGTACTATAGAACTAAATTTACAACGGGAGGGAAATTAACGATACATAGCTCAAAGTGATCGCCTGGAAACAAGCTTTCAAACGAGCTCTAACACTTCAGGGTCACTTTGGATTTCAGGGGCCGGATTCATCAACGACTTACGTAGCTCTAAGGGAGAATTGTAAGCTTATCAAGCGATATGGTGAGTGATAGGCCGCGTTATCTGAGCTTTTCGCTTACTTATAGCTCAGATAACGGGGTTTATCGCTCACCATATCGCTTGATAAGCTTAAAATTCTCCGTTAAGGTTACGTAAGTAGTTGATGAATCTGGCCCCAGAAAAAACAGAAATGTTGCAGAATTTGTGACTCAACCTAATAAATAACGCGAAAGTAGACTGGTTCGAGCATATCCCAGAGAACTAATTTGTAACATGGACCGTCGACTTTCTCGTCAACCTTCTTCTTCTTCAACCACCGACCAGAATTTTATCCTACTGTTTTCTCCTTCAACCACCGACCAGAATTTTATCCTACTGTTTTATTTATTAGGTCGTTGGATATAAAATGGCAGGTTTTGGTACCTACATTTCTGGCTGTTTTTTCGTGGCTACGAATGTTCCCATTTCAGGTACTATGTACAGCTTCTAAAAGAGCAGAATCTCCCCTTTCTTACACTAAATAGCCCTTGCGACAGAATTGCCTCTTGTCGAGTCTTTGAAGTAGATTTCACCGTATGACAACGTGAAATTCGGATGTTCTACTTATACGAACAGAAAAGTGGACAGAACCCGCGGCCGCAGCTCGCAACATCAACGCTGAGGGCAGGATTTCGCTAAGGAACGCCCCTTTCGCCACTGGTTCAAAAGGTTTCGATCTGGAGCTGAAAGTCCCGAAGATGGAGACCGAGGTAGGCTATCATCGCTCCTTAACGACGACGAACTCAAAGCCATGGTGAGGCGGATCCGCGTCAAACTGTCAGAGACCCAGCCGAGCATTTCGGCGTTTACAGCAGCACTATTGTCACTTAAGTACGATTGGAAGAGGAAGCAAAGAAATTGATCCCGCACGAACTGACCGTCGGGAAAATGCTGAAGGGCCACGACACCTGCGTCTCGTTAGTGTTGCACAATCTAAGGGAGCTTTTTTTGGAGAGGATCGAGACATGAGACCAGCAGTGGATCATTTATGACAATCGTCGTTGCTCTGCACAATGGCTGAACAAGAACGAGATGCCGAGACCAAGTCACCATCCAAAGAAGAAATTAAGTCAGTGATCTGAATTTCAAGCGCTCATGGGCGACCCACAGCTCGGTGCTGATTATTCTACAATGTACTCAACTTGAAAAGCGCTAAAAAAATATAAGTGGCAGAAGAAGTTTTTTTTCGATTTTTCTGTCCAAACACCAAATGATACGGCCGTTATTGTAGTATGTTCCAAATACGCACTCAAGGTGCCTCTACAATATCCCGTGGACCAAATGCATGGCACTTCCCACATAGAGAGCGACTAACTTTGGGCTTGTCATTTTTTATACATCACTCCAAGCAGTCTTAAGGTCACTCTTATACTATATCTCCATGGCCTCCAGTTAGTAGGGAACCATGCGCGTATACACTTATTCATCCCGAACTAACAATACAAGCCTACGAGTTCCAGGACTAGGGTGAAGCGCTCACAAACTGCTGTGTCATTATCTATCATTGTTCACCGAAAAAAGACCTTAGAGAAGCATCCGCACAGAATGACCTACTTAGGCTCTTTAACATTATTGCGCAAGCAGTATGGCTTCCAGGATCTCATGAAGCCAGACGAGAAATTTTTAATTCTGCCTTACCATAAGTCATAGGAAATGAAAAAGAAGAAGTAGCTAACAGCTACAAATGAATGCCTGGAACATACCTTGTCCTCTTCACTTGCGTTGGCGATATTTAGGACAGGGGCATTCTGTAACTCATTTTTTAGTAAGACAATGATTCCGAAGCCCGTGATAAGAGCGATCACAATTTGGGAAGCGTAAGAAGTTTCTCCACATCCTAAGTCATCACATGTGCCTAGGTCTTTCGGGAATGCCTTTCTACTTTTCGGTTTTTGACTTGACCTGGATGTGTATCAATTAGCAAGCTTTGTACCACGCGAACTCAATCCTTCTTTCCAGGCAAGGATGACACAACAATCGGTACACCAGTGACACGACCTTCTAGTTTATAAATATTTCATTCTAGTTTGAGTTCCGTGCCATCTCATTTCCTACCTTCTTGATATACTACCCCTTTTCTGCAAGTCGAAGGGAAGGTCTTGGACAATGATATGCGAGAGTGGAATCGCTTCATGAGAGACTTCACGTAGAGTCCACGTCGGCTGGCTGCACTTTACAGGTTGCGTCTGGCGATGTGGTCCCAATAACCAAACTTTCCAGATAGCATGAGGGAGCTGATCGCCGCGTGATCCGCCAGGATCCGCTCCACGAACCGAGAAAAAGCTTCATGCTCAAGGAAAGGGAACGTGCTTTTCATCGTTATAGTGTGTGAAAAACCAACGACGTCGTACATATTGCACGTCTCGAAGATGCATTTCTGTGGAAACTCCTCCCGAAAACGTGATTGAGTCTTCACCCGTAAGTGGTGCCGTGACATCTGCACAGTCGCCTGCTGGGTGTAAGTCATGGTCCTCTTCTTCTACTACCTCAAGCTTATCCACTTTGTCGACTTCAGCTGTCGTAGTTCAAAATCCTGTGGAATAATTTCTGTCCTCTCCGCCAGCTTCATCTCGTCCCTCGAAGGAACACCATCCAGTAGACATCCACAGTTCAGGGTCAGTAGGTGAAATAGGTGACTCGGTGGGTTAGTAAATATTGAAGATCTAGTGTTAGCAGCAGTTTATTATGCCTACCGCGCGAATTTGTAAGCATAAAAGAAGCGACAATATTGATTAAGGAGGTATGCCAAGTTGAGGATAATGAGCTTCCTCCTATACATTGTGGGTACACTGTGGTAGCACTCACCTCACCGACACTAATGAATTGCATATGTAACAATAAAGTGCAGAAACGAAACATAGCTGGTGAATCGAACCCTCGACGTAATGACATCAAGCAGCACCCCGTGTTTAATGACATCCGCTTTGCAATAGTTATAACATTTGTAGTCATCCGAGTCAAATTATGAATTGCCGTCCGTGGACCAAAAAGTGGAAGCTGTGCATTATCAAAATTAATGCGACGTCTTATTTCTCGATCTGGCTGTAATCCCTTTAAGTGGGCGTCGAGGTCCTTCAACACTGAAGACGAAACTAAACTAGGTCGTCTCAATTCGGAAGGAGGGGCATTATTTCAAAGAAAATCAGTAGTTGCGGACGTTTTGAAACAGTATGTTTATGGTCGTACTGGTGACAGTAAGGTCGTCTGGATAAGCGAGAACTCCCTCCATTCCGGAAGTGAAGGCGGCCATTTGTTGTTCGAGGATGGCTTCGAGGAAGATTTATTCCCGAAGGCAGACGAATAAGACGACTCGATGGAGTTGTCGCTGACTGTCAACTGTCAGCAACGGTTTTGATTTTTCGTTCATTTCCAGCTGCAGGCATACCTCAGCGAAGTCGATTTGCAAGAAATGGCGTCTTTCGTTCAGCTTGGTCAATATGTCGCAAGCGTTGTCGGTGCTGGGGCTAGGAGAGTGCGTCATTTAATCTAGTAGAGCAGTAAGGGAATAAAGGGATCGAACCATTTTTAAGGAAGACGACAGCAGCGGCCCAGTTAGACTGGTCAGCGGATTACTGAATGTTGATGGTAACCAGTTGAACCGACCAAATTTTGAAATATGAGGTATATCGGCCCATGGGACTAACTGTACTTTCGTAAATGCAGGTTACATGTCCTCCTTGAGTTCCGTGTCATGAGCGACCATTGATGTTTTCAAAGAGCAGAATCTACCACAGCAGCTTGCTGGCACCTTCCATAAGGTGACGGTACAGCGGCTGATGCTGCGTTATCCAGTCGAGACGCAGCAGAAAATTGGTATCTGCGACGTGACAGCTTACTATTTCTTGTTGAACATCGATAACGAAGTTTCATTTAAAGTTTCGACGTTCGTGTTTCCTTGTTGTTAGCCGATTTCAGCGTCATTTAAGGAGGCGGATATCTCCAGGGGCCGGTTTTTCAGGTTATTTCAGCATATCGCTTGTTGATAAGGTTGCGTTAATTCGCATTTTTCAGGAGCTTCCGCTGTAATTTCCCTGTCAAATCTCTGTAAGTCGTTGATGAATCCGGCCTTAGGCGACCAATTCCGACACATTTTCTTTGCTCGGGAGCGTAACGCCGATAACTGTAATGAGTCGCATTCGAAGTCGATTGTCACATTTCGATAAATACGTCTCCTAGGTGATTCCGTGGTAGAAGAGGCAGCAACAACGATGCTGTTGACACGTAAGGTTCGTTGTTGTCCTTCTCTGGTTAACTTTGTTGAATATCTTGCAGAGGTTCTGTGCCTAACAAGTGAGCACTCTTGGCAAATATTTTTGACCATTTCACAGTCCTTGGCCCATTGCTATCCTTCACCTCGGTAAAGGGACGAAAGCGAGTTCCACTGATGATTCCACGTAGTAGTAGAAACAGTGTCGACGTCAGGTACGGAAGAGAACGTTTTTTTGAGTAGCTTGCCGCTGTGCCGGATATCCGTGAACTGTTGAGGCTCAGCTCTCAGTTCCTCGAGTTGCCCACTGTTGCGCCCCATCTTTTCGCCGGTGACTGCATTGAATTTGGCAAGATCATGGTGTTGGTTGACCACTTCAGTATAGTCACCTAGATTCGCTATTGCACTGCTTCCTCAGGTAGGCATAGCAGAATGAGAGCACTGATGTATTGTGTCTGAACAGGTCCTTCAGCATTTCTACCATCTCTTCTCTCAATATACCGTAGACCTTCATGGACAGAATGTAAAGATGGAACGGGCGTAGTAAGCGGCATCCAGCTTCAATGCGGTTAGACAAGCTTTCGCTGCAATATCCGGTGTGGAGCCATAGTCCGCGATCACGTCGTCATAGTGGCTCAACCAAGCACTGTGCGGTGACCGACGTCGTTGTCACTGAACAAAGAGGACGATTGATTGGCTCCATGTCCACGATGATGGTCTTCTTCTTCTCTGCCGACGTGACCGGGCTTCCAGGATTGAGCGTAGTAGCTCAGCGCCCATTCTTTCATTCTTGATCGTCGCTCGTTGCAGTCGCCAGAGTCGAGCAGTCGTCAGAGTCAGATAAGGAGTAACAACAACAACAAATCGCACAGAAATCGAAAGATATTTATAGGCCCCTCATGACACAGAATCCAATTATGGTATACTCCCGCGAAAACGTCCGCTGCAGATCCACGGATGGAACTGCGTGGCGGACGGTCGTCGACGACCCGGGGTTGATCGCGTCGCGTTTTTGACGCCAGACTCCGCAAAAGGTAAACTGGCGCTCTCATCGTCCGCCCACAGCGGACGGATGGTGAGGGACTAAACTTACGAATGCCATCGCCAATTGAGGCGACCAGCAAAGGGTGTGCCATCGCTAATTGAGGCGACCAGCAAAGGGTGATGATACGACGAGAAGAAAAAATTTCATGTCACTTCCGATTACCATCACTGATGCCTGATCCGCGCATAGGAGCTCAGTTGTGAGTTTAAAGTTGATGCTAAACGCTCAGTGGTTCGAAAATAAGGAAAACTAGGAAATTCTGTCAGTGACGAAGAAAAAATCGAGTCAGCTCTGTACGAAAGTGGTAGCGCTCACCTTCCATTTAACTTTGTATTCTGCTTCAATCGCAACTGCTGGTCGTTGTGGTGCGTCACATAGCTCGAATCTAGTCTCCTCATCCGCGACATACCTCAACAGAAAGAAGAGGGTGGTTTATCTTTGTCGTAGCTTCAAGGTATAGCTAATCATGTTTAAGCTATATAGCTGAATCAATACGTCGCAAACCGTCGCATTGCCATAACTCTTTCAGTTTTAGTTTTTTTTAGAAACGGTTGACAACGTTCGATTCACCTCCTCGAGATCTACAAAAAGGTGCACATCCTCTTTACCAGACCGCCTCATTTTCTCCGTGGGTGGCCAAAAAATGGCTGGAGCATGCTTTTCGCGATTGGAGCAGTTGATTTTTCACGACATGTATGTATTCGGAGTAGCTCAAACACTGCTCATTTTGCCAGCCTTTGGTCATTTCGGAAATGCTCCAAGAGTGCGCCGTGCACAATGTATATAGGACGGACCTATCAATCGAGTGGACGAACCCGGGTTCGCTTCCTGGGAAATGTAAAGCCTTCAAGACTGTTTCGAACCGTTTGGAGAATTTTATCAGAAATCCCCAGACGAATTTCTCTAAGACCCCAGCAGCCTCTGGAATGCAACGCATATAGAATCGTACCTATCACTTGAGTGGGCGAAAGCATGTCGGCTGCGCTTCTACCTACCCAAAAATAGGTCTTTGAACTAAATTTCAAGCGCTCACTGGGCGTCTTGCTGCTCATCGGGAAAACAGTAGACGCAAATCCCGAATATGCGTTTCATATAACAATACACTCCATCTGTAGTACGCTACAGAAATGCGGCGGAAAGGGGTTTTTTGCCTGTTCTGCCCAAAGACCAAAGGATAAGGCCGGTATCGTACAAGCTAGTTGATGGGGACTTCAATACCATAGTTGGCACAAACTGTGTCGAAACCTGGAGACTAGAACCAAATTGGCCTCCCAGAGAAGAAACGAGAACGGAGGGCGACATATTGATCTTATGCCCGCATGCCTTCTCTTCCAACTCTCTCTCCAACTTGGGAACTCTATGTTCAAAAAGCTATGTTCAAAAAGCTTTCAAACCAGCGAGGGACTTGGGAAAGATCGAATGAAGAGGCTCGCTTAGAGATCAATCACTTCTAAATGGACAGATGCTGCAATTTGTTCAACGTCTCCATGCTCCTTTCATTCGACACCGACTCAGACTACCGCCTTATCCGTGCAAAACCTCTCCTTAACAAGACTATATTCAAACGTGACACTCACAGACCGCCACCCGTTCAAATCCTTTCATATGAGCCAGAAAAACTGCAATCCGCGATAGAGTCCTACCAATGGGATCCTCTTGACGAACCTTCGGAAGACTATTAAAAGCTTACTGAAGGCTTAATTAAGTGATCTCACGTCAAGTGCAGACCAGGTCTATTCAGAAGATTAACGCTTACGCGGCTGCACTTCTAGAAAAATAGAAGGGCCGTCAATTAGGATCCCGAGGCAACCCATTTAGAAAAAGTCATCATCAAAAAATCGCAATAAGAAATTCAATCCAAATTTACAGAAGAGCCAAACTGTTAGATGCAGAGAAAAAGGACCAGCATCAGGCGCTGGCCTCAGTGATCAGAAAGTCATCATTTCCTCTGGATAAAAATGGAAGAATCTGAACATCATGAAGATCCATGTAGAGCAACGTGCAGGAGTTTTACTCGGATCTTTTTCGCTTTTCCATATCCCCATCAAGATCAGTATTGGCTGCTGAAGGTGTTCCTCCTACTATGGAGTCAGAAGTTACGTTCGCCATCAGAAGCATGAAGAAGGGAACTGCACTCGGTACGCTAATATGTCTGCAAACGTTCTTCGCGCAGGGAGTTTCTCCTTAAATTCGCTTCTCGCGAACATTTCAATCTCTGGAAAGATCCAAATATGTGGAAGGAGTCAAGGACAATGTTGCGGATCAAGAAGCGCCAGGTTCAAGACATTGCGAACTAGTGACGAACTATAAGCCTGCTTTCGGTTGTGTGCAAGATTTTCACCAAGATTCTACTCAATCTCATGGAAAGAACCTTAAACGGCTACCAACCAGTGGAGCACTCCGGTTTCCGCAAGAACTTCTCTTGCTTGGACCACATTCAAGCAGTCACCCAGTTCATTGAAAGAAGTAGCAAATACCACATTCCTCTTGACCCGTCTTTGTGGATTGGAACAAAGTCTTCGACTCCGTGGAAACGAATGCTGTTCTAAATCCCTTAGCGCATGCCGGAATTCCGAGGGCACCTAATGGAGGAATATTCTTTGGATACCTCACCTACGATGCAGCTGTTTGAGCAGAGGCTGAGGATTCACGTCAAGAAGGTAGTAATAAAGAAAATTCAAAGCGTAGTGAATAAAATTACACATTTTTCTTTTTCCAAAAGGTTCGTTTCGCCACCTATCTTCAGACGAACCTTTTGTTATAACACCTTCCCGGTGGCTCATCAGTGAAGAGGAAGGTGTTACAACATTTTTGGACGTGCAAATTATTAATTTACTAATTCAATTTCTGATGATTTTAATGTTTATTAAACTTAAATTTTTTTAATTATTTTTATATTTTATGTTTAGTTTAAAAGTTTATTTTATTGATATATAATCTATTTTACTAATATTGGATTTAAGTTAAAATTATAAAGGTTTTTAAACTCACACTAGTCGATCAGCTGACGATCAGCTGACTCTAGTCTTCGCTTAGCAAAAATAACTCAACTGTAGTATAGTATTTGCTATCAGAACGGATAACTCGTATCATTCCACAGTGTAAGTCATTTTGCTTTGCTAGGAATGATATCACGGCGGCATTATTTTCTATCTTAATCTTGTTTTTTTGGCTTTAATTTATTATTTTCAAGTTTAAATGATTGATTTAAGTTTTGTATTAAATGATAAAAGCAAAGTTTCATGAATATAAACATATACATATGTGAACAATTAGTAATAAAACAATTAGTATTAACACGAGTATATTTTAGTAAAATTTCAAATTCAGCTTAATGTTTTCACAAAGTTTATAGCCTTTTTGCTATGGTCTAGCAAGTTGTATTTATACAATATTTGTCTATTTTTAAAAATACACCTACCAATGTTACTGACGATAAAATTTCTATTAAATCCATTATTTACAAGAACTTTATAAAAATCTTCTAATTTATTACAAAAATATTCAAATTTTGAGCAAGCATTTGCTATTCTAAGGATTTCTGTATATATAACGTTACGTTTAACTCTGATAGAAACTTCAGAATCCATGTGTGGGAACCTATTAACTTTAAAGTTAAAAGAATCTGTTTCATTATACAAGTTGGTTTCTACTTGGTTATTTACAATTTTTAAGGCTAGATCCAGATAATTACACATGTGTTCAGTGGTATGTGTCTTTTTAAAGGCAAGTGTGTTTTTGTACACTAATCCAAGAGTATTGTCTATGAGGTCTTCAGTAAAGTTATGAATTATAAGTATGTCATCCATGTATCTAAATGGTTTAAATAACTGATGTCCTTCTAAAGTTATATTTTTGGAATATTCAAATTCAAACATAGACATTGTTAGATCTGCAAGTAAAGGGCTAAAATTTCCTCCTTGTGGTACTCCCTTATTTTGTTTGTAAATCATACAGCAAATACACAGTAGCTATTTCTTAGTAGATAGTCGATGAAATATAGAAGATCAGAAGGTTTGTAGTATCTGTATCTATTATCTTTATCAGAAGTGTCCGTGTAAAAAACATTGAAGCTGTTGCTAGCAATGAAATTTTTACCAGAGTTTTTGAAACAAATGTTAATAAGGTTTTTCATTTTTTCAATAATAGTAGCATGAGGTAGGTTTGTAAACATATCTGTAAAATCTGCTGAATATAGTTTAACATTTTTTGAATCAAAACTTGAAAGTTCTTGTATTATGTTTGAGTTATCAATAGACCAGTACGTTTTAATCGTTCTGGAATTGTTAGCTACAATATTTGCGTAATTAATAAAATGAGTTTTTAGGTGAGAAAATATGCAACAAAGTTCTAGTGCTGGTGACTTAACACTACTATTGTATGCATCAGAAATAAACCTGAATTTGATTGGGTCTTTATGAAGCTTCGGTAGAGAATAAATAATTGGCAAATCTCCTTCTGTTTCAATTTTTAATTTGTTTGTAATTTGGAAATGTTGATGTTTTTGAATGACTGACATTTTGTTGGTGTTGTTTAGGTTAATATAGGTATTACTTGTATTAACATTCACTAATATTCTTGCTTTATTATCATATACAACACCCATTTCTTTCATTAAATTGATTATGTAGAATTTTTTGCAAATAATGCCGTAATTATTGCTTGCTTTAAGGCATCGAGACAGGTTCAAGCGTGGAGTTCGACTTTTGTTTACGAACCAAAAAATTTACGAACCTCCTCCCATCCAGCGCGGATTTGGTATAACCTCCCACCTTCTCTAGATCACGATCTTCTTTCTTATCTGTGTTGAATTTTCACATTTTTATGCGATTTTTGTACCCTTTAACAGATTCTTCTTTCCAAGTGCAGCATCAACAGTGTGAATATTCATTTCCAGGAAAAAACATGCCACTGAGTGATTGCTAGTGACTTGTTGAAAAAACTTTCACTAACGTTTTGGATATGTAATATTTCACAATAATATTTTGATTGTTCTACAGTTAAGGATAAATAGCTTTCGCGAGCAATTTTCGAATTAGTCGCAACGAGTTCAACTTTCAGATTTTCCGAGGATCTCATGGGTAGGACATACTTCTCTCCCTGAAGGAGCAATATCTGCATCCGAAATTATATTCTGTCAAATTTCGAGTGTTAATTGCTAAAGTTCGCTCAAGTGATCTCCCTGCAAAAATGTTTAAGGCACTCTTCAAATCGATGACAGAGACGCAATGGATTTCTCGCAGAAATGTTTTCTACCTTGTGAAGGAAAAACATCAGAGAATGAAACTGTACCATATAAAGTTATAAGTCGTTTAATTTTTATACAGTAAAAAATCAAGTTTCACCGCAGCTATCTTTGATATGATTTAGTGAGGATCGCATTAAAAGTTTTAGTTTTTCTTGAAAAATTAAATATTTTCTACCTGAAGTCGACTACCTATACAGTGGAAAGTCTGCCACAAAATACTTCAAGTTTTAATCAACGCACAGTGAAAAATCACGGTTTTCAGAAACGTATGGGATGGGTTGACCTCTAGCACCGACACTATAGGAGCGACAAGATTGGAGGTTGATAAAAATGATCATAACTCGATAAGTTTTTTGAATTTCAGGTTTAAAGCCAATTGTTTTTTAAACTATAGACAATGTACTTTCTTACACACAAGAATCACTCCTCAAAAATAGTTCTTCATACGGGGTACTGGGGTTCGATTTCTGGTCGATTGTTTCCGAAAAACTTGCCGAAAATCGACCCCCCATCCCCGTATGAAAATCTCTTTTTGCAAACTGGTTCTTTATCGTAAAAAAGCAATTATTCTCTATTTTTCAGGAAGCCATTGGAAATTTTAAAAAACTCTATTTTTCAGGAAGCCATTGGAAATTTTAAAAAACCAGTAGAGTTATGATCAATTTTGTGAAATTGTTTCAATGACGTCGGTGTACGATCGAGTAGAGCCTCTGGGAGCGGCTTCGTAAAATTTAAAAAAAATTGAAAATCTCTCTTTGACTCAAAATCTGCTTGCAGAAAATCTTTTTTAACAGTGGAACAGTCATCATTTAAAACTTTTTTAACATTTAATTCCATATTTTCAATTTCAGGAAGCAAATATGGGTCTCCACATTGTCGTAGCCACACCCAGAAAAACTACTTATTCAGAGATAGAACATCAACTAAAAACCTGAAGAATACGAGAGAATCCTCTGCCAAACCGAGAGAGTACGAATTCCCCCCCCCCCTCCCGTCCAACAAAAAACGGCGTCAGAACCAGCAACCCCCGATTCGCCGATGATATCGTTCTGATATTAAACAACATCGCCAAGATGGAGATAATTATAAATGAGCTGAACATGGTTGAAAGGGAGACCGGTTGAACATGAACAGGTGCAATCCTAGTTGGTGGTGGCAGCCCTTAAACGATTTCATAAGAACTGAATGTGTTCAGCAGTGAAATATGTTGAACTTACTCATTCCTAAGAAAGCAACTGCACTAACGAAATCAAAATAAATAACACAGAAAACATGAAAATGCATAACATTTGGAAGCACGCTTACAAAACGAGTCATTATTGAATGGTGGCGTTCGATAGGCACAGGAAATGTGGGAAGGGAGCTAGCGCGGCGCGATCTCTAGGTATGGATGGCGCAGAGGGCGATAGGCATATGGCATATCTCCGAGTCGCTCCAGCGACTACTCGCGGCGATAGTGTTGCGCGGGTAGCTACGAACTGCACAACTACCTTCGCAACACTATCGCCGCGACCAGTCGCTGGAGCGACTCGGAGGTATGCCAGATGCCATACAGTGCGAGATGGGGGGGGGAGGGGTGCTGCCCACCAGTAGCCAAACGCACATGCCATGTCACGGGAGGCGACACCTACGTTGAGGTGGAAGACTCGGCGTCTCGTTCCTTTAACGCACACTGCGCCCGTTTTCCCTTCCCACTAGGATATACACTAAATCGTATTAGAAGCTCCTTCCTTCAGTTCCCGATTCGTTAGAACGTAGCATGCAAGAAATACCGGTGGCTCTTGTAGTGTCTGTACATCTGCCGCAGATTTTCTCGGCTTCTCTTGTGCTTCAACCGAGGATGTGCTGCTGAAAAGGAGAATTATTGAGAATTGCTCGCCTTTATAAAACTGTACAACTTGAAACGCAGTCCTAGTTTGGAAGACGAAGGGATATTTTGCTGCACCACCCCTGAATCTGGTCAAGATTGCAGTTGCTACTTCACTGCGCTAAGCAGCGCCAAGTGGCTCCCAAAAGAGAGTCACCTTGTATTAAGCGGTCAAATCCTTTAACAGAAGGAAAATTAGTAGCAATCCAAGAAGTAGTTCAGCTCAATCCAGCGCAGGGGTAGAACAGTTTTGCACAAAAATTTTAATTTCATGCCACGCATGCCATATAGGGCTGCACTACACCCCCGGAGCCAAGTGCAGTTGCATCGCCAAGTGGGTCCGTGGTGACTCCTGGATCCACTTGGCGATGCAATTTCAAATGAGCGGTGATGAGGAATAGGAGAGGGCAACAGTTGCTCCTTTTGTACGTGGTCCCCCGTACTAGGAATGCGTCTAACGAATGTCGCCAGTAAAATCGAAAATGCCCACATCTATGTCGAACTTTAGACATTGTTGACCCCTCCCCTCAATTCGACGAGTGGGGTTAGAATGAACAGCACTGCCATTAGTTCGTTTTGTTATCATTTACAGGGCACCACTTCACATTCAAATGAAATCGATGTAGCTACATGTCTATCTTGTCGACAATCCATTAGTGCGGTTCATTATTGTCCGGTTCTTTGTTAATACAAGGGCTATGACATACTTAGCTGTGTGTCTCGCATTGGTAGCTTCGAAAATTGCCTAATGCATAATTAGTATTTCACATTCAAGATTGATGCAACACTGATGAATCTTGTGCGTGAAGCTATCAGAAAACGTTCACTGAAGGATTTCGGAGAACTCTGGGCTTCGTGGCGTTCTTAGCCCTAATCAGGGCCTCAATTTGAGAGTAACAAACCGAACCTAGACCGATGTAGTCGAATGTGAATATATTACATCTGTTCCTAACGTTTCGGGCAGCACTGTCACACGATGTTTAGCCGTGCCGCTCCACTAATACAGAATGATGTCGCTTCTTCTACGGCCTTTCCATGGTAGTGAACTTGATCGAGAGCTATTCTCGTGAAATATTTCCCCAGAAACCGCTTCCTTGGTTACGTTCATTGTTAGCACTGAACAGTTAATTCCTTTCCATAAGGTTCAACTCAAGATTTTACTTTTCAGAAGTTTTATTGGCTTGTGCCCTCGAATACTGTTTGAACATTGTTCACGTTGGATCTTTAAGCAATCCAGGAGAAGGGGTGACATCTGCTCAAATAAGTGACAGCCTTCCACGATAAACCTCAATAGAACAACCGGCTGGCATACACCACAGCCTTAGTGGTAGACAGATTAAGTCGCAGCTAACAAAATGACGCGAAATGGGTGATAAAGTGGAAAATAACTCAAATCGGTCACATCTCCAGTGGAAAATATAAAGCTCGTTCAAACAGGCGACTCTATTTTTCAACATTTCTGCGAGGACTTATGTTGTTGCAAAAGTAATTTGCGTTTCGTTTCGAGATACGTTGAAGTAGGGTTATCTCTCATAAGAAGTAATCTTTTCAAGCCAACTTGAGCAGATCGTTTTTAGGTTTTCCTACTCTTTCAAACTGAACTGCGTTTCACATTTTCGGCTGTGTTCATTCTTGACGTTATTAAACAATTTTGAAAAAAGGCGAACCGGCGCGATTTTTGTGCGATCAAGTTCCAACATCCTGCGACTAAGGCAACCGTATATTGCAAACGCAACGCACAACTTACGGTGAGATAATTCTTCTTAAAGTAATCTTCTGAAGATTTTAAATTTGAAGACAAACGTGCTCCTTGTAAATGGATGTCGCTAAACAATCAAACTTTAAAAGCGGCCGTTGAGTCAAAGCCGGAAGTAACTGCCTGAAAAATAGGAGTCCATTCATCAACGGCCTCAATCAGCATGGTGAAGAAGAAGCAGAAGTGGATACCCCATGACTTGACTGGCGAGCAGCGCCTGACTCGCTTCAACATCTGCTCAAACCTTGTTCGCCTGAGAACGACCCGTTCTTAGATCGCCCGGTAACCGCCGGTGATAAATTGGTTCCGTATGATAAAAGAAAGCGAGGATATGTCTGGTTGAAAAAGTTTTGCCCACCATCAGACTTTCTAAACCGGATCTCCACTCTGATAAGGTGACCTGTAAAAAAGACCTGTATCGTGTAAAAAGTCATGTCTAAAATGTTATTGTATTCGCACGGCCTAGTAAATATTAGGTTGGTGAAAAAATCTTGCACCAAAAATTTTGAAAATTTTTCAAGATTTAACAGGAACTTCCAATGACTGTTTGGTGCCACGTGGTTATAGCACAAACATTCTAGAATATTTCGCATACGTGGCAATTTGCTTCTGAGGGCATATAAATACTACGACTGCAGTGAAGACTAATTGACTCCGTGACGTGGACAAGGCTTCGCGACTGACATCGCTCAGTCTCTCCTTATTCGTTTTCTTAATAAGGACTTTCTCGAGAATGCCGTCAAGGGAGATGAGTCTTGGGTCTTCCTCGTTAACCATACTCGGAAGGCCCAGTGACTCCCTCAAGGAGAACCACAACCTCAAAGCGGACATCCACCAGAGAAAGGTAATGCTGTGCTGTTGATGGGATTCTCGAGGAATGCTCTATCGTGAGCTTCCTGACGACGGCACCGCAGTAACAGCGAACATCTACGCTACACGCTGCAGAAGCTGAGCGAGGATATGTCGCGCAAACGGCGGGGGCAGAGGGATGTTTACCTTCTTCTCGACAATGCTCGCCCCCCCCCCCACATTGCAAGGTCGTTTCGCCAGAAGTTGCAGGAGCTTAGGTGCTGCCCCACCCACCGTATTCGCCAGGTCTTGCGCCATCGGACTACCATCTCTCTCAAGCTCTAAAGCAACACCTAAGGGATAGGTGCTTCAACGACCAAACCGAACTGGAATCCGAGGTGGAGTTCTTCTTCGAATCATAACTGACTGCATTCTGGAAGAAAAGATTTCGTAATCTCCCCTTCAGATGGCAGGAGGCTGTAGATGTAAATGGTAACTACTTTGCCGATTGAAGTCGCTTACAAAAAAAAAACAATACAATTTTGAAAAAAATTACGCTGTGGTGCAAGACTTTTTCACCAACCTAATATCTGCTTGACTTAGGCCATACTCTGAGATAAATTTCGATAGATTCCGGTGCTTGCGGTGTTGCCGTGCGGTCGTTGAACTCAGCTCGCTCCTACTCTCCACCGCAGTTACTTCCAGCCTCGATTTCGCTGACATCCGCTTACTACATATATTGAAGAACCTTGTGGCGGGTTCTGTCCAGTGAAATCTACTGCTAAAGCCACCTTGTCAGGTATATCCTGTGTCTTCTGTCTGTCTGTTTGTTGCGCTCAACGACTCTCTAATCGATTGCCATTTCGCAACATTCTTGTTCACCATGTCGCCGTCGAAGTCCTCTCAATCGCAGAAGACGAGCAAAATTGCGACGACTGGTGAAGATCCGGATGCTGTACATGGAGCAGATGAAGTGGCGCTAGCGCTTGAACAACTCCAAGCAGATAAGAAGACTCCTGCCTTTGTTAAAATTCTCTTCAACCATATGCTTACTGTTCAGCAGCAGCTCAATCTGGTATTAACCAAAAATCAAGAGCTGCAGGAACAGGTGGCTAATCTGCGTGAAGAGAATGGTGCTCTAAAGGCCGCCTTAGCGCAAGCTGGAAGAGTGAGCAGTGCGGCTCAGTTCCCCCCACATGATTCTTTTGCTGCTAGCAATTTGTCGGCCGTCGATGAAAAAGAAAGACTCCGTTCCGTTGTCATATCTGGCATCACTGAGTCTATTGATTCTAGATCTACAGAACGGGCCATCCACGATTTTAATTCTGTGAGAGATGTTCTTGATCATCTAAATGTAGAATGTGTTCCGCAACTAACATATCGACTTGGAAAGCCTCAAGAAGGCCGTCCACGTCTTTTAAAGGTTGTACTTCCTAACACATTCTACCAATCTTTGGTGCTTAGGAGAGCTTCCTGGTTGCGCTCTTTTTCCTGTAGGGGTGTCTATATACGTCCCTCCTTAACAAAAGCGGAAAGGGAGCGCAATCGGGAAGCTAGGTTAGCCCGAAGAACATCTCTGGTTGTGACCGTCACTAACAACCAGCCAACTCAGCTGGATATTTCAACGGGAAACTGCTAAACTCTCCTCGGATATTGGTCAAAGACCTAAGTTTCCTTTATTGCAATATAAGATCTATTCAGAAAAACATACTACCATTAAAGATCACCATCAGGAAATTAAACTCAGACATTCTTGTCATCACAGAAACGTGGCTACAAGATTCCATAAATTCAGCCATAATTCTCAATGGTTTGTGTGGCCAGTTTTGCCACATATGATGAGACAGGACTCTCAAGAGAGGTGGTGGTGTGCTCATTCTCGTTATGTCTGGCATCCACTCTGAGACTGTATGGTGCGAATCGGTAGCTGACAGCTTTGAAATACTGTGCTGCGATTTGAGTTTAGCTGATACAACCTTGAGACTTGTTGCTGTTTATAGGGTTCCTTCTGCATCTCTAAACAGCACAATCATGCTTGTCAAGGTATTAAGTGATCTCTGCTCCTCTAAAACCCAATGCCTTGTTCTCGGCGATTTCAATTTTCCAGATATTGATTGGTCTAAAAATTATCCGTCTTCAGTTTCTATGGCATCAAAATGTTTTGTTGATATGTGCCAATCTTGCAATCTTCATCAGAACATTGTGACGCCCACTCGACATAACCATCTGCTTGATATTGTCCTCAGCAGCAGTTTGGGACTTGTCAAAGACATCAATATCGGGCCACCAATAGGTTCCAGCGATCATTCTAGCATTTCATTTAGAACTGATTATTCACTGAGTAAACCAAGGTATCGAATTCAAAAAGCATTTCACAAAGCAAACTACGACATTATCTGTCAGTATTTGCTTTCAATAGATTGGAGAACACTCCTTGAGGAACAAGTTACTGTGAATGACAAGTACGAGTTCTTTATCTCAATTCTCCATAAATGCATTGACCAACTAGTACCTACCGAAAAGTTACCGGTACACTTTAATAAACTTCCTCCCAACCTAGTCAGACTTTTTGAACAGAAAGAAAAACTATGGTCGACTTATCAACATTGCCCAAGTTCTGAAAACCTTCATCGTTTTCAAAAAATCAATAATAGATTCGACCGACTTTTAAACAAATTCCACAAGTATGTTGAGAGAAAAATTCTCGATACTCCCAACAAATCATCTTTCTATAAACTGTTAAATTCTGTACTGAAACGTACCGAGCGAATCCACACACTGAAGGACGAAACCGGCGTCGTAGCATTAACTGACTCAACAAAGGCTACCATGCTAGCTAAATATTTTCAAAAGACCTTTGCAGAACGTCCTTTCAACATCGACTCCTTTGCTGTTAATAATAATAATTTCAGCATGGATAGTTCGGTTTGGTTCTATAAGGAGGAGATTTATAATGAACTTTGTAAGCTACCACCTAGTTATGCTACTACTCCGGATGAAGTACCGTCCTACTTTATCAGGAAAATTGCCATCGCGATTGCTTACCCTCTTGAGCACATATTTAATGCCAGTTATATTACTGGCGAAGTACCATGCCGTTGGAAACATGCGTTTGTTACACCTATTCCAAAAAAGCCTCCTCACCAACTTGTATCAAACTTTCGTCCAATTAGCATCACATCAGTTTTTGCTAGGGTCTTCGAGAGAAAACTCAAGACAGCGCTTGTATTATATCTCGAGTCCAATAATCTTATCCCTAATGATCAACATGGTTTCCGTTCAGGTAAATCTACTGAAACACTGATGTTATCTACGCTTAATGATTGGACGAAATCTCTTGAACAAAAAATTGATGTGGATGTAATTTATTTTGATTTTATGAAGGCCTTCGACAAGGTCCCTTTGGATAAACTAATTGTCAAGCTCACGGATATAGGTGTCCATCATAGAATTACTCTATGGATAAAAAACTTTATATCTGGTAGATCTTTTCAAGTTAGGGTAAATGACGCATTCTCTGAACGTCATTCTATTAAAAGTGGTGTTCCTCAGGGTGGTGTTTTGTCCCCAATCCTCTTTTCTATATATACCTCTGAAATTCCGTCCCTAGTTAATCAGCTTGGTGTTTCATGTAAAATGTTCGCTGACGATATAAAAATTTATAAGAATATTGCTCTTCGAGAAGACCATCTTTCTCTTCAATCAGCAATAAATGCAATTGCGGATTGGTCATCAAAATGGGAACTTCCACTATCTCCGCAAAAGTCACAAGTACTTTATCTAGGGCAGCAGGTAGGTAGATATCCTTACTACCTTGACAAGATGCATATTAGTAGTACAACTTCCCTGCGTGATTTGGGCTTTATTTTGGACACCCAACTTTCGTTCAAAGAACATATTGAAACAATATCGAAAAAAGCTGAACGAATTGTGCACAGCCTCTTCAAATGTTTGCGAACAAATTCAATACAACACCTATTAATTGCCTATAAGTCGTATGTTAGACCAATTCTAGAATATGGCACCACAATTTTTAGTCCCAAATATAAGCGTGAAATTGCCAGGCTGGAATCTGTACAAAACAGCTTCACGAGAAAGCTATGGATACGAGTACATGGGTATGATTACAACACCATCCCCTCACCGGCTTCACGAAACAGATTCTTCAATCTACATACCCTTGAACGTCGTAGGAGAAGAAATGATTTAATTGCGATATATAAGATGATAAACGGTCTTACTCGTATTCCCCTCCAGGAGTTCTATACCTTTTCTTCATCGAACACAAGGGGTGGTCAGTGGAAGATCCAGTTTCCTGGAGCAAAAAGCAGTGTAAGGTCTCAATTTTTCACTTGCCGTGCTGGCTCTGATTTTTTGAGGTTATCTAAAAAACACATTATACCAAATTCCTTAAGGAAGTATAAAAAAGTTCTTGACCGATATCTTCAGGATGCAGTTTAGTAGTTTTCAACTGTACTATGTTGATTCTTGTTGCCTGTCCTGTTTTTTCCTGTTTAGAATTACTTTAACTTATGCTTAGTTTTACCTTGTTTTTTTTTCTTTTGCATGGTTATCCATGTAGTGAATAAATAAATAAATAAATAAATCTAACCTTCCGTTCCAGCGCGATCAATCAAACCCACCTCTATCAAGTTAGATCAAAAGTTGTTTTTCACTTCCCATGGAGAACATGCCCCTGATAAACAATGTGCAGCTCAGCAATATATGTGATTCTTAAAATGAAATGCTAATCTCAAGCTAAAACAATGTAAGTTTGTGTCTATGGTCATCCATAGTGAGTTCTCTTTTACCTTTTGTGTAAAAATTATTCAAAATATTTAAAGGTGAACATCTTGCATGAAATTTATAAAAATATACCTTCATAACTTTTTGATTTGAATACAGCGATAGTAAGAAACTTATTAACAGTTCTATATATTTCTAGCTTTCAATTATAGATATTTGAAGTACAAGTTTTATATATACATAAGGATTATTGCAAATACTACTATTGTAATGCCTTACCTGAACAGCCTGGGAGAAGCATAAAAAAAAGGTTCGTCTAAAGATGACGGCGAAACGAACCATTTCACCAATTTTCAATCTTCTTATAACTTTCCGCTTTCCTTCCTTTATTTAGTTTCTGCATCATTTCACCTATTTTATCTACACCAGTCTTGTCTTTCTTCCACGTTTGGATATGCTTCCTATGTAAATTATAATGATCATAACATCATTTCGAATCAAATTTACGGCAAGAACTATCACATTTGGCACATAAGTTCAATAGAAGCCGCTAGTAAGAATTTACGGGTCTATTCAAGTCTTTGGAGGAGGAGCGCTGCTAGAAAAGAAAAGCAAACACAAACATGGTGGCCTCTACCGCTAGAAAATTGCAGAGTAAGGTTCTCACCCGGTTTGTTCACTGTATTGCCTCTTTGAAATAGTTTCCTAACGTTGTCAAAAAGACAGAGTGAGCAGCCCTCCCCCACTAGGAGGGATCCGAATTGTCTAACTGCGTACAATCGGGCACATAAGAGCATAAAAATATCGGAATACCTTTTTTCCACTCTCTTCCAAACGGAAAGATTTCTCCTATGAAAGCAATCTGAGAAGATTTGAGAAAATTACGCTGTGAATGCGAAATGCTTGTAGAGTAAGCAAAATAAAATACTTACCACATTCAAATCGAGATCCTACAGTTTCTGTGCGGAGGAATTTGACGACGTGCTATCTGATGCTGCCGAATGGATGGGTATAACTCTTTATCTACCACAGCAAGGCATATTTTCAACAGATTTTCATACCTCCATCGCTCACCTCGAGCGAAGCCTAACGATAAGCTCCCATATCGATCGCACATCCACGTACTATAAATAAATGACATAAATATATAATAGAAATTACCGTTTTCTAAAGTTACATTTCAGCTCTAGACATCGTTCCGTTCAGAAAGAAAAATGTTTATTTTTTGAAAAAAAATTGAGCATGACCTCACCCCATCGCAAGGAAATCGCTTAGGGGGACAGCAAGGAGGATCAGCAAGTGGATCTATTACCATTAGGAGAGACCGGATTTAGAGGATGTGACACCGATGTCAAACAATGGGCGTTTGCTCGTCGTCGTCGTGTCGTCAGCGTGGCAGGCCTACTTAACTGGGGTAGAGTAGTAGGGAGGATCCCGAGGGGGGGGGGGGAGGAGGGAGGAAGAATTTACCTGGAAGAAGGGGCCTGGAGGCGGGAGCAGGACGGGTAACCAACAAGAAGGGAGCCGTAAGGGAATTCATACGGAGAAAAGGAATCTCCATATGCATAGCCTCTTCATGCTCGGTACTGCGGCGACTGCGCGCGCTTCTGAGCTTCTTGATCCAGAAAACGGGCCCTCTACGTCGCGCAGCAAGCATCCTGATTCTGAATACGTGTCACCGACCGTGCCGTGAGCATGGGAGGACCACTAAGGGGTGGTGGAGAAGAGCGGTAAGGGGGACCTTTATGGTGGCCCAGGAGAGCGATCAGAAAGGAAAGGAAGAACCTGGAGGAGTGGCCAGGACAGGAAACCAGCAAGAAGAGACAAGTAGGTGTCAAAAGTGGAAACAAAGAAGTGGGCCAGTACTTGGGACCAGGAAGGTGGGGGACTAAAGAGGGGGAGGGAAGATCTGTAAAGGCGGACCAGTAATTAGATCCAGAAAGAAGGAACGAGAAAAGAGATCCTCTCGAACGAGAGAGTTTTGGAAGAAATGTCAACGACAACTTGAAACGCTAGCATGGGAACGATTGCGGAGGAACAACCTGAGGGACAGAAGTACTGCGCAACACAAATCAATGACATAACTGGCCGGTCAGGAAAGAATGTCTATGACGAAGGCACCGAAGTGGTGGAAGGCTTGATGCCGATAAAGTACGCACCAAGTTATAGATGCTGGCGAATTTTATGTTATACAAAAACTGCTTTCCATAGGTGAGTGATGCTGAAAGTCGCGCGAAGCGCGTAATTGCGAGACACGCCTTTAGGCGCGTCGGAGCACTTGTAT
The DNA here is from genome assembly GCA_947396885.1 of Heligmosomoides polygyrus polygyrus. Classification (NCBI taxonomy): domain Eukaryota; kingdom Metazoa; phylum Nematoda; class Chromadorea; order Rhabditida; family Heligmosomidae; genus Heligmosomoides; species Heligmosomoides polygyrus. The sequence goes on from OX377201.1 coordinate 41,998,415, forward strand.
ATATATATCCAGTCGTCCCGTTGATCATCGACTTGCTCGAGCGGACGCCAGCAGCGTCTCCATTCGTCCCTGTCGCGTGCCAGAGTGGTCCAATGGATCCTCCTCGCTCTAGGGATACGAAGAGCGTCATATCGGTCGTTCAGGGCTTTCACGAAGAAGTCCGACCAACGCATTGGTGGGCGTCCCTGTGTTCTCTTGACATCCCGTGGAATCCAGTCGGTACCGCTCTCGTCCAGCGGATGTCTGCGAAGCGCATTACGTAGCCGGTCCACCTAATTTTCGACGACTTGGTCCATGCGAGAGCGTTTCTGATCTTCGAACGTCGGCGGAGCTCGGAACTCCGGAGGCTTTCTGTCATTTGCGTGAGTCGTGTCACTCCTACCATCGCCCTCTCGTTTCCATGCTGCGAGTAGAATAAGTGGGCACGGAGTCGGACGTTCTTCGTCTTCTTCGCGACTTCTTCGACGCTCTTTAAAGCTCCACAAGCCGGTCGTTTCCTCCTGCTCAGCTCTGGTGCTAGGTCGTTGGCCATGTTGACTTCGCGATCCAGATACACGTAGCTGGAGCATTCGGAGATGCTCGTTCCGTTGAGCGAGAACGGGGCATTAGAAACTTCTCCTTTCCTCATGAACGTCGCCTTCGTAAGATTCAGCTGCAGTCCAACGTTCCCACATACACGATCGCAGTCGGCCAGCATTCGCTCCGCCTGGCTGATGCTCGGTGTTATGAGCACGATGTCGTCAGCGAAGCGAAGATGGTGCAGTTGCCCGCCGTCGAATTTCACTCCCATGTGCTCCGATTCTATTTCGCGCATGACGTTTTCGATGGTGGCGCTGAAGAGCTGCGGGGATATGGTATCCCCCTGCCGAACCCCTCTCTTCACGTCGACGACGACGTCGTTGTAAAATGGTGAGATCTTGGTCGTGAATACATTGTACAGCTCTCGAAGGACTCTGAGTACTAAGTAGGAACCCCTGAGTGAGCAAAGCGTTGATGACCGCTTCAGTTTCGACGGAGTCGAATGCCTTCTTCAGGTCGATGAACGTAAGGCACAGCGGCAGCTTGCACTCTCGCGGCACTTCGATGAGCGTCGTAATGGTGTGAATGTCACTCTTTCAAACGCATCGCACTCTTTCAAACGCATCGCAGCAAAACAAATTCTCTTTCTGTAGATATTTAGGAGCTACCTTTGTTTGTTAGTTTTGGTGTTTGTTGTGTTGCAGTTTTGTCTCACTCCTGTCTTATACAGAGTATTTCAATAAATAAATAAATAAATAAATGTGGTCGATCGTGCTGAATCCTCTCCGAAATCTTGCTTGTTCGCATGGCTGTCCTTCGTCCAGCGCTCTGCTGATCCTATTCAGGATGACTCGAGTGAACAGCTTGTAGACTACGGACAGAGGCAGATCGGGCGATAGTTGCCAATGTCGTGCACCTCTCCCTTCTTGTTCAACAAGACGGTTTTGCTGGTCTTCCATTGAGATGGAACCTTGCACTCCGACAGGTAGCGTGTGAAGAGCCGCGCCAGGGTGTTGATGAGCGCTGGCAGGAGATTCTTCATGTGTTCGGGTCTGATCCTGTCAGGGCCGGGTGCTGTACGTTTCTTCACCGACGAGATGGCGTGTCGGATCTCGGAAGGGAGAACAGAGGGAACGACGTATCCATCCTGCGGAAGATGGCATGGGGGAGGTGGACGTGGCTATCGAAGAGATCAGAGTAGAAGTCGTGGATGACTTCTCCATGGTCCTTCTGGAAGAAGGAACGGTTCCGTCAGGACGTCGGAGAGCGTCTCATCTTGGTCTTGAAGTTGGCGTGTTTCGGCGGACATTGCAGATGCTCAACCCTGCCTCTGCTGCTTCAGCCAACACTTCCGCCCATCTCTCCTTAAGATCTTCCTTTATCGCCGCTCTGCATACCTTCGCAAGCTCGGACATCAGTTGGTAGTTGCCTGACGCTCGTGCTGCTCCACGCTGGCGTCCACGTCGCGGCCGATCACCTTGTAGAAGGTGTGATCTTCCTTATAGAACTTCTCCAGCTCCACGTAGAACGCTTCAACCTCTTCGTCGTCGTATTCGGATGTTGGGGCATACACGACGGGCACAGTCAAAGCTGGCATGGAACCACATCGCTTCAGTCGCAGACGTCCGATTCGGCTTGTTAGAGACGTACGAATCGATGTTCATGGCCAAGTGCGTGTTGACGAGGATACCATCGCCGCCTTCTCCTCTGCTGTCGCATGTTCCGAGGAACAGTTCTTCTCCGGAGTGGTAGGCGGCGTGTAGAGGTGGTGTCTTCTTGTCTCGGTCAGTCCGATGACGTCGTACTTGATCTTCCTGGCTTGCATCATCAGGTCCTCGATGGATGCTTCCGATGCGAGCGTGCGGGCGTTGTAAGTACAGATCGCCATCCTAGTCCTCAATTTGCGCAGCCTGATTAGGCCCTGAGATTTTAGCAGCCTCTCCGTACTCGTCCTTCCCATCGCTGCAGAAATGGGGGCTCTTTCAGGGTAAGGGGAATGAGGCCCTTTATTGCCGCTGTGTTTGACTGGAATACACACGGGTAGCTAGTCAGGCTCTGTCGTGCGAGCGAAGAACTCCGGGCAGCCAGCCAGACTGCCCGAAGGGACGGGGCGAGACTTAAGGCGGCCTCGAATCGCCTTACGATGTACTCCCAGTCTACCGAGTGCAAGCTTTTGGCCGAGCCGACACAGTTACAATCCGCACAGTCACGGACACAGCCACGCATGCTGTGCATGAACATGTCGCTCCCACGCACAAGGAATGCGTCGACCTAACACAGGAGGAGCAAGGAGTCCATCCACTGCATCAAACCTGCGTCTCTGGGCAGTACACGGTCGCATTTCGTTCGCGTTTTCGTTCCCCTATCTACCACCCGAGGACGCGCCACATGGCCCCGCGACCAGGGGTGCACACAAAATTCTGTGCGTTAAATTTTTTAACGGAAAATTTTCGTTAAATTTCTGGTAAATCGTTAAATCTCGTTAAAAAATACATTGCAAAGCACTATTTCATACAGAAAAAAATCAATGAGAACCTTATAGTGTCAATTTCAAAAGGTCAACAGCTAAAGTTCAAGGAATGAAGTGTAGCACTATAATGTGAAATAAACAATTCAACATAAAAAAAACACTGAAAAATAAACAAACCTTCCAAAGCAAATTGGCTACAGGGTGTGAAATATGAACGGGTATGGAACTGTCACTGAAGATGATCACCGAAAAGGCATCTTAAAATTTGCAATCAGGTCAAACCCGTAATCTTTTCCTAGTACTTTGCGAAACCGTTTTGTGTGACTGTTCTAAGAGCATATACAATCTCGAAATAGGCAGTAAATTAAGTGCAGAAAGATTTAATAAAAATACACAAAAAACTAAAAGCCTATCAGTGGAATGTTGACACTTTGTCGAACGCACGATTTTCAAGTGCCTAGTGCTTGAGACCGATCCATTTTTTTGCAGCTTCGGAACCGTGGCACGACATCGTGTCACACGGTCCTGGACTGGCAAGAAGCACACGTTGTCAACGTATTAAGTTCAGGAAAAGTAGCCTTCCTAATTTTTGTTATTAGCGTTTTTCTAAAATCGTTTAAAATACTTCCAGCGGCCGAAAACATTCTCTCCGCCTCGACTATTTCAAGGGCCAGATTCATCAACGACTTACAGCAATTTAGCAGAGAAAATACAGCCGAATTCCCTGATAGTGCGGCGAAATGTTTCACCACATCGCTTGATAAGCCGCGCTATGAGGGATTTTGGCTGTATTTCCTCTGTTAAATTGCTGTAAGACGTTGGCGAATCCGGCCCCAGGTGGTGAGCAAAAGCATTCTAGGATAAGCAGCTCCAGGCAGGGATAGCCATATCATAGGAGAGGGTTAGACCATTATCTTTGTGGATTCGTTTACGTGCTAGGGGGCTGGGCGGAAAAATGTCAAGCTTTAAAATACATTAATGATAAGGTTAAAGGACGGCATTAGTCAATCCCTTTTGGGTTGCGCCACGAATTCCACTTCTACGGGATATCATGGAGGCGATTTGAATGCGTATTTGGCCATATAATGACTTGCTGTGGCCAGCCGAAGGAGGAGTCAGCGCTTTATCCTTCCCAGACAAGTCTGGTACCAATTCACCGACCCCGGAGGGATGGAAGGCTTGGTTAACATGGACGTGGCATCGGGTGCAGGCGACAGTCGGCGCCTCCTCCGACTGCGCTACACTCACCCTCAAAACACTTTTTAAAAAGTTTCCAAAAATTCATAGAAAATTCATGAAAACATCAAAATATTCCTGCTGATTTCAGTAGTTTTTTTAGGAACGGTCGTAATCGAGAGGATGAGACCTGAAACATTAGTGAAGACTAAGGGTAAACGTGATAAACTCACTGAAAAAAAGTCCTTTAAAAATCCCGTTAAATTTCTTAAAAAAATCCGTCAAGTCGCCAAGTCAGATTTTAACGAAAAATGCCGTTAATTCGTTAAATTCATCAAATCGTTAACCGTTAAATGTGCAACCCTGCCGCGACAAGCGGCCCGAGATCAACAAGAGAGCCCGAAGGCTCTCTGTCGAGGGAGATCCGTCGATGGGTGCATTTATAATAAATAAATAAATAAATGATTGTTGCCTTTGTGCGCTCTAAAACAACGCGTAATTCATTATTTCTCTTTAAAAACATTTATTTTATTTAAAAAGACCAACAGCGTAGATTACCTTATGTGCGCAGTTGAATCAAAAAATTTCGAAGGAAGTTTTACTGAATTTCTCTTTGAAAAATATTTTAACCTTGCTTGAGAGTTCCTGGTTTAATCGGGAGGACGCTCGTTTTAATTTGGAAAACGTTGAGATTGATCTCAAAAGGGTCAGGCTTGTCTAGGAGAGTGTCTAGTTTGACGTGAAAATAGTATAACAGAGTGGTGTATGGTAGGGTAACTGCTCTACCTCGCCGATTACAGCAACGAAAATATCGGATGAGCGTAGCAATAGCTGACAAAGCATGGAACGTTCGAGAGTAGTGGTCTGCGTTGATCACTCGCCTTCTGATTACAACAACACATAAATACTATTTTACAGAAAATCCTGGAGGCGACTTTGTTCTACACAACGAATGGTGCTGACAGACCGAGGGATAAGTCAGCGTATTCCTGCTATACAGAGATCACCTCACCAACCCCGTTGAGATAGGTCCCTTATGCTCCTAATTAGCTCTATTTATTCATTTTCAGCAGCGTTGCTACATCCAAAAACACCATGGAATTAACACACCGCTTGTATTTCGAGATGAAAGGTTTATGTGATGCACATGAAGGACAACAACCACTAGCACTGGTCATATGCTGCGTTGTGGAAATACAGGTAGTATTTATCAGTGCTTCACAAAACAAATTGAAGAACGCAAGGCGAGTCGAACAAAGGCAAGGTCAGAGCAGCACCTACGCATTGAAGGAACAAGCGTCGCCTCCATCTCCGACACGGGTAGATCGTTAACCGCCTTTCTCAGCACAGCTAAATCTAGGATTGAAGATAATCTCAGCAAATATGAATGACATTAGCAGTCAGCCTAAGGTCAGACCATGAAACAATTCTTTGGAGCAACTTAGTAAAGCGTAACGGAGACAGGAAATAATAAGTTACAGGAGAAGAGATGGTGGAAAGCGTGACGCTAGCTTGAATGTCTGCCACTGAGATTCGCTCGCGGCAGCTTTGCACGCTTTTGATGTTGGCGTTCATCGTGACCATAGCTCTCGCCCGCAGTCGAATTCGGGAGCGTTTTCCTGAAAGAGCTACTCCTGTAGGTCGGCCCGCTAAAGACCTGATGTTTATAACCACCGAATTCCTGGCAAGCACCCAATGAGCTCAAAGAAATCTGGCTCCACTTTCCAGCATTTCGCCTGTCTACCCGCCGAAAGTAAAACTGTCAATATCCGGATTAGCTATTACTTCTAGGAAACGAACAACTATCGGCAACATGACACGATCGTAGGCCCATGTTATACTTCGGCGACGCCGCGACCCGTCACACACACATCGGCGACGTCGTCGACAGGAGAGCATCGGATCGCGTTTTTAGCATCGCAGCGCGTTTTCAATGTCATCATTTGGTAACCAGATTGCGGGTAGAAACGCTAAGTGATCACGTTTGCCTCGAATTTGCTTACATTGTGTGCTTTTCTTAATATGTTTCGAAGCTGTAGAATTGATTGTAGACAAAATATAACAATAATAGAAGTGCGGGGCAGCGTCGAAAATTTAACGTCTATTGATACACCGATTTAGCGATTTTACCAGCATTTTCGTTAAATTTCTTTATTGGAGATTAGCAAAGGCCTGTTTCGTTTAACCGCATTGAAGTTAAATTTACGCGGAATTTCCGAAATTCACAGGAAAATTTAACTCTTAAATAATAAGAATTGTGTTTCGAAAAAGCTCTTCGTAGAGGTTTGCAGTATCATTTCAGAAAGCGAGGAAACACTGCTTATTTTCTTCACAGTTTTATTTCGTGTTACTTGCAAGAAAGCGAAAAGGCCCTGAAAACGCTAATAGAACGGGTGAGAAGGGCAGAAAAGTGAAGTAAAGGTGAGCTTTAGGCTCCCACTCCCTTCCCAACACTCAGTGTTCTAGCGAATGGCACTATTGGTCGTCTTTTCACTTCTCGACGTTCGGTGGGGATGATGGCAGTGCCGGGAACGAAAACCAACCCACAATCAAAGCACTCCATCGGAGCGCATTTTCTGCCACCCTTGGATGACGTCGGCGACGGAAATATAACACCCCCTGCGGAGCTCTCGGCTACGCTGTTGTGCGTGCTGCTACGCAGTGCGTAGCAGCCTCTCAACACAGCGTCGGCGACGTCGGTGACGCGTCCCCGAAGTAAACATAGGCCATAGTGCCAACTGCCGACTGAAAGCGCCAGAAGAAACAGATAGTAAAGCTATTTGTGTGGCGTAGCCTACACAGGTGATGCATACTCGCGTTGCACTTCGAGCCGAATGTAGATTCACTAAAAATACCGGACTCGCTGAATTTATTATATAGCATTTTCACAATGACTCATCTGTTAGCGGGTTATTACATAGTATGATCTTGACGATGGTGACAGCGTGCTGCGCACGTAAACAGCACGCTATCGTGAACGATCACAATCACTTAACATACACCCTGACCGGTTGAATCTGAGAGAAAATCGATAATATCGATCGATATGGATTCGTAAGGGCGCGTGTAGCGCAGTCGGAGGAGGTGCGACTGTCGCGTACATCCGATACCAGGTTCCTGGTTCGAATCTCCCGCCCAGGCCAACCAAGCCTTCCATCCCTCCGGGGTCGGTGAATTGGTACCAGACCTGTCTGGGAAGGATAAAGCGCTGACTTGTTCATCGGCTGGCCACCGCAAGTCATTGTATGGCCAAATACGCATTCATGTTGCCTCCACGAAATCCCGTAGAAGTAGAATGCGCTGGCGCATCCCAGAAGGGATTGAGTAACGCCGTCCTTTATCATTTTATCCTTTTATGGATTCGTCTTGACTTGGCATCCGATTCGTGTTCAGCGAACTCGATTAGCCCAGGGCTGAAGTTTCGGACTGCCTGCACGTTTTCCACAAAACATCGGTAATTTGATCAATATCGATTGTGGCGATCCAACTTCAAAAACGAGCTTCAGATTCGTGTTCAGCGACCTCGAATAACCCCTGGCTGGAGTTCCCAGGCACGTAGAAGACGTCTGGGTATTTTTCGGTATTTTCAAGCCCCGCTTTTATCACTAATTTATGACTCATCGCATGGAGAGTTATTATATAATATGACTATCCTTGAACAAAAAATTATCGTAACGATCGTGGAGAGTTTCAGTTCAACCTGTAAGAAGCTCGTTTCGATTTGGAATACGTTCACTTTGATTTCAGAAGCATCAAGTATGTTTAGAAAGGTGTCCAATTCGATGAGAAAATAGTATAGATTTCAGACGTAGATAGATTCAGATTCCATTTGGTTGCTAGCGAGAATTCTGCTCGTGCGGAGCTTAGAAAGGTGCGACAAAAATACTTGCAGAAAAACACGCATACCTCTTCTGTGCAGATTTGCATTTACACTGTCCTTCAGATAAAAAGCGTCGTGATGGACAGCATGAGGGATCTCTTCGTGCGACAAATCAACAAATTCTACGTTTCTTCACTTCAAAATAGGGGCAGTGTCATCTTTGTAGCTAAAAAAGTGAATGTAAAGTTCTAACTATACATTCACTTTCTGTGGTAACCGAATTATTCAACTTCAAATAACATCTTATATGTCTTGCTAAATAGAATATTTCTTTCTATCTTCTCAGAATCTCCCTAGTTGTATTGGGAATAGGTCGGGTTATGGTTTGGATGCCGTTCAGCTTGAAGCGAATATGGTATTCATCCCAATGATAACATAAATGCATGGAAGAATTACAAGACGAACTCTCAACACCCTTCGACCAATTTTCTTTACCAAAGCTATAAAACTGATACTGCGTTCAACACACCTCGGCGACTGAATTTCGCGTATGCGAGCCCGAGCCAGCTGCTTCGCTAGACGCGTCTCAGACGGAGAATCATGTAACAAAGGACGTCTCTTAAGCGGACGGTGAGAAACCATCTGACGCAAGTGAGCCCTGCATCGAAGATTTATTCAAGGGAGCCGTCTGAGAAACTGTTTATGAACCCACATCACTCCTATCTTCTTCGGACAGGTGCGCGGAGTCGTCAAGTGGTTTGGAGTAAGCAGGATGTTGCTATTTCCATCGAAGGTATAGCCGTCCAGGACACCCTTATTAGGAGTGGTGTACACATTCTGAAGACAGAGTTTGAATGATCTGAATCAAAAACAGATGGCAACTAGAGTGAAGAAGCGGGGAAGAATGACCTTGCCGTGATGAACGATGGAAGCGGCTATGCGTATTTCTGGTAAAGGTGATGGAGACCGAGATTCATTCAGCGGACGAAGCGCACGACGGTATCGCACCGTCTTTTCGGCGTCTGTTATCTTCTGAAGCATGAAAATGTTTAAAAACACCACGAAAGGCAGCGAATGATACAATATTATAACTCTGCCAGACACTCATTCTTTACAAGCTGTTTTGATAGATTCATAGCGGATCGCCCCCGGTTATCGTACGGAATCCACTTTGGTTCAGGTGAAGCAAAGAAGAACAGATTTCGAAACACGACAATTTCTGGCGATCACTCGTGGGCGACCCACTTTTCGAGCTTTTTCACCTTTCCTAAGCGTTTCAAGCCATCTATAACAGCAGTGTTACTGACTTTTATACCTTCTAACGGACTGTTTGCGATAGATTAGCCTCCACAAAGGCCTTCAAATCGTCGTCGTGGATTGCTGCAGGTGTGTCGCTTCGTATTGCATCTTCAAGGTAGAAATCTCCAGAACTAAGTTTCTCGAGCCACAGCTGCACGATTCCTTCTCCAGCACTTTTTCGCCCCCACACATGCTGATTTACCGGACTGTTTCAACGGCGGATTGGCCAGTTTGAAATTGAAATAAAACGTCGTCCGGAAGCTTCGAAGCAACACACTATTAAGCAAAGATGAAACACAAACTATTTCGCGCGATTCCATATTAGGGGTTGTATAAAAATGCGAGGGAAGTTGAATATTGGTCCAGTGGTAAAAAGACGAAATGCGGCCAACATAGTAGCATAGAGTAGCAATTGGCAAACGACGGCTGCACCAGAGAACCCACTGCTGTGAGTTTTTTCGCCGTGGGAAAAAATAAGAGAACAGCACTGGACTTGAAGTGCCTGCTCTTCGTTCTATATCCTCTTACTCGGCTCCTGACTCCTCCTTTTTCACTACGTTATTTGGAGAAATAAGGTGTCGCGATCAGTAGCGAAAGTGCTGATAGAAGACGTTGTACTAGAAGTCTGAAAACGAACCGGACGTTCCACAGGTGGGCGACACCAGCACGAATGGATGCAACGTCCTGACAAAAAACGGAGGCAGCGGACGGTTGACATTGGGTCTACCGTAATCTTAACGTCCGTTTCTTTGTGTCTGGTGCAATCGCGGGGGACGTCCGAAGATGGAGGAAGTGGACCGTTAGGACATGAAGTGAACCTGGGAGAGGGGAACGAAGCATCACACATCATTTGTCTCCGGAACTCGACTTCCTAGGCGGTTTTTAGTTTGGAAGTGAACCTAGATGAGTCGAGACGAAGCATCACACTTTTGTCTCCAGAATTCGACTTCCTAAATGGTTTCTAGTTATGAAATGAAAGTAGATGAACCCGATCGAAGCATCACGCATTATTTGTTTCGCCTTTTCGACGTTCTTTTGTTTCTGATTACGTTTTGACTTCTTCAGTATGGGTTTATCTAGAAAATGATCCTAAATGCTTTTAGATGAGGCCTTTTACATGTTTCCACATGTAGTGTACTTGCAATGTGCAAGTTGTCTTATGTGTCTTACTAGTTATTACTCGTGGTGGTGACATGGCAGTTCACATTATACGAAAGAAAGAATTTAACAGAAGGTTGAAGCCATCTGTATTGTGTACCACAGATTTCGGACATGCAATTTTATTGATGACGTCACGTGTTAGCTTTGTGAAGCGGTTGCGTGCGGTTCACTTCCAAACTAAAAATTACTTAGCAACACCAATCCTAGAGACAAATGATTTTTTGCCATCCAATTGCATCTAGCCCAGACATCAGCTCCTCATCCAGTCGTCTACTCGCCGACAGTTTTCGACAACAATAATCTCAGTGAATCCGACAAGAAACTTGACAAAATATAAGAGACAAGAAATGTGTGATGCTTCGTTTCCACTCTTCTAGGTTCACTTCCTAATTAAAAGCCACTTAAGTAGCCGAATTCTGGAGTCAAAAGCCGCTGCAGAGTGTGCATGCGGCTAAATGATGTGTGATGCTTTGTTTCGACACATCCATGTTCACTTCCTTCAAGCGTCATCTTCGGACGTCCTCCGTGGTTGCACCAGACACAAAAAAAACGCCCGTGAAGATTATGGTAGACCCAATGTCAACCGTCCGCTGCCTCCGTTCTTGTCAACGTCCCGTCCCTCTGTCCGTAGTGTCTGCAGGGTATACCTTTGTCCTTGGAAAAAAAATTTCGAATTTCGAATGATCGAATATTCGAATAATCAAATGAACACTATTATTTACTGTCGTCATCCAGTGGTTGACATTTAATTATTTTTTATTACCCACTGTGAAGGAAATTGATGGCTGCTCCATCCATTTCCTTTATGAGACCAAAGGACATTACAGCGGTATAATGGCAATGAAGCACGCTTTGCTTCCCTAAGAATTCGTGCACCAAGAAGAGAGAAACACCTTGGGTAGGCAGAGCTAGATTGTTATAGGTCTTTCTCTATAGGTTGCTATCTTTCCTTATGTTATAGCGAAGCTTCCAGGTGGTAAAAGAATGATTATCATGGGCGGAGAAATGACACAAAGGCGATCTGGTGCAGAAAGGGCGCAGTGGAGTCTCATGAATGGCATTCAGTTTGTGTTCTAGCTCCGTTGAAGAGAAACGGACCCGCGTTGGAATCTAATCTGACAAGACACTACGACTTGGACAGTGTTAGAGCGAAAATGGGGATGGCTCACTTTCATAGGAAACGGAGTATGACTGGCTCTTGTACTCCATAGCCATTGCTCTTCCTCTCTTTTTCAACGTTTTTACTGGCGGAAAGCAGGAGCTTTCTAGGCCCCTGAAAGTTCTACCTCCCTACCGCAGCCCCTTCGGCTCGTTCCCTTGTTGTAACTGGGGTAGAAATACAAAACGAAGGTTCTCCCGTAGTATACTGAAGGTAAAAATATCTGTGTACAGGCATAATCCTAATCACTTGCGATTCACGTGTATGGCCACAGCACGCCCGACGGCTGTTTACAAGGAAGCAGGTGCGCAGCGGAGGGCCGCGCTTGCAGCGCTTACTTCGCGTCAACTCACAAGGGAGGTCAATGAACCTCCCGTGGGAATCTTATAAGTGACCTATTGAGCACTGTGGGGGATTATCCGAGAGACACCCCAGTTGTTTAAATCTGAATGCAGCTAAGGGACATTTTATTTAACGAATTTACCGAATTTACCTTTTTAACGTAAAAATTTTTCGTTAAAAAGTGGTCGTTAAAAATTTACCGAAAAAATTTAACGCACACCTCTGCTGCCTATCGCCTCCCCACCACTCTCTGCTAATCGAAGGTTTAGGGACTTGTACTCCCACAACTCCGGAGATCGAAAGCAGGTTTCGCCCAAACGTCGTCTAGAGGGCTAATTGAGGTGCTGATCGCAAATCTAGTAAACGTTTTCGCGTGATCGCGTGATTCCACATTTTCATGAGTGATCAAGTTTATCAGTTTGAGTACATAGAATCGCTTTCTTCACCTACATATGTGATCAGACTTGCTTTCCAGTCTTCGACTTTGAGATGGAAGTAGTGCACGAAAAATGGATAATTTAGAAAAAGAAATGACAGATTCGTGGCAGCAGCCTAAATAATTTCCTAAGGCGAGGAAAGGACGAAATCAGTGGTCATGACAACCCCATCCTTACTCACGAACACACACTATGAAATATCATAAGCGGCCAAATTGTCGAAATTGGATACCATATTCGTGCTCAGCATCCAAAATAACAGTACAGGCGATGTTTGGGCGAAAAAAATCGACCTCCACTCCACTTTTGGAGTCACAATGGTACAACGCGGCCGGTTATTCTGCACCTTTTCTCGCACGTACTCACCGTCGCCTATTGTGGTCGACGGTAACACCGAACGCGTTTGCCAGCTTCGTGATCAGAACCTCAGTCAACTCTCAGGACAACATTTGTACTAAATTTTATTATCTAATAACGAAGTCATCGGGATTAATACAAGTACCTAGGTTTGCAAAGCCCCCCCCCCCCCTGTCAGTGCGGGAGAGTGGCCGAGGAAGAATAGGCTGCAAGAAGATCAATAGAATAAGTTAATCATATATGTAAATTTTAATACTCAAACAGTTTTAAATTCAATGTCTAAACAACGAAGTAGAATGAGAAATGACCTGGGGTATACATGAACTCTAAATCACACTGTACTATAACAAACACAAGTGGAAAACAAGCAACAACTAAAACAAGTAATAACTAAAACAATGGCAACAACAACACTAAACATGTCCTGTTTCGCCTCTGCCTTCATACAAAACATGTTTTTAATTAGTCACCCCGAGGCTCGCCAGTGAAGAAGGTGACTAATTAATTTAGTGGTTAGTACTGTATTTGGTGTTATATGCAAATGCTACGAATACTACGGAGTACAATACTACGGAGTGGGTCAAAAATGATGCATTTTATAAGAGATGCTAAAATTAGTAAAATTTACAAGAGAAACGTTCTCTATAGGAACCCGAAGACTGATCAGCACATCCCAGAGATGGACTGAAGCAACACATTTCGATCATGTTCGTAAATATGGTTAAAATGAGAATATGTTCTACATTTACCAAAACGCACAGCAATCCGTAAACAACTCGCCTAGATTCGAACCTGGACCTCTCCCCGCTATCCACACCGGATTCATGAACGATTTACCGGCGGGTAAGTGTAAGATTTACCCCCACCCCCCACTTACGCGCGATTCATGAACGCGCGGCGGGGAAAATCGGGGGTAAGTGTCGAGGTAAATACTACCCCGTCGGCTCGTCGGGGAACATTTACCTTCAAGGCGAGGGTTTTGCTCCGCGGCCAATTTCTGACCCAGTGCATGCCTCCGCTGGCCCGTGGCCAGCCTGGGGCCGTATGCATACCTCGCCCCGACGCGCCCCGCCGGGAAAAGGGGAGGAAATACCGTATTTCCGCGATGCACACAATGCTGGGAATACAGTACCCAGGGGCTCTAGCGGGAAATTGCGTCCCCCTACTCGGAGGTAGGGGGAATTCGGATTGGAGCAGAGACGTTGCTGATTAGAGCGGACATGCTGCTGTTAAGACGATGTTTTCAACATATGCCTCCACGTAAGAAGGGTTTTGTTCCATGACGAGGACATGAGAACGTTGTTTTAGATGTTTTTGTACGTGGGATGCTTAGTGGGGTAATTTTCGCCCAGCATTGCTTAGTTTAGGATGAATTCGAGAACGTTTTCATCGCTTTTGATTACAATGAGTAGTAATCGATGTCTTTTTCTGAAAAGTATTTAACTATACATGATTTGAAGTGTTTTTTGGTATTTCTGCATTGGAAAGGCCCAAAGGGGTTACTTTCATTGATGTAATCGTAATTTTGGGAAGTTTTCGTCGTTTTTTAGTTATAGTACGGGTTACTTATTTCGCGGGGTGTTTCTAAGTGGCGCCTAACTGTAGAAGAACTGGAGTTTTTGCTAGTTTTTGTGAAGAGCAATAGGCAAATGAGGTTAGTAATATCACTCCTTATGTTTCAAAAGGATGGAGAGTGAAAATATACAAGTTAATTGTGGGTCTAAGAAGGACAACTAGGCTTTCTGGTGACTGCTGGCGTATTGTACCGCTAGATAACAAATGGGCCATGGTGAGAATGTTCATGCTCTTTTATAGTAATGGATGCACTCAACGTTCTGGATGTCGCTGAAGCCGAGGAGGAAAGACAGAATGCGACGGTCACAAGGGTGTTTCGCGACAGAACGGTTCCGTTTGAAGCCTTGTCGGATGTGGAATTCAAGAAGGATTACCGATTCAGCAAGGCTGTGTTCTTCCGAATCTGCCGCATTTTAGCTGCCGACTTGAGCCACACGACAGGGAGGGGCACCGACCTTCCTGTGGCTCTACAAGTGGCTCTCTGCATTCACCTGCTTGGGAGGAACGTTATGCAGAGCGACAGTGCTCGCATGGCAGGCTGCAACCAGGCCACCGTTTCGCGAATACTGGATCGATTTCTGCAAGCGCTCAACAGTAAAGCGGAACGGTTCATCTACTGGCCGCGAGGAGGAGAAAGCATGGAAATTCAAAGAGCCTTCTACAGGAAGTACGGAATACCTGGAATCGTGGGCATTATCGACGGCACTCATGTTCGAATAATTGCGCCTGCGGATTCCGAGGAGGACTACGTCAACCGTAAGGGCTTCCACAGTTTGAATGTTGGCGTCGTCGTGGACTTCGACGGACGAATTCGCTGGGTGTCGACGAAATGGCCAGGATCAGCCCACGATTCCAGAGTTTTTAAAACGTCTACCCTGTATGAGAACCTCTGCAGGGGAAGGCTCGACGGCGTGATTATTGGAGATTCGGCTTACGCAGCTGAAATATTCCTCCTCAAGCCGGTAAATTCCCCTAAAACGCAGAGAGGTATGCAGTTGAGAATACTTCGGTACCGCTCTCAAAAAAGTGGATTGCAGAGCTGCGGTACAATAGAGCAGTGTGCAGTGCGCGGGCAAGGATAGAGCAAAACTTTGGAGTGCTGAAGCGGCAGTTTCATATTCTACATGCCGAGTGCAGGTCATCAACCTAATTCACCTCTGTTTCTTTGTCATCGTCAAGTGTTCAAGTTACAGATACGCCCCCGCCAAAGCGGCTCAAGTTATTCTTGCCTGTTGCATTCTTCGCAATATAGCCATCGATGCAAAGGAGCTAGACGATTATGACCAGCCACCGAATGCCCCTGTCCCAACAGATTTGGAACAATCCGTAGAAGATGGGACCCTCTATCCCGACTCCGCTAGCGGGAGGGCCTTTATGAAACGAGTGATAGAGGAATACTTTTAGTTCATTGCTATTGTAGTGCTCGAACATGAATGAGATAAAGCTTCATTGAGATTCAATCCATTTCATGATGACTGTTTAAAGCTACATATGCATTGGTCCAACAATTTCAACAACCGGTATTCCACAGGTAGAGGTATGAGCGAGAATCCAGAAACGAATATGGGTAGATGCATAAGAATACAAAAACGAACTAGGCATAACGACACGAGATCACACCGTTGTGCTCGAATGAAGAAGCCGATGCTTCTCCCTCCAATAGGACAGCTTCAGGTCCCAGACCTGCTTCTCCAGCAGAAGATTCTCCGTACGAAGCTTCGCATTCCTCAGCTCTGTGTCCACAAGTTGCTGACGCGCATCCCTGAAATGTAATAATGGTATATTGAAATCGCTGAAATATGGAGAACCAAGCAATGGGCTAAGAGTCCTTTTAATAAACGAAAAAAGAAACTTACTGGGCTCGTTTTGTGTCCTCCTCCCTATCCTTTCTAGGCACTTTCACCGGTTTTGGAGTGGTCTCTTGCGGCTCGAGCACAGGGGCGTCCTCGTCCCACATCCTTCGCTTTGTATTCCAGACTTCTGCATTCTAAAATTGCAGTGCTATATATATAACATATAATGTATAATATATAAAATATATTATATATAACTCTAAATGCATTTGCACTACGTAATAACGCAACTTACACTTCCAATTTCCTGCCCACCGTGGGTACCGGTTATCCTGGGTTTGTTCTCCAGCGCCTCGAAAACAAACTTCTGCGTTCTTGTCATCCGCGGGAGAACTGCCATGCCGCCTCCGGTCTTCGATTGCTCGCTCTTCTATAAAAAATACGATTTTAAGGAACGAAATTTTAGAACAACTGTTTTCATATACTTACCAGAGCCGACGCATATTTTTTAACTGCTTTCAATTCGTCCCTAATCTTTTGATCAATCTGCTTCTCCGTCCGGATGGAGAAGCCCATTGCATTCACTTCCTCGGTCAAAGCCGACAAAAACTTCTTTTTTTCCTATAAAGACATACATTGTCGCACTGTTCAAAACAGTTGTGCTCCTTTTAAGAGGAGAAAACTAACGGATTCGCCAAATTTCCCGCCTCCTGTGAGCTTGTGGTGGTAAGCTATGTAATTTTCTACATATTTTTCCATTATGAGAGTAGTTTCCCTCTCATTAAATTGGTTATACACTACCTAAAATCGAAAGGTTCACGTAACGCTGTCTAGCGACGACAAATTAAAGGAAAAGAAAATATTAGCTACAACCAAAGAGATAAAAACAAGTGGACCTATCCTAGTTGTAGGGAACATCACAAGAAAACATACGAATACAGCCAGATGTTGTAGCGACATCCATGGGCTGCTTCAGTGTATCGTCATAGTAAAAATAAGTCCACTTTCAAATCTACCCTGTTGTGCAACAGACAGTGTAGCGTCCCCTGCCCACTAGGATGGATCCGAACAACTACCACGACTAACAAAAATAGCTAATAAATATCACTCACAGGCGACTTAGGCTGGATCCTTTGGCGCTCTGTTTTCTCTTGGCTCGTCGGAATCGAGAACAGTGTGTTCTCTTCATCAGAGTCGAGGGCATCGATCATTCTGAAATAAGAAATAAAGCTGGTCTATCTAAGCTCAAGTGCAGCATGCAAATTCGACGTGAAACGGAGCGGTTCAAAACCACTTAGAACTAAAGTTGAGCACGTATACGTAGAAATCACAATCATAGGAGGTTATCGCCGCTGCCAAAAATATAGGGTGCTGCGCCATATACTCAACTTGCCCTTCATTCAAGAGGTGACTGCAAAACAGATTTAGAAAAAAGGAGAATGGAGCGCACGCCAATGGCGAAATATGTCGAAATTCGTCTTTAAAAGACGACATGAATAGGAACTTGCCCGCGGTGCACGATAAGAAACTTTTGATCTATCGTATTGGAAAAGGACACCCCTGGAAATGTGAAACGATCACAAAAACAATGAAATTCCTGGCAGCAGGTCACGATGAAGTCGAATGAGTCAGCTGGAGCTCCCCAATGATTTGCTGCGTTATACGCAGCTTCCTCTGTGCCTGCGTACAAAACATTTTCAGTACGGCTAGGAAGTTTCCCGACCGTACATTTCCCGAGGTGCATCGCAGGAAGGGGCACCCGTTCCCGCCGGGTAATTTCTGCTGGGGGGAGAGCGCGGGAAGTCCGCCCCGCCGGGGCGAGGTATGCATACGGCCCCTGGCCACCAGCCGCAAAATCAATGCCTGGCCTGGGCGCCTAGTCGCCGTCGTTCTTCGCCGTCGTCCTTCGCCGTCGTCCTTCGCCGTCGTCCTTCGCTCCCACGGTGAGTTGCTTCAACTTTTGTTTTCTCTATTGCTATTACATGTCACCGTTTTTTTGGCTCTGTGGACCATGGCGGCCCACAATGCCACTTGTTTTTAAGTGAGTTGTTCTTTTAGTGGCATTGTGGGTCCGCTTGGGCCACCATGAGCCTAGTCCACCCACGCAAATCGTATTTTACGATTTGCGTGGGTGGACTATGCCCGTCCGCCACCTTAGTCCTCCTTGGCAAATGTTGTCTATGGAGGCTACTGTGGTGGATGGCACCCATTGTCAGCCATGTAGGCCCACATTTTCCATTGCTTCTCCATTACTATACTACTAGTTTCCACTCCTCCTTCTCCTCCCCCCCCCCTCCCTCCCCCTCGCCCTAACTTACATTTGACATTTCATTTTCTCTGAATACGATGCTGCTAGTGTCGGTGGCAGCGACTTCCCAGCAGCAAATGTGACTGCTTGGTTTCGCTGTTAACTGATGCGCTCAGCAAAAGATTTCTTCATCCTCATTCCTTTCTCCCTACCACATTGCCCTACTATCAAAATTCCGATTGCACTCCTACTCACTGCTGATATTCTCTTATTAGACGCTGAACTATATTCACTACCTGTATTCTGTCTGCTATGATGGTGAGTGTTTTACATTTTGCTCAATTTGTTATTCGAGATTTCCGCGAGTAGCTGTGAGCAACTAAGCGATCTGCCACACATGCGGAAATGTTTTTAAATGAGACAATATCTGCTTCTTTTACATTTTGACAATTTGTCACGTATTGTTTCTTGGCTCAGGTATTCGGTTAGCATGTGATATAACATCTTATTTCCTTCTCTCATTTCCCTGCTAATTAGGCAATGTAGGTGGCTCGCGGATGGCAAGGGCATGCAACCCGTCGGGACCTTAGGGTAGGTTCGTAGCCGCAATGGCCTCGTATACTGTCGCGTGCGCTACCACAGGCTCTTTCGGGTCAATCTGAGTCCACGAGCCACACCCCTCGTTGGCTAAGGATGAAGGGATCTTCAGTTGCGCTGCTGTGAACAATACTACCTGCTGCTTGGTGCTGCTCTCATTTGTCTCAATTCTTTCAAGTCTCTATCTTTCTACTTTCCATAACCCAACCCCAGTATACGACTTTGTCAGGGCTTCCACTGGTAGTCACGAGTTTATTTGACGTCGTGAACCCAGTATAGTCTATGACAGAGAAGTTAATTGTCCGAACCATATTAGGAGATGGTAAGTGTGAGCGGTCATATTCTGTAACTCATGGATGTCGTGATTTATCTTTGAGATGGAAATCCGTTTAATACCTTCATGTGATATAGGAGCACTCCCTTACAGATGTCGA
>OX377201.1:42018001-42260519 GCA_947396885.1 Heligmosomoides polygyrus polygyrus
AGCAAGACGGTCTTGCTGGTCTTCCACTGAGATGGAACCTTGCATTCGGACAGGTAGCGTGTGAAGAGCCGCACCAAGGTGTTGATGAGCGCTGGCGGGAGGTTCTTCAGGCGTTCAGCTCTGATCCTGTCAGGACCGGGTGCTGTACGTTTCTTCACCGACGAGATGGCGTGTCGGATTTCGGAAGAGAGAACAGAGGGGGCGACGTATCCATCTGCGGAAGATGGCATGGGGGCAGGTGGACGTGGCTATCGAAGAGATCGGAGTAGAAGTCGTGGATGACTTTCTCCATGGTCCTTCTGGAAGAGGTGATGGTTCCGTCAGGACGTCGGAGAGCGGTCATCTTGGTCTTAAAGTTGGCGAAGTTCCGGCGGGCATTGCGGATGCTCAGCCCTGCCTCCGCTGGTTCAGCCAACACTTCCGCCCTTCTCTCCTTCAGATCTTCCTTTATCGCCGCTCTGCATAGCTTTGCAAGATCGGAGGTCAGTTGGTAGTTGCCTGACGCTCGTGCTGCTCCACGCTGGCGTTTCGGAGACAGACGTCTCTTGGTGGTCTTCAAGCTCTCGGCTCCCTTAGCACTATCGTGGAGATGGTGCACGAAGCGGTCGTATTCCTCGTCGACGTTGTCCGTGACGGCATCTTCCCAAAGACCGGCAAGAGAGGTGTAGAGGTCCCAGTTGATGGTCGTTCTGGGACTCCTCTTCTTGAACTTCGCGGCCTTCTCTCCTTGACGCGAAAAGCGGAACCTCGCGCGAAGAAGGCGGTGGTCCGATCCCGTGTAGAACTTGGGGACAACGGAGACATCGGTCAGGCAATACTTGCGATTGAAAATGATGTGGTCGATCTCGTTGTGGAAGTGGCCACCGGGGGATTCCCAGGTCCATCGTAGGGAGGGAGGCTTCTGGAACTGCGAGTTTCCATGGATGGTCTTGGTCGACATGATAAACTCAGACAGCCTTTCACCTTGCTCGTTCCACTCCAAACCGTGGGTTCCGATGTGAAGTTCTTCCGGCGACCTTCGTGGCCCGATCTTGGCGTTGAAGTCGCCGACGATCACCTTGTAGAAGGTGTGATCTTCCTTATAGAACTTCTCCAGCTCCACATAGAAGGCCTCGACGTCTTCGTCGTCGTAGTCGGATGTTGGGGCATACGCGACGAACACAGTCAAGGCTGGCACGGAGCCACATCGCTTCAGTCGCAGACGTCCGATTCGGCTTGTCAGAGAGTCGTACGAATCGATGTTCATGGCCAAGTGCGTGTTGACGAGGACACCAACGCCGCCTGCTCCCCTGCTGTCGCATGTTCCGAGGAACAGTTCTTCTCCGGAGTCGAGGGTAGGGGGTGGTGTCTTCTCGTCTCGGTCAGTCCGATGGCGTCGTACTTGATCTTCCTGGCTTGCATCATCAGGTCCTCGACGGATGCTTCCGACGCAAGCGTGCGGGCGTTGTAAGTACAGGTCGTCATCCTAGTCCTTCTCAGTTTGCGCAGCCTGGTTAGGCCCCGAGTTTTTAGCAGCCTCTCCGTACTCGTCCTTCCCATCGCTGCAGAAATGGGGGCTCTTTCGGGGTCAGGAGAATGAGGCCCTTTAGTGCTGCTGTGTTTGACTGGAATACAACACGGGTAGCTAGTCAGGCTCTGTCGTGCGGGCGGGGTACTCCGGGCAGCCAGCCAGACTGCCCGAAGGGACAGGGCGAGACTTAAGGCGGCCTCGGATCGCCTTACATGTACTCCCAGTCTACCGAGTGCAAGCTTTTGGCCGAGCCGACACAGTTACAATCCGCACAGTCACGGACACATCCACGCACACTGTGCACGAACATGCCGCTCCCACGCACAAGGAACGCATCGACCCGACACAGCAGGAGCAAGGAGTCCATCCCCTGCATCCCACCTGCGTCTCTGGGCAGTACACGGTCGCATTTGGTTCGCGTTTAATTCCCCTATCCACCACCCGGGGACGCGCCACGTGGCCCTGCGACAAGCGGCCCGAGATCCCTCTTAACAAGAGAGCCCGAAGGCTCTCTATCGAGGGAGATCCGTGGAAGGGCACAACCACACCAAAAAAAAACTCTGACCAGCCGGCCTTAACCCTCTTGGAGGACTCTTCCTTTAACCCGCTTCCCGCGCCTTGGCCGTCTCGCCTGGGGCGCGTTTGCCATCACCTATATCGATCCTAGCCTACGCCTCGCCTGTGTTGCTTGGGGCGCGTTTGCCGTCAAGGGGTCGACCATTCCTTACTGAGTCCTGCGCTTCAGGGGTCTGCAGGGATTGGGTGAGTTACTCTTCCGCTTATGTTCTAACAAAGATGAATTATTTGGCCATTTAATGACTTGAGGTGGCCAGGCAATGAACAAGTTAGTGGTTTATCCTACCCAGACAAATCTGGTACCAATTCACCGAGCCTGGCGAGATTTAAGGCTTGGTTGACCTGTGCGGAAGATCCGAACATGGACCTGGTATCGGGTACAGGCGACAGTCGCCACCTCCTCCGAGTGCGCCACAGCGAACAAACCAGTGTATATCTTTCCTCGAATAACCCGGCACTCATTCATCCACCCTGGAAGGATGGAAGGTGTGGTTGGTCTGCGCCGAATTCGGACCAACTCTCTTAATTCGGAGTGTCGGCGCCTGTTTCAGTTGCGCTGTCCGCACACAACCGTAATAAGACGCACTGCAGTTTTTCATATTTTTGGCGAAGAGTACTGGAATAAGTTGGACCACCACGACGATGCCACCATGCCATCAATAACAGTGTAGAGGAAGGTACCGTTCCAAGGGAACGCGTCAAAAGACAGTGTATCTTCACCGCCACTTTCTTCCTCGCTTGCAGAGGCAAAAGCGTTGATATACCGAGCTTGGATAGTGCCAGTGCATCTCACCACTCCCTCTGCTACACTGTTATTGATTCAAGTCCGATGGTGAGTCACGAAGCCCGTTACGGGCACTGATGAACGGTGAGCAGATCTTGATGATGGGTGAAATCACTACTCGTCGATGGAGTCCGCAATTGAGACGACAGCCAAAACACACAAATTTGTGATAACTGAGAACACTGGTCATACAGGGACAGCATCTAACAAGAGCTTCTCCAGCGAGACAAGCGTGGTTTCATGGACCCGCGACATCACTCTACACAACAAAACTAGCTTCTTCCACATCTGACAACAGGTTGAAAGCGGGATTAGGAAGCGAATACGGTACCCTCTGAAGCGAAAATGTTCTCTTCACTTGCAAAATGGTGGCAGTTCACCTGGCAAGTCGCAGCACCCCCGAAATCGAGCCCTCGACCACCTAACGTAGGTTCGCGACGCTATCCACACTGCCACCCAGTTGCGGCCGTCGTTGCAAATAAATCACTTGAATCTATCCTGCAGCTTTACCTGCGTCAGAAACTATCATATCACTACAATTATATTATATTATATCTTGTTTTCGTCTAATTTTCTAGCCAAACTGCCTTAATGCTTGCATTTGCAATTGATCCTTTTAATATTAGTGTTTGGGCACACCTTCGGTGTATTGACTAAATAAATAAATAAATAAATTTTTTCAGTTCTAAACCATTTGTAGGTTAAGTTCTGAGCACGACATGACTATTCCAGGTGTCACACTTGCCTCATTTGTCCGCCTTGAAGCACTTTTTGCCATTTTTTGGCAACCCAAGGGCATTTAGCAAAACAGAACGCAGTTTTGTGATGCTGGTTTGATGCCCTATAAGATCAAATAGGTCTCAGTTCACTATCTCCTGACAGAGCTCACTGACCTCCCTTCTAAGTGTTAATTCTTCAAATACTTTAATAAATTTTAGGTCATATATATATATATATATATATAAAATCATAAAAATATTGTTAATTTATTTATGTATTTGTTACGTGGGTATAAGCCGCACGTGTAACAGAGAAAGGAAAACAAAAACAAAAACCAAGCAACACTCAAACCACTAACGACATGACCTAGTGCTCGAGTACAGTACCGCCGCTAAGCATTCAACCAAATGGCGTTTGCGACGCAATAACGCGTTTTTTGCGTCACATCATGATAACTTTTTTCCAAGTGGAGATTTCCTCATAAAGTCTGCAGCGAAAATATTGAAACCTGAAGTCCAGTGCTAAAATTAGGTAGCCGTTAAATTATCTTAACTTGACCCATAATGGTCATTAATCATGTCCTTCGGCTGAAGCAGCGTTTATCAGTTGGATTTGAAAGCTTCCTAATTAAATTAAAACACATTTTACTATATTAACTGGCTTTCCCACTTCCTGACGACCTATAAGACACCAAATCTGCCTATCAAAAATATTCACTCCACGATCCTCACTCAGATTGGATCGGTAGAATCTCCCATTTTGTGGGAGTTATTTCCCCAGTAGTATTGCTACACAAAGTTGCTACACAGTGATCGTGCACTTTGTCATCCTTGATGCGCATTTTGCTATTCGACATATACAGTTTACCATGGCCAAAGGAATCCTGTCTGCCACTGCCCAAACTTAGGAATCTTCAATCTCCACGTCGCAGTGACGCGAACTAGCAGAATTAGAAGTCTGAGCCACAAGTTGGTGCACCACTACGAGTATGGGGATAGTGAGTCCAGCACTGGGCGGAGTCTCTCTGCAGTAAGTTCTGCGAGGTTCGTGCTTGATAGAATCAACACGTTAAAAGTGCGACTTTCTCCAAAGACGCTGTGGAAACTTCGCATGAGGCGAAGAAATAGTGAGTGCTCTTCCTCCACTGCACAAAACAATTTATGCAGTAACAGTATCTACGGACTTGGTTAAATTTGCTGTCGCGCCTTTAATGAACCTCTGTTTCGGTAATTGAACTTCATCGCTTTATTCATCAGCCCGCTTCCTCTGAATTCGACACGTTCTTTTTGCGTGTACCTAGTTCAGCTGTTTACAGCTTCTCTCATTGAAAGTGACGCCTTAAAAACAAACGTTGCTTAATGTTAAGAAGCCAACGTTTTGGTTTCTTTGAACACTTTTCGTCATCTATCATTTATCATTCAACATTTGTTGCACTATTTCTGCGCTTTAGAAAACTAAACAGAACAAGTCGAGTACAGAACTTAATAGGTTATAGCGTTTTTCCTCATGTTGTCTTACATAAGCTCTTTACGCAGCTATAATTTTGACACACCCCGCGGAGAAGACTGCTTAAGTTTATTCGTTTTTTACATAGATCTCATATATTATATATATATATATAGCTCTTAATTTTTAGAGCATTGGAGCTCCTTGATGTGTGTGTGTTTTTCAGAGCTCACTGTTTCCACGTGCGCTTCCATAAAATTTCAAACTACGTTCAGGCTGCGGCGTCCCTTTTGCCACAGGCCGACCTATGTCTGCTCTGTGACCCGTCGGCTAGTCATCGCGTTTCGCCTCGAACGGATTTTTCCTGCCACCCGATGCCTCGCATTCATCCATCACGAATGTCCGGCAAAAGTGCTAAGCCGTGAACACATCGCCCTCGGTCGCGTTGGGCTCTCAAACAATTGTCTTGAAGTGTCGGCGTAGGTGTCATTGTGACTTTCTTCCCTCTAGCTGTGAATTTTATTCTTTCTGCACAATCGAAAAACAAAAATGTACGTGCATCGAATTGCAGAAAAGTCTGGCCCCGCAATTTGCTTGGCATTAGTTAATCGCCTGAGATGTCTTATAAGTTTCGTGAGATACTCTAATAGCCGTGTGATACGACAACTAAGCTTCGATTAAAGAGAAAACGGGAGTCCCAAATCGGAACATTATTCCCGATATAAGGAACACCCTTGAAGCTATTGAACTTCATCCTCCAACTCTCACCAGATAGTTGAAGGTTTCATCCGGTAGTGAAGTGACACAATCGTCCACATGTGTAAAAATCGAAATCTGCAGTTTGGTGAAATCTTCGGCTCAACATTTCACCACTTTCAAAATCACGCTTCTGTTCGTCGGCTCATTTTCGCACTCTTCCTCACACATTTTTTTCCTACACATTCTAGGCATTCCGAGCAATGCATCTTCTCTACAGAACCAGAAAGAGTTGCGAACCTTGGTCGATTTTTTGGTCAGCTTTGGGCACCACACATTCTCAAGACAGATCCGATGGAAATGTTTCCTAGACTTTATCTTTAGATGAGGGCGCGTGTAGCGCAGTCGGAGGAGGTGCGACTGTCGCGTGCACCCGATACCAGGTTCCTGGTTCGGATTTCCCGCCCAGGCCAACCAAGCCTTCCATCCCTCCGGGGTCGGTGAATTGGTACCAGCATTGTCTGGGAAGGATAAAACGCTGACATGTTCATCGGCTGGCCACCGCAAGTCATTGTATGGCCAAATACGCATTCATGTCGCCTCCACGACATCCCGTAGAAGTAGAATGCGCTGGCGCATCCCAGAAGGGATTGAGTAACGCCGTCCTTTATCCTTATCCTTATCCTTAATCATTTGATCTGTGCGTTCCTTACTCCTTATGCCAGGATTGACTAATAGAAGAAAACCAAAAAGTAGTGGTTCTTTTCTACTAGTAAATCCCGTATTCTTGTCTTACTGACTATCCAATGGCTAATCACGTTTCGTTTTCTTTTGATTTATTAATGTCAGCTGTTGTACGGCCTCGCAAGGTGGCTGACTGCCAGATGCTGCTCTTCGCGCGCATGTGGATCTGTCGATTTTGACTTCCCACTGAGGAATACCCATGTTACTATAGCAGTTTTTTAGGCTGCTCGGCGTTCCCACGTATGCATCTGGTGGCCACCCAACAAATCAAGAACGAGTGCAACTGTCCATCACCCAGTCGGTGCCACCCCCGAGTCCGACCTCAGCTCGTCAGCTCCTGTCCTCGCGCAATTGCAACAATCAATTGCGTGGCGCACCTGGCGTAAAGCATATAGTGTTACGCGGACAATTAGCCCTGCAGCCTCTGTAATAACAAATGGATCGAAGCCGCCATCGCACACCCGAAACGTATCCATTAGGCCGGTGTTTCCATGACAGAGAAGGGCGAGCCGTAAGGTGCTGACGGTGAGAGCGCCCGAATGACAGGAAGTTCCTTATGCGGTTGAGGAAACATTTACCTTAAAGTTTACTGTGGATGGACGGAAGAAGTTTTCTGTAGAAAATTGCATAGAAATAAAATATGAGTAGTGTAACATAAGCGTGGAGTTTTTGGTTGAATTCACTTATTTAATTCATTTACTTCCCTATTAGCTTATTTAATTCACTTATTTAATTCATTGGCACTAGTTAGAAGTTCGGACTGTACCGACATGACTTCGGTCGAAAGAAAATTTTCGCTGAAACTTCGCCTAGGAGGGTTATTTGGGGGTGCTGATCACGAATCTGACATTCGTTTTTCACGATTCGTTGGAGACCACCCATGCCGTTAAGAAGGGTGGTCTAGGCAGGGTCACCGATTTCGCTGAAACTTCGTCCGTTTTTCACGATTTGGCTGGATAATATAGATGCAGGAGGGCACATGATTACATTCTCAAAGTTTCTGACGGTGACGGCAGGTAGAGGCTGGTATCGGTAAGTGGTCGGTTCATCGAGCGGAAGTACGGTATCAACAGCCGTAGATAGGGAGACTGTTTGAGCGAGTTCCTCTGGAGGAGACATTTTGAGGATTGAAAACTGGCAGAGTTCACTTTCTGGGATCAGATTGCGTCATTGTATCTCTGCTAACCTCGTTTTTTGGTAGTGTATGCCTTGAGGTATGCTTTCCTTGCCTTTTTATTCCTCCGCTGATACATTTCAGGCAGTTTTGGTCATTTTTTGCATTTTTTGGCGTAATATTTATCAATAAAAACTCGTCATTGTTTCATTCTCGTTGCATCGTTCTCAGCACCGTACCTCTTCCAGCTTCTTCTTTCAGGGTGAGAAATCCTTCATAAAATATTGACGCTTATGGAACGGATGTCAGATTCGTGATCAGCACCCAAATACCCCCCCCCTCCTTCCTAGACGAAGTTTCAGCGAAAAATTTTTTTCGACGGAAGTTGTATCGGTGTAGTCGGAACTTTTAACTAATGCCAATTCATTTGCTTGAATATTAACCGTGCAGCTTCTGTAAGAAGATTATTGTGCAAAACGCAATGTACGCGTATTTTTCTGAATATAAAATATGCATGAGATTTAACTGAAATTGTTAGATCTTGTCAAAGTTTTGAAAGTTTTCATCACTATAACCACACCATAGTGCTTCGAGGGCTACATAGCTGCATCGCGCCCAAGATCTCTCCACATCGCAGCGGCAGGGCATCCTTCGCCGAAGCACTCTCTTCACATTAACGTCACAACGCCTATGCTTCGCTGACGACATGGATCGTTTACGTGGAAAAGTTGGAGTACAACTGACAATTAGTCTTACGGAGACGATATTCATGAGAAACGGACGAGTAGTTGAGCTTATCATGCCCCATACTCGCTCAACGGAACGAGCATAGCTGAATGCTAAAGCCATGCACGTGTATTTTGGTCGTTAGGTCAACATTGCGAACAATCTAGTGAGGGAGCTGGGCAGCAGGAAGCAAGCGGGAAGATTTTAAGAGCGGTGAAGAAGTCATGAAGAAGACGAAGAACGTACGACTCCGTGCCCACCTATTCGACCCCCATGCTTTTCCTGCGCTAACGTACGCCTCAGGGACCTGAACCAAATGAAATCCGTATGTACACGCGATGAGCGCCATGGAGGAAGGAATTCAGAGGCCAACTCTCGGATGCTCGGAGTGGCACGATTTACGCAAGTGAGAGGAGGCCTTCGGAACTCCGAGCTTCGACGCAAATTACAAACGCTATGGCATGGGCCCAGTCGTTGAAAAGTAGGTGGACAGGCCACACAACGCGTTTGAGTTTTCTCACAGAGTCCCACTTATGAAAACTGTGGCAGAATAAATTCTACAGAAAGAAGAATAACAGCAGGGGCCGGATTCATCAAAGTTACTGCAGTAACTTTGATGAATCCGGCCCCAGAACGGCCAGTAGCGCCTTGATCAGACCTAATAGGAAAGCCCTTAACGAAGAGTTAGACGCTCTTCTTTTCTCTAGAGCGAGGAGAATCCACTGACCACTCTGTAACGAGGGAGGGACAAATACAGACTTTCCGGGCTCCAGATCGAGCATTTCGATGATCAATGGGACAGCAGACGATAATTGCGTTAGGGGTCGTTAAGTGTCCACGCGACGCAATGTTACGATAAGCTCCCATATCGATTCATCGCGTGGCGTGATCGATATGAGAGCCTATCATAGCGTCGCGTCGCGCGTGGCGTGCACACTAAAGGCCCCGCACACTTCTGCGGCGTTGCCGCTGCCCTATCCTTAACCATAGGGCAGGGACGCGGAGCTCGTCGCCGGCGGCGTCCCTGCCTTATCTTTAACCATAGCGGCGAGCGGCATTGCCGCAGAAGAGTGTGGGGGCCTTAACAATGTAAGGGTCTCAAGCGTATGTCTCAACGGGGGGGGGGGGGGGAGGGGAACGACTTATAAAGGGGGAATCCCCACCCTCAACTAGTATGAAAATGTGTTTATTTTTTGCCAAGTCGTTAAACCCAAGGAGGGTCACAGTGGGTCGCCGAAATATAACATGGGCCTAGACGATTCCTTAGCTATGCTTCGGCGACGCTGTTCTCGAAGCAACATGTGCCCTAGTGTTCTATTCGAGCTTTTTTGATCAGAATCAAAAGTTTAGGACTTCTATCTCGACGCTTAATGTGAACTGGAAATGACAAAGTTCCATACTAACCTCTTCTCGATGTACCTAGTCTTCGAGACATACAGCTTCGGAGCTCTGCTTCCAGACTAAGCTACGGTTCTAGTAGCTCGCTTGGCGTCCGGAACTGTGTATTTTGTTCCAACATCACTGCGATAGCGAGCCACTATTTACAAAGAGCTGTGCTGGCGTGTCAGTGTCGTTTCCACAGTATGGAGAAAATGTTGACATTCTTCAGCTATACAGCGCTCTTCCAGACAATTTTTTCTTGGAGGATTGAGCAGAAAGAGAGATGTCCTGTGTGTCATACATCAACACCATTTGTGCACTGACAACACATGCTTCATTCAGGAAAGTTAACATCATCCGGTCTGTCGAGAGTGTCCGCATTTTATTACGTCCCAGACCAGCCTGTATAGTCATAAATATAGGGCAGATCTATATACTATAGAAGATAAGGGAAATCTTACATAGTAGGGCTAGAATCTAAAGCAACTTTTCAGGAACGAAAATGTTTGGAAAACGTTCCTCAAGCAGCAGACTTGAAGAGGCGACCTCTGTACTTTTAGAGGCGCATCATGGTTAGTGCAAAGAAAACTCCCAAGAATATTGGAGTTGCGGTTTACGCAACATGACTAATGCTTTCAAATGTATGCTTAAGTGTCGAAACTCTTACCATCAAATCTTTCAACAAAGTGAGAATGGATTCACTGAGGAAAATGTGAATCGTTGTGCAATATTTCATCGTAGATTCAGAAGTCTTCACGATATTAATCATTCCGAGCTCTGCCTTGCCATAAGCTTTGCAAATATGCACTATTTTGGCTTTCTAAGCACAACGGTATTCCAACTACGTAAAAGTAACATATTGGCTACTGATATTTAGAAAGCACGAAGGTGAACTCTCGCTCTTCGGTGAGACTTGCGCTACAAGGCTTCGTCGATAATGATCTGTGCAATGAAGCGCTCTACCTCGTTGGAAGACCCGAGTGTTGTGAAGCGGAAGAGAACAAGATGTTGAGCGTGTGCGTGAGAGCGCAAGGTCTGTGTCTGGTAAGTCGAAGTGATACGAATTTCAAATTTGAACAAGTACTTCATGTTCCTCTTTGTTTTGTATGTATTTTTGAACGCACTAGTGAAATGAATTTAAAAACTAGACAGGTCAGCCTTTTTGCTCGTTTCAACCACTGCGGAAAGAGTGGTTCTTCTAGACGAATTGCGCAGGGCCCACAATGTTCTCCACTTGAGAGCACGAATGGGTGCTACTTCGGCCCTCAGCTTTGCACCCATGCAAAAAAATTAAATGAAGTAGTGCTAAAAGGTGAAGGTGCCTCTGCTACAGCACTGAAATCTGGTTGATCCTGTTAAATGTTCCAAACCATTTATACCAGAATTTTATAGGATGTGTTTATTTTTAAGAGGCTCATTCCACTCTGTGATTGTGCTATGAAATATTTAGATTCAAAAGGCGGTAGTGTCGGGCGTTCCCCACCTACCTTATTCCTTTGCTCCTTCAATGCAAGAGAAACAACGGGGCAACTTAGCCCTGAAGGGGTGCTACTTCTGCTGCAGATCCGACAGCACTAAAACTCTGAAGGTGTCCACAAGATCATGACATCGTTTCCTTGCCTTCTTCCTTTCAACCTAAACTGTCAAACACATGCTCTGATGTGGCAAAAGTAAACAGCTCAAACGCGAGTGGAAAACTTCACAAAAGAATCTGTCACTCTACAAACAACTTCAACTACAATTGGATTTGCCCATGAGTTGACTCGTCCGGATTGGATCCTACGCTAAAACCTGGACTGCCCGGTGCTATGCGGTCGCATTTGAAACGTAGCACCGCTTTGCAATGCACGCGATTACCACACATGTGCACCAGTGCTAAACTGTCGCCTACCAGCATGGGGAAGGCTCAAAGTTATTCGGCCATGAAAGAGAAGCCGAAAGTGGCATTTACCCAAGTATAGATCATGCGCACGAATAGTCTTTTAAAATTTTCCAAGCTCATAAGCATGAACCGAGGTCCTATAAGGAAGTGAAATTCGATCATCTCTTTAACCACAAGTGTTCAACCAAATGATGGTAGTTCGCTGTGAGCTCCTTGTTCGAATGCTATGGCAATCCCTCATTTCGTTGCGTTGAATTAGGATCGACTGGATAAGTCATTTCGTCCCCTCCTCGTCAAGTGTATTGCAGTTTCGTAGACAGAAGTGTAGTCGATTGAAACTGCATTCCGAAAAAGCATTCTAATAAAGCGGCCAGGCAGCAGAACAACAGCGCCTGGCGCAACGGAGATATGGTGGCCGCGGTGCGAAGAGGCGGAACTCTCCGAGACGAGCTCACTGCGCTGCCGGAGGCTGTGCTAACCACATTGTTGCGGGACGTTTAGAGCCCATCGCGGTACGATGTCACGTAATGCTAAGCTCCCGTGATGATATGACTAGTTTCTACACAACCCCGCCTTCCTCTAGAACTCGCTGCAAGCTGAGCAGAGGTGCAGGACACGAGCTGGGACACCGAGTTCTTGCTCGACAGTGAGACGCACTGTCCAACCGCTGCGGAAACTCAAAGGGTATTCCGAATCAGATGGCGGCGACGATGACGACGATGAATCACCCGAGGCGATCGATGTGCATGCATTCGCAAGCCGCCGATTGGTCGGCGTCCGATGAGGGGCGGAGCCTGAGCGGGTGGCTGCGGTGGCGTAATCGGCTTCCGCCAGTTCGCTCGCCATTTATTCAGCACTTCTCCAGTAGCCGATGCTCTGCGGTTAGTTTAGGAATCGGTTCAGATTGCTGGTGATGCTTCGAGGGAGGCCGGAGAGGGAATGGCCCGAATTCGGACTCCGGAAGGGCGCCCTCTCGGCTCAATGCTCCTGCTCTTTGAAATTTCCGGGACTGTCCCCTTAACGCTGGCAACAGTGTTGAACAGATTCGAGGCGAAATGGTGATACCCAGGTATTTGCAAAGAATTCGGCTTTGTGTGGGTTACGGAAACGCACTTGAAATCGATAGGAGCCTTCATTTTCATTTAGGAGTATTTATTTACATTTATTTCGAGAGGCGCCACACACGAAGCTTTCCTTTCTCTGTAGATATTATGAGTTTAACACAACAAATCATCATTCTGTCGTGATAGAAGAAAATTGACAAAAGTGTAGTTATTCTATGCAAGATAAGGCAGTTGTTAAGAAAGTAAAATGATTCGGTGATAATTCGTGGACATAACAAAAACCTGGAACAGAACCCTTCGTGGTTAGGTTTTCCTCTTAGTCCGACTACTTTCTACAAAATGATAATCATTACATGTCTTATGTTGATAATCGTCCAGTGTCGTTATTCAATTGTGTCCCGTCAGAAACACATTTGCTTCTAGAACCGTCCGTGATGACAGAAGAGATTTTTCCGAGGGCTGCAAGATTTGCAAATTTTTAATTTAATTACTACGCTATTTTATTCCAAAACTGTCTCAAAAATCTAAGGAAGGAAAACTCCGACGTAACGATCAATTTTATTTTCTGCAGCTTCCACTTTACACCTGCATGCAAACACATTCTTCTGAAGCGCTACATCTTAAGCAGTCATCATCTGTAGATGTGTATGAAAATTTTCGAAGAGTAAAAATTTTCGGAGGTCCATTCTATTTTTTTACTTATTCTGCATTAAGTCTTACCGACTTCATCTAGTGCTTCTATGTCTCCGATGCCCTATTTTTAGAAATATTTCTTCGCATTGTTAAGGCTGTGAAACACTTTACACTAGCCTGGTCTGCTAAATTGCTACCCGGTTCTAAGGAACGGGAGTAGTTAGCAAATTATGGAAAATTCTTGAATCTGATTTAATGTTTTGTGACGTGACGGAATATTTTATTGTATTCTACATGAATTCGATGTGTCCTTCTTGTTTTTTTATAGACCTCTGGGTATCGGGAAAGTCTTCCAGCAAGACTCCTTCAACGTCTGACAACCTTTCTAGATACTTCTATAAGTGAAAAACTAGAAAAAGATTCGAAAGGTCTGGAACAAACTATTCATCCATAGACGAAACTTGTGAAGAACCGAAATGTTCAAAATTTCCTCGCCCTTATAATTTGTTTCATTGTCAGTTTCCTAAAATTTGATAGGAATGGAATTTTTGAATGAGATATTGGAATGTTTCTTGTTGTTAGTGCCACTCGATGCCGTATTTCTATAGGATCTGTTCAATTTTAAGAGGCTTCATTGTACTCTGTGATTGCGCTATGGGATGGTAGTGTTGAGCATTGCCCACCTTCCTTATTCCTTTGCTCCCTCAGTGCAGCAGAGAAAACGGGGCAACTTAGCCCTGCAGTGGTGCTGATTCTGCTGCAGATCCGATAACACTGCTGAAGACCGTCGCGCTGTTTTCCGCCGGTTTTAATCAATAGCAGCGACTACGGTAGCTGCGTACGGCTCGGGCGCCATTGATTCGCTCCAGAGAGCTGTGGATGTCGGCGTCGATGTAGGCTGAATGGCCATATCGATTCACCGTAATTCAAGCGCTTTGCTTAAACCACGGGAGCGAGCGGCTACAGCGGGGTCTTTCTTCTGCAGCTGGGTTTACGAGGAAAACAAGCGGCTGCGCTGCGGTGTTTGCGCTAGGACTTACCCTCCTGCTCGACCGGGCGCCTGGCTGGAGGTTTAGTGGCGTTTCTCAATTCGCCCTGCTTTTAAGATTTTCTGAGATGACGTTAGAAAATCTGTGCGCACTCCTAGTGAGTTCCGCTCACAGGTTCCTTTCGTGATTCACCAAAGCTGTACCCCTTCAAGCAAGAGAGTTAATTTATGCGCGAGTAACGGTCACTGCAAGTGCTCCTGTTTGCTGCAGCACTACATGGGAGGAGGTTTCACACTGATCAAAACTCTTTCCAGGTTGCTTGCAACCGCAATCGCATGCAGAAGCCGCGGACGAGACTACGAAGATGATGAACTCTAAAGCGAGGCCAAACGAGCCGCAGTCTTTCGTAAATACCTCGAATAAGGTCGGAGTCGAGACGTGTGTCTCAGCATAGCATATACAATAGATGCATACCAGCACTTCAGGATGCCTTAGCTAATCTAGTCGATCTCGAAGAGGTCGTATTGAATTGGGCGAAGCTTATTTTCGACACGACAAAATCGAAGGCGGAGGCGAAAATCAAGAAGAAATATCTTGCGGTGAGTCAGTTGCGTTGACTAGGGTGATCTGTCTGGGAAAAGCGCTCTCCAAATTTGGTTAGCTAGGTGCCTCACAAAATTCATCATTGCATCGGTATAGAATTCTTGGGACGAACACGATGAGCTGCGCAGAATTAAGTATGTAGACCAAAGAAAATAATGAACGACGTCGAAAAAGTGATGATCGTGTGTATTTGTTCTTGTTAAATGTACACTGAGTTTCCCTTTGTTGTAAATGACACTCCAGCTAGTGTTCTTAATCCTAGCTCTTATTTTAGATTGGCGGAGGTGTTTCAGTATT
Organism: Heligmosomoides polygyrus polygyrus; assembly: GCA_947396885.1. Lineage (NCBI taxonomy): Eukaryota > Metazoa > Nematoda > Chromadorea > Rhabditida > Heligmosomidae > Heligmosomoides > Heligmosomoides polygyrus. The sequence goes on from OX377201.1 coordinate 42,033,166, forward strand.
CAAATAAAATACATATTCAGCTTTCCTCCGTCTTATTATTGAAGCTTCAACATTAGTATGTGTGTTGGGTCACTAACAGCTGTTCCAATAGAAATCTGTCAAAGTCACTCTCGAGGTGCTATCCTGTGCTCCTGGTTCAGCAGGAATCCGTCGGCCACCCGACTTCTATGTAAATGAGGAACTAATGAACTCTGCAGCAACAGTTGTTGCAATAAACCACAGAAATTGCTGACGCTGTGGGAACCTTATATTATGTGGGTGAAAGCAATTTGGTAGCAATGATAAACCTAAATAAGGACTGGTTGGCCACAACCGTCCCTACGTTATAAATGTTTATTGTTGTTATTTTGGTTGGTACCACGCGTGTTTATTTCCATATTTCTACCACCACCCTACTGTATGGAAATAAACACATGTGGTACTTACAAGTATCGCGAGTACCACCCGTGTTTATTTCCATATCTAGAGTGGTGGTAGAGGCACACCATGTGCTGTAGAATTAATTTGGGGTTCAAATCTGCAAGCCAACTAAGCTATTCCTTCCCTTTTGATTGAAAAAGGGCAACTCTTGGCTGCGTTTTAGAGGGCCTGTATCTATTCATATAGGGTATGCCCCCGTATACAGCGCGGATATGCAGTGTGGGGCGCATTCATGATACCCTTATTTGCGCACCATTTTCCCATCCTTTGTTCCTGGGATATGTTCGTCATTATTTCCGCAGCCCTTTTCCCCACACTCCGCTGGTTTTAATTTCCCGATTCCCTCCCTGAGATTGTGGCATTTTGTCCGCCTCGTGCCATAGATGCCCGCTTACCGCTCGATTTCCCCCTTATAATTGCGAGGAATATCCCTTCATTATGCGCTGATCCTGTTAGGTCGATTCCGGCGCCGGAAACAAAACGCATTACCGGCTGTTCCTCCGCAATCTACTCGATTGCGAGGCCTACTCAACCGGCAATTTCATCTCGGCAACGAGTGCAAGCTCCTCCGCGTATTATTGATCGGTTTCATTTCTAAACTTACCTGGGTGTTGACTCTGAGTCATATGCACCTAAAAGCTCCATGTCGTTCAGTGAACATTTTAAAGAAAGGAGCAAATGACTTCTGAGAGTAGTCACCGTATAACATACCGTAACCATGACTAACATACTCCGATAGCGCCTGCGGCTCTGCCGAACGTTACGGGGCTTGGAACCAAGGTAAAGGGAGAGAAAACGGGACAACTCCGTGAGCAACGTCTACCAGCCCAACAGATTTCCTCGCGCACGGCGCATAGATGAATGCGTGAGCTTGAATGAGCAGTTGAGAAGTCTCGAGGGAGCTAGTTATCGGTGCTATATCTGAGCGATGCTCATATTGGCCTAAGTGAATTCGTCGCTCGCCAGCCGTGCAGCTGATTCCAATTAGCGCAATGGCCTGTGCAAACATTTAAACAACATGGGATTCTGCAACAGGCCCTGGAAACGCCAACAATTCCTACCTGAGTGGCTTCCACTAAGGCATGAAACTTTAAAGTGCAAAATGGGGAAATGGGTCCATTCCGGAGAAGCCACCCTTCATTGACGTCATGAAGATTTCAATGAGGTTCTTTGGCGGTGATGAAAGAAATGCTTTCTGTTTATTCTCCCATCAAATTTGCCTCGAAGCCTTGCTGATGAATGTGTCTTCAGCCGGCTATTGAGAAGACATAAGGGTGTACTGTCATAAGGATGCTTTGTTGCGATCAAAACTCTGGCGCACTAGCCCTCAAGCGGAACTCGAACCCGAACCTCATGCTCACCGGGCAGTATGTTACGCTACTGCACCACGTTTGATGTTGTTTGATCGGGCGCACCTGTACACCTCGTTGAGCAAATAGCACTCACCCGTCCATCGGGATGATATCAGCATGAAGCAGCGAGCAGTGGCTTGGCTATCGACCGTTCCTGAACTTATTGCTGATGAAATACAAATTTGAGGTGCTAATTTAGTACCCCATGGGGGTGACGTGTTTGGCGCATTAAAAGTTAGCTACGTGAGCTTTCGTCATCTATAATTTAGGCGTGCTGCTCCTCCTCTACCCAATCGCCTATGAAGTACTATTAGGGCAGTGAGACTCCGTAGGTTGCTCAACAGAAAGAGCAATGTTCTTCTCATTCAGAAGTTCTGGAAAACACTGCGGTTGTAGCCCCATTTTCTCTTTCTAGAAAGACAGCAATTTTTAGACTACTAGGTGGCAACCTTGAATTCTGTGTTATGTATTCCATTTTTAAGCCTCCGACGACGAATGGGCCAAAGAGTTAATGCACTCAATAAATACAAAACTATCTTGAAACCACGATCAGCAAAGAAAGATATATAACTACGACTACAGATGGTTGGGTAGAGTGGTAGGTTGTTAGGGTATGACATAGCTTAGAAGGTGAACGTACAGCGCAGTTTCAGATGCGGGTTGCCTTGGTTCGTGTAGGCTGTTATCTAACCACCCGAGCGAATGCCTCCCATCTAAACTGAAGGTGAAATGGAACTGTGTTGAATCTGAAATACACTATTGTCACTTGAAGTTACCGAACATAACTGCTCTTACACAGTCATTCATCAGACGCTTGCCCTTCGGTTGATGTGATGACGTTACGGTTTTGTTAGAATAGGCCATAATGTAGCTTCTTGTAATTCATTTTGCTTGTAAATCTGCATGCACTATAAACGTAAGCGTACTCCTTTGCACACTAAACAAAAATAAAATAAAGGAAAGGTTAGGTGACAATCTTATTTCGATTTGTTGCGCAAATGCGCGCATGAATATCTCCCAGCTCCTGCTGTAATACAGGGTGTCTCAGAAAAATGTGTACACTGTTTGAAAAGGGATAACTTTGCTCACAGTTAAGATACCGAAGAAGGAAGTTAAGGAATCAAAAGAAAGCCTGAAAAAATAGAAATTTCTTGACATACGAGCGGTATGTATTGCGCCATCCACTGGACTGAATTCCTTCATTTCCACTGGTCTGAATTCCTTCATTGCACTCGATTGTTTTTCGCTTGAGTGCTTGTTGTAATTTCTTCGCAAAGTGTCCGTATCGATTGATTCGTGCTTCCTCTAGGATATAAACTTAAGAACACATTACGGCTTGAGAAAAGTGCATGGTACCCTAGAAAATGCAGGTGCTATTTGAAGTGCGAAAAATAGAGGGTATTCTAAAAACAGAGGTACTATGTGAAGCGTTGTAACATTGCTGCTAGTGAAGCTTTTGAAGATGTTGGAGGCTCGTGTGAAAGCACAAGTTAACGAGATTTCTGCGGCTTGCAAACAGTCAAGATTGTGCCATGCCTCCTGCATTTCAGACTCGATTGATTGTGCATGGGCAGAATGCTTGTTACAATCTTTTTACTACTTGGTCGAATTAACATGTGCTATGCTTCTTTTAACGTTTTTTGTTCCCCAGCAGCTGTAATTATGTTAATTACCTATCGTTTAGCTTGCATCAGCCCACAAAATTTGTCTTATCAAAAAACAATCGATACGGGCAATTTGTGGAGAACTTACAACAAGCATTCAAGCTAAGAACAATCATTCGAGTGTAAAGCGCAACATTTCAGATGAGTGTACGGCTTATTCGACACCGCTCTTATGAAGAAAAATTTCTATTATCTTAAGACTTCACATGAACCGTTCTCTTTTTCAGTGTTGTTGTGATGAACAAAGTTATCACCTTTCAAACAGTGTATACATTTTTCTGAGACAGCCTGTGTATACCTCACTGTTGCATGCGTCTATTCATTGTACATCCAAGAGCGATAATACATCCTTCGGAGCCTCCAAAATGTTACCGTAGAAGTCATCGAACCAATCTTTTTAGGCTAGTTCACTGACAACCATTCGAATTTCCTCTGTTTTTTCAGAGCATTTTCTCGACATTGATGAAATTATTTCAATGGCTAGAACCGTGTAGGGCAGGCAGGTGTGACGGGTTTCATATTTTTCCATCAACCTTCGCAAAACGGAGAGCTCTGTAGTAACATTCGAGAAAGCATGGAAAGCGAGGAGAATTTCTTCTCCCAAGTCGTAAGACGGCTGCAGCAGGTTGCACCTAACCCTTCATTTGCTCGTCTAGGGCAAGAACGAGCCACCAGAGAGCTGGAGATGCACCAGCTTGCGCGCTGTTTGAAGGAGTACATGGAGCTCCACTAGAAAATAAAATTAAAAACTGACAGAACCATTGTCACCGTCAACACAAGACCCGTATGATCTGTTTGATTATGCTAAACAAGTTCTCGCCTTCGGTTAAGTAACAAATTCACCCGAGTTCTTAATCGCCGCTTTCCCCAGTTCTGTTATTGTCCTCTACATTAAGTTGACATTAAGTTTGAAAGACCAAATCCCATAACAAAGTCTTACACGAAAAAGCCAACGAAATACTACTCACTAACATAAGAGATCGACTGCAAACCGACCGACCTTAGGTCGTTCCACAGACTGGATGGTAGAGGAGAATATTAGCTGGGCAGTCGGTATTTTAGGGGCCAAACTGCATTTGGAGACCGTGATTTATGTAGTGCGAGGGCAGTCACTGATCCAGGTAGCATTCTTAGCAAGAGACAATAGATGGTCCCATTCTTGCTGCACTCACCCGGTTTCCCCCACGCGTAAACTACCCAATTAGGCGTCACACACTGTTGCTCTTGTATCCGGTTCCTGACTAGCTACTTTTTTTAAGTGTCAAGTGGAATTTTTACTACGCGACAAGCTAATGTAGGTCGGATCTCCGCAGGCCAAGCCTTACGGCTTTGCTAACCATACCGGAGATGAACGGCATACAGAAGGCTATTTTGTTATCCGTAGAGTCTCTGGAGAATCCTGAAGGTTGATGTTGCTGTGTTTGGTCCCAGGCGAGAGGAGCTATAGTGGTTTACCTGTTAGAAAAAGGGGTGGTCTGTTTGTTCAACAGTCATATATTGAAGACCAGTTCAAAACTGTTGCCAAGTGCGCTGCTGTTAGGAGGAAATTTAGAAATAGACCAACTCATCTTTTTTTGAGTATTATTTTCAGGGAATGCACTATGGCAGAGCTTTGCTATAATAAAAATGTGGGGTATATCAGAAGGCACGTTCTTCAGTAACGAAGTTCTCTCGAGACTTCAAATTTTCTTAGTGCTAAGCTAGTATGGGATTTCACTCTTGACCGAGTCGTAACGCGGCATTTTCCTATTCATGGAATTCGTAAGGACTCCTCATTCACGCAGTAGCACTAATGCTGATCAGCGGGCTGTTAGACACGTACGTCGCGAGCGGAGTTTTGAAGGGAAACTGAACGAGTGGGCTGCAGAACTATCTAGCGAATGAGCCTTCTTTTCAGTACAACATCAACTGGACGAAGTTGTATCAGGAGTCGATGGAGCCCGAGTACGCATACCAGCAAGCGAAGGGAAATGTCACAGCGGTACGTCCTGAAAGGTCACGTTCGTCCTCATCACTTGAAGATCTTTCGACTATGAGCTCCAACGTTTCCTTTCCTCCTTTGATATTTATTATTTGGTTAAAAACATGGATTTTCTGAACACCTCCCACTACTAGCTCGATAAAACTATATCAAAATGCAGCACGAGTTGGATTCAAAGAGGATCACCCGAGGCATATTACTTATGTGGAAGTGGTAACCTTGAAGTCGATTGTGCGCATGGTAGCGCAGTCGGAGGATTCCACGGCTGTTGCGCACATCCCGAATCGAGGCTCATGGTCCGTAACTTGTTCAGTCCAACGAGATCTTGTATCCCATGGGTCAAGGGACTGGAACCGATCCGGCCTGGAAAAGATACAGCACTTGCTCTGTCCATCTTGTGGGCTCCTCAACCTGCGCATATTGACGCATTCAAACTGCCTCAACGTTACCCTCGACGTTCCACATGTGTTGCTACAAACCTCAGGCGATTTTGTTCGTTGCTTTACCTCAGCTCGGTAGTACATTTACGCAGTGATCAACAAGTGATAAGGCACCTGGGAAATGTTTCAAAAATATTCACGTAGTGTTACTTGGCCTAGAGAACGATGGTGTGATAAGTTGATAAGATCTCTCCTTTTTAGCCGAAAGAAGAGAAAGTCCTGTTCAAAACAACGTTCTCTAACACCACACAGAGAGAGCAGGAATACTCGTTCAAAACAGAACGATGTACAAGGTAAGCTTCATCATTCTCTAATAGAGAACACTGTAAGGGATAGCTGTTAAAAGGTTTCTTTGCACCTTCTCAAGTCCAGCTCTTCCCATTGTTGGACAGATTGGTGTTTAATTGACTTCTGTCCTGTTCTGGTGGGAGGCGTATAATTTTCTTATATGGAAAGGGCTTTATGTCCCGATATTTGAAAGGCTATGCACTCTTTCAGGTCCCCCAATCGGTTTTTAAGTGTCCGACTTTCGTGGGGTGTTAGCAGGGTTCTGCTCGCTGAGTTTGATTAACGCTGAGATGCTTCTAAAGGAAAGCTAGAAGCATGTTTTGTACTGAACTACATCTACCAATATCCTAGTATTGTGGCACTTGCCCCTCAACCATTTCCACGCTTCAAATGACAAGTTTTTCAGAAGTACATCTACAGTGATCATTGAGAAGGGAGTCTGCCGAGGAATGGAGGTGGCTCTGAAATTGAAAACGCCTTGCGAAGTCGTCGAGGCGAATGCCGGTTTCCACCAAGAAGTTCAACTCAACCACATCGGTGAGTTCTCAAATCTGGTAGTGAACCCTCCCTTACACGACAGAACTAATTGATGAAATTCCGCTAGGAATAAGCTTCTATGCATTTGCGTTCTTGTTTTTGAAGAACAGCTCCTTGTGTGACGGGTAGCAGCAATTGTTTGCTTTTCTACCCGTTCCAATGTATAAGCGAAGATTGAAAATGCACCAGGTCGCTTTACTAATCCAGACATTTCTAAACTAACTGATCTGGAAGTACTGAAGGGTAGCCTGGTTTGCTGAGGGAATTGATATCGCAGCCGATTGCTCTGATGAGTCGTCCTCCGCAGTTTGCTCCACACGCCAGTGATTTTTCAAGCGACTGAATCAGTTAAATCCATACTACTGTTTCACAGTCTTGCGCTTTCAGACTATATAGTTGACTTCTGTTCATGTGCAGAGAATTCTGTCCGCGAATTTTCTTCCTCCTCTTTCGCGAATTTTTTTTATCCTCTTTCAGCAATTCCAGGAAGAGTGAGCTCAATTTTGAAGCGCCAAACACTGCGTATTTCACATGCTCTTCTCTTTTTTCATCGCTTAGATATAATTACCTCGAGTTTTCTTCAAGTTGCGTGATGTACTTTCGCTGAAAAAGGAATAAAACAACTTATATTTCCCTTCAAATTCTCTGAGATAGTGGGCCTATGTGACTGCAGCGTACCTCCATTTTTTATTTTTTCATTTGTTTATTATAACACTTGTGTCGGTAAAATATTATGACTTGCGCTTTTACGGGTCGATATATTCTGTACATATCATTTTTTCACATCAAATAAGATGCTTTTCGCGACACTCCTCCAAACGAGTTTGACGCCTCTGAATCGAGAACGTATATCAAATTAAAACAGGTCTCCTTCACGCTAAGCTAAAGACTCCAGACTATTACGATAATTTTATTTAAGGAAAGTTTGGCATTTCTTTGAGAAATTTTCTTCACCTATCAAGTGTCCAATTTGAAGTGAAAATGGTATTTATAACCGTATAAATTCTGATAGAAGATGTGGATATATAAACGGATCGATGAGCATCTATTTAGGAGAAAACACGAGCGAGGAGGAGCTGTGCTGGGGAGTAGACAGCTGCGTGCGAGTGCCGCCGAACTCTGAAACAGTCGCTGAGTTGGTGATACTTGAAGAGCAGTGCAAACGTGATTTCCGTATCGAAAATCGGATGAGCGGGAAGATTCTCGTCACAGGTCAGAAAACACTGCAGTGTTGCTTCATTCATCAGTGTGCTACATACGTTGGTTGTCGCAGAAGGGCAAACTCAGAAACGCTCCTCGCTGAGTGAAGAATGCAGTCGGTATTAAGGCGTCCTGATCATGTCCTCGTCGCAATCACATTCACGTAGTACAACGTTTTCTTCTGCTAATACTCACATTCTGAGCATTCACTTTAATTGGGTCTACCGTCGGTTGTTGATGGAACTGTGCGGCCGTCAAGGCTCCACCACTCAAAGGAGAAGAGACACTTCACGGACACTTGACTTAATATTCGCTTCGGCACTTGATTTGGCATGTAAATCTCAATGGTCGTTGGCGATGGCGCGGCAGCCATTACTGTACGTCGTGGGTTCTGATAGGCACCCCATTGATTTTGGTCAGAAATCGGAAATCTGTGTTAGCAAGCAGGTTTTGAAGTAAATAACGAAATATTTCTGAAAAAAACTTGAAACGGAAAAGTATGAGTTAAGATGCTCTGGGACACTTTTTTAAGCAAATCTATGTTTCTTATGACGTGAGAAGATTGAAGAAAAATGAAGAAGAAAATTGTTTCAATCGTAAATGTTGTTCGACAATTAATATCGTTTTTTTTTTGTTGATGGATTGCGTGAACTGTATATTATTACGTAGTAGCGATTACGTGGCTTAGATTTTTATAAACTATTTCAAAGGTTAGACTTGAAACTATTTTTCGCCAAAAACTGCGCGTCATTTGTAAGAACAGGTTATTAAGAAATTAAGCTGAAAACGGACAATCAAAGACATCATTATCGGCATATTTTATTGTTTCATTTTCGAAAAGGCAAAAGCACGGTGCATGTTCGGAAGAAATTTGGTGAAAGTTATGGCGAGGACTGACTTTGCTGAACGCCGGTGTCAGCGTTGGTTTGCTCGCTTTCGCACGGGAAATTCTAACGTGCGAGGTGCACCACACACTGGTCATTGAATCATTACTGATAACGACAAAATAAGGGAGTTAATCGAAACCTACCGGCATACGGCAACTGGAGAGATTGCAGGGAAGCCTGACATGTCGAACTCATCCGTTTACTTGCACTTGCAAAATCTTGGTTACTCGCCAACTAAGTGAAGGCATGGAATTTTCAACTTACCAAAAGATGGCAAAAGATCAATATGTCACTGGTTAATGTTTGTAGTTAACACCAATGAATTCACTTAAAAACGACATTAATTATTGAACAGCCCACGTTGCAGGATGTGAAGATGAACGGAATCTAATCTATTCGTTCTTCAGTGTATTATTGTGGCTACTTTCTAAAAGTAGTTGTTAAGCCACACCTTACAAGGAGAGCCTCCAAGGTGGCGGTGAGCTTTTGCGGTGTAATTTTTACAGGATGTAGGGTCCCGTGTGGGGAGTGCGAAACCGTGGTTACTTTTTTTCGGAATGCTCTTCTGTGGTCGAAAAAAACCGTGTGGACGCATGAGCGCGAAGTCCATGGCGTCCTGCTTCCATACAGAGTGATGTGGGCGGTTGGCGTAGTGGTAACAGGGTCGCCTCTCGGGTGCACCGTGATGGTTCGGTGTGGCCAACATTTTTGCACACATCGGATCGTTATTACTATGGGCTTGCGTGATCACAGGAGTCAATTTAAGATGCGCTTGTAAGATGCTGCTGGTGTGATAAGCGATTATGTTTTCAATGCTTCCAGTTCTACTATATCATAATTGTTGACTATAATTGTCAGCAATAAACACAGCTACTTCATATGAGCAAGAACTTTTTTATGTTAGCGATCCAATGGAATGATACAATACAAATACGATCCATTGAGAGGTAACTCAAGTGAAAGCCCAAGAAGACTAGGTTTAAATACTGAAAGGATTAATCGTGTACAAATTCACTCCTGTGACCACGCAAGCCCATAATAATAACGATCCGATGTGTGTAAAGCCAATGGCGACACCGGGGACCGAGCCATCAAACCCACTCGGTGAATCCGAGAGGCGAACCCGACATCACTACGCCAACCGACCACATCGGGCTGGGTGGCGGCAGGGCGCCATGAACTTCGCGCTCACTCGTCCACACGTTTTTTTTTGACCACAGAAGAGCACTCCGAAAAAAGTAACGATGGTTTTGGACTCCCCGCACGGGACCCTACATCCTGTAGAAATTGCATCGCAAAAACTCACCGCCACTTTGGAGGTTCTCCTTGTTAGTACTCTTAAATGTATTTTTTCAACGATTGTGCGCAGACTTCGTCTAGGAGATTGTTATTTTCAGTGACCAATCTGAAGCTGAACAACAGTCTCGTCACTGTAATCGAAGGCAACATCGCTGACATTATCCGCGGCATGAATAATTACGCCGCGAAAGGTTTCACGATCGAAGGAAATGTGAGTTTAATACTGATGGAGAGCGGACAGGATTCGGCAATTCCAACCGTGATTCCTTCGAAGCAAATCGTTCATTCAGCAAAGGCGACTGTCCGGAACCAGTTATGCTGAACTTGGGATTAGTTGCCGGCAGCAAATCGCTTAGAAATTTGTTGTTTGAGAAGGAGAAATTAAACTGAGTTGAAATTTCTTGATAAAATTCGGGTCGGTAGTTTGAATTAGGTTTCTTTTCACAGCCCGGCTGATGAGCACTGTCTTGAGATTAAAAAAATTGATTACAGGAAGACTTTTTTATTCTGAGTCATGACATCATTTTTGTTCTTCTTGTCGATAAATTCTCCGCTAGCCATCTAGAAAGTTTTGAAGAAATTACGTATTTATTTTATGTGGTTTGAAGCGCCAATGGCTTTTGCTGAAGGTGTCTGACTCTGCCCGTTTCCTTCACCGGCAGCACTGTTTCCTAGGTGTGCCCTCGTATCGATGTATAAGGAAGCTCGCACAAATAAATAATATTTGTCTTTATTTCATGCCATTTGGCTGGAGATTTTCTATCTATAGCAGGGTTCAATCTACTGTAACAGGCTCCAGCTTCAACGTCAATAAAAACTTTGTTCACTATGGTGAGAGCTGGTTATATCAACCTTGGCTAGTGATTCCTCAACCAGCTTTTCTAAGCGAAGCGATTTCATGGCAGAAAGACTACGACGGGTACAAGTTGTGCACCAGGTGCAACAGGCCATCTGCAGGCGTCGCCGTTTTATGATCTGAGGCTCATCATCGTTTCACATCAATCGCTCCCGATTTCAGCATTTATTACGCGACGGCACACGTTTTTGATGAGCCGCGGGCGCACCAGATGTTTGGGGAAGAGGCGACGGCCGGCCGACGAAGCCCGGCAGTGGGGGTGGTAGAGCCCGTGCCCGTCGTCGGAGGGAACTAGTCTTCTCTTGAGTCGGCGCTGCACACGCACATAAGTGCCTCGATCCGTCCCCACACACTCCTTTGTTGGCCGTGGAAATTGCGCCTTTATGTGAGAGTTGACATGACTCCGATCACGCAGACCCATTCGCCATTGTTGCCGTCGGGTGACGACGAGGTGACAGCGCTGCTCGCACTGAGCGAACAACACTTTCTCCAGGGGACCGTTTTGTGGTAACCTGGCGTGTGGAGCACAAGGTTCAAAACGGTTCAGCGCCCAAAGCGGTCACCACCACGTGTAGATTCGAGATCAATTTACTGGAAAGTATCAAACACTGCTACATATTTCGTGCCTTTTGAGACAGAAACAACTGATATCAATTGAGACAGAAACAACTGATATCAAAACAATCTTGAAAAGATCCCCCTATATATCTTTAGATAAAGAGAGAACTCAAACATGAAACGGTAACATTGGCAAGAATGTACTTAACATAATTTCTGCTCCTTAAAGTTGGAAGGTGAAGGACGATGTTGTTCGATCTCGCTTGGGATGCTTAGGGCATTCTACTCCCGCGGAGCATCGTGGAGGCAACTAGAATGCGTCTTCGACTTACACAACGACCTGTGATGATCACGCGATGATTAAGTCAGTGTTTTTCTTTCCAAATAATTCTGGTGCCGAACGCCGATCGCGGAAGGCTTGGTTGGCCTCGGGCAACCAAACCGAGAACCTCGAATCGGGGAATAGCTGAAGCCCGCGGGATCGAACGAATCGTTGTCGCGACTGCGGCGACGGCAGCAACCTCTGCAGCGCTGTAATCAGCCACCGCGCATGTGTTGGACCGTTCCCGCGAACGCGACGAGCCGCAGCTCGAGCCACCTTCCCCTACCCTACCACGCGCTCCAAGTAAATCCTTCTATGCAGCTCTTCTTCGCGGGTTTGAAGTGACGCACTACCCAGCAGCGTATGGTGGCAGACACTATTCGAACAGTGCTAAATGACTGTGGAGATCTCTTAACGAATAAGAGATATGCTTTTACAAGAGCATTTTACATGTAATTTGGGGTCACCACATTCAATTAGTTGAGCTGGTTAGGAAACGGTAATATTCTGAGGCTGAGAGGTCCCCAAAGCTAAGAATCGTTGATTCGTTTCGAGAAGAGGAGCAACTAGTCCATAAAGTGCAGCAACCTCCGACATCGTCTAAACGAGTCGTGAAAACAAGGGCTCTTAATCTGACGACCGTGCAGCTGAAGACATTTCCAAATGGCCATCAAAATAAAAAAAGGTGTAATGGCCTGGGCGAATTTTTAAAAACGCTTTACGCTGAGCTCGAAGCCAAGAATCACTCAGCTAGCTGATTCGTTTTTTAGGATTGATTATATGTGATATTTCATCGAAAGGAAGCTTGGGTGCAGTCAATGTGATTCTTAAAATAAAAGTCTTGCAACTCTCTTCAGTTTGGTTATCTATTAGGGTGTCCAGAAAGTATCTGCAGAAATACGCCAATTTTTTTCAAAATAACACAATTTTTTATCAACATTTTATAAATCAACCATATAATTTCCGTCAACATCGACTATTCTCCGCTAACGTTCCACAAGACTTCGAATTCCTCTGGCTTAGAAATCCGGCGACTAGGAGGCAAAAAAAGCTCGGAGGTCATTTTTGAGGTGGTCACGATCTTCATAACGCTTCCCTTCTAGATGATGCTGAAGTGATCGAAGAGGGTGGTAGTCATTAGGGGCCAGATATGGGCTGTACGGCGGACGCGGCAGAGCTTCCCATCCGAGTTCCAGAATTTTCTGAGAAGTTGTCTTGGCGATGTATGGTCGCGCGTTATCGTGCAGTAAGAGAACTTTGTCGTTCCTGGGCTGTTCCTTGCACATCTTGTCGGCCAGTCTCTGCAATTGGGTAGCGTAGACCTCGGCAGTGACAGTCGTGCTGTCGGGCAGGAGCTCGAAATGGTAGATCCCATAAACTCCCCACCGGACGCTCAGCACGACTTTCCTCGCATGAATTTCACCTTTTACGGAAGATTGCGGTACTTCATCGCTTTGGCGCCGCGCACGTTTGCGAGCGTGGTTGACGTAGAGGACCCATTTTTCATCTCCTGTGACGATGGTGTCCAGCCAGTTGAAGGTGCGACTTCAGGAGCGCAGCTGAGTGCATATGTCCAGACGTCTTCCAAATTCAAAGTCGTAAAGGGGTACGTGTCTAATATTGGTAGACATTTCGGCCATCGTACAGTGAAATAGGCAAAGAAGACGGAGCTGGATATGCTATGCAGATACAGCAGGATAGTGTCTTAATATAGCACTTATATTGAAATCTTCAGAACAAACTAGAAAAAATCTGTAACATTGCGAAGTTTTCTGCAGATACTTTCTGGACACCAGGGGTGTGCGTAATTACGATTTACGATTTACGGTGATTTTGGCAAATTTTTTACGATTTACGATTTACGACATTTTGGGTAGTAAATCGTAAATTTTCGTAAGTGTGATCTTCGGTCCACGGATGAGAAATGTTCACATAACGTGATAATTCGGATTATGACGATGTAACCACTTTTAAAGACTTTTCTCATAGCTCGTTGCTATTTGCTATTTACTTTCTTATGTTCTGCTGTGGCGCTGTGACAAAACAACGCTGCATTCTGGATAGGTCGCTATAGTTCATTCCTGGCAATGGAACTGGGCTAGCCTATTTTCCTGGCCAGTTCGGTTTTTCTGTGCATGAAACTACCCTTCTACTCTAGCACAACACCTCACATTCGAAGGCCTGAAAACAATTCGTTTCTGTCCACAGAAAAACATGAAAATTCTCCCTGCACTGGAATGGAGATGATCATTTGCTGAACGATATTCTACGCTGCAACCACCGCCTAGTCAACTTGTAACTTTTTCACTTGTTCACCACATAGACGACTCTTTCCAATGCACACGAGTAGAATTCATGCAAAGCCATCAAAGAATATTGGACTTGATTGGAGGCTGTGGAATAACAGCTAAATTGTTGGAAAGAGTAAAACAATCATGTTTCAATCTGATTATCACTGCACGTTATGGCGCAGATTGTATTCACATTTGAGGTGTACCTTAAGCAAAGTCTGACATTCTCATGATAAAAGTGAAAAAGCTTGACACTTTTGGTCTCGTTTTCAGTGGTTTGATTGGGGCTGTTGTGTTCGCCCTACGCGATCCGTTCAGAATGCTAAAGAATGGGCAAAGGATACGATAGCGTTTGTTACAAAGGTAGTGGACAGCAGGACTGGCGAATGCAAGCAGTCATTAATTGGTAATGCAATATTTTGTAGTTTTGTGACAAGGTTTCTCCTTCAGCCGGCCTGACAACCTGGGTCTGACGCTGGAACCGTTGCCGTTTTTGCAATTTTTGTAGGGCATGGCGTGCCGGAGCCAGGAGTCGAGCCTGTGATCGTTTGTGCATGAAACTACACTACTAATCACTGGGCTAGCTCGGCTACAGCGGACCCTGCGACTGCGCGGGACTAAACGCTAAGGAGGAGAAGAAGCAATATTTTGTAGATTGCGAAATTTAACAAGTGCAAGCAAACCTGCGAGCGTGCGAGCGAAGTAAACGCCGAAGGTAATTGCCTGGTATCGTCGAACGACGATTTTTGATTCCAGAAGTTGTGGTTGCCTTCAAAAATGATAAAGGACAAAGCATGACGTTAACCAGTCCCTGTTTGAGATGCGCCATCCATTCTTTCTACCTCTGTGGGATGTCGTAGAAGTCATTTGAGTGTGATTGCCCTATATAATGAACTGCAGTTGCCGCCGATGTAGAGGTCAGTGCTCTATCCTTCCCAGACACCTACCAACTCACAATCCAGCAGGTATGGAAGACTTGACTGCCCTGGTAGGATTCTAATCAAGAACTCCTATTCTGGAGCACGCGATAGCCGTCCTCCTCCGACTTCTTCACCACGTGTTTCCCCTATATGTTTAAAATGCACCTTGTATGAATAAGTTTAACCGCTTTCAATTTAAGCTGCATCTTGCTTCTCTGTGTGAGAAGGCTTGGAACTTTAGGTGTGTCATACCATAGAAATGTGCCATGCGCTCCCTCAGTAGGAGATGCTTGGACTATTTGTGCAAATACTGTTTTCGTCGAGTTGGCCAGTGATCAATTTTTCTGTTGGTTTTGGATGGAATGGTTTTTGTTGATTTATTCGGAGTTGTTGCGGTTGTTTCTACAAAGTCATAGTTTTATACGCAAGCCAGTGGCTAGTAGAATGATAAATATTTTTGATCGTCCAAGCAGTGTAAGCTTTTTATTCGGGCACCCTGTATAGGCGCATTTTAAGATAGCGTTTTTGAACAAGCGGTTTATTTTGGTTCTCCAAAAACTTGTCCAGCTTGATTTGAAAGGTGCTTGTTGATTTTAATGGCTTCCATCTTAATTAGAAAAGTGTCCGGCTCGAGCTGAAAACGTCTCAACAAAACATAGCTTTTATTAGCTTTAACACAACAGAAAAAACAAGGAAATTAGATGAATTATAAGTCAGGCACTTCTTACGATTTACGGTTTACGATTTACGATGATTTTTTCGTAATTACGATTTACGATTTACGAAATTTCGACTTCATTTACACACACCCCTGCTGGACACCCTATTATTATGGACAACTATTTGTTATTAGGAGATTTTAGATCACCCTGTATCACAGGTGTGTGCTGACAGACCTTGAGGATATCGCGGATGTTGCGTGCGGTCAAACAACGCCGGTGCTCTAAGGCGAACATCGCTGCCCGGAAAGCAGAAGATGCGGGTTCGAGTCCCGCCTGGCGCAAGAGTTTTGATCGCAACAAAACCTCCTGTAGCAACATATAGCCTCTCTATCAGCCGCTCCCGGCTTCAACAAAATGTGTTAAAATATTAGGAAATTGTTAGTTTGCAAATGTGTTTCTATCACGTGGTGCCTTCAAGCTAAACTGTTTTCATGGATTTTTGGCTATTTTATGCCGGCTTTTTCCCAATCTTAATCACTTTCGAAATTGGATTTAGACCAAACTCTGACACGGTGATGCAAGACAAGACGAATGGGGTTCTAACAACATCCCAGGATTTCCTTTAACACGGATGTGCTAGCCAATACCAGTCTTGAAATCGCTGAAAGAACCATATCTGAAGCAAAAAACTGGGTTTTAAAAATGAGCGAAACCTTTATCTATCAGTAATTTCTAGGCACTGCCTCGCGTGCAATCCTATAGCTAAACAGCATCGAGTCCATCCGTTTTGAATT
Source organism: Heligmosomoides polygyrus polygyrus (assembly GCA_947396885.1). Classification (NCBI taxonomy): domain Eukaryota; kingdom Metazoa; phylum Nematoda; class Chromadorea; order Rhabditida; family Heligmosomidae; genus Heligmosomoides; species Heligmosomoides polygyrus. The sequence continues at coordinate 42,049,637 of OX377201.1, forward strand.
TCTTTCCATCTGTTCATGCAACGACCCAGGTTCTTGCGATTTGTACACAAACGAACTGTTTACATTAAGCAACCTTAGTTGCGCTGCTAGATGTGTGTTTAAGTCGTTTTGGGTTTTTCTTATGTAGTCTCATGCAAGTTCTCGGGCTGTAACTTAATTAAGCCTTTGGCACACCTTAGTGCTGGTCAACCATTTGGATCGAAAGCTGATTACGTTGAAGGAATGCTTCTTTCTCGGATCGTTGTACTTCTAGGGTACACTTTTCATGCATGTGGGAACTTGGAACAGTTTTGTGTTACCTCCACCACCATCGCGGGCATGAATAGATCAATGGCTTAGTGAATTGGATGTGAAAATCGAGAGTGTTTGCTCCGCCCTTCGTCTGCAGAGGGACTACAACTAGTGCTGCACCCATCTCCAGCTTAAAGAACAGATACTTTTTCAGATTGTCAAGTACGAGACCAAGGGTACATGCATCTTCCGTTACGGTGTTGAACAGAAGGTTAAAATCATCGAAACCGCACTCCGGAGCTACTATAAGTAGCAGTTGCTCTGCTGCTCAATTCGATTTTAGCTACGCGAAGCTGCAGCTCAGGATTCGGCGTTGTGCTAGATGTTGTATATGTATGTCTTATGGATATTTATGAAGAGATCTTTGTAGGCACCTGACCGCAGACGGATGCCTGGACCGATTTTGGTGGCTTTATAAAGCCGGCAATTTGTATTGATGCCGTCGTGATCTGTTCTCTCGTCTCTCTTTGAAACGTTTCTATTGCACCGGTTATTTCATTGTTATTGTGATCACCCTTTTCTGCTTGACATGAATTTTTAAATTTTTGTTCAGACCGTGCCGACAAGCAAAGAATTTATGAAGCCAAGTGTCTTTAGCGAAGTTGGAGCTAAATGGTTAATAGTATGATTAGTTTTAAACGTTCCTATTTTTAAAAAATTTCACAATGGAGGTGTGGGTACAATTCGAGTCGGAGGTAATAACTTCTGTGGATACCAAAAGCAATCGCTTTTCATGACAATCAAGTGTAGGGAAGCTGGTGTTGAGATGAAGCCCTTTTGTGATTATATGAATAGACAATGAACACTTCCGTCACCATGCATAAGAGCGACCAAGGCGTGGATTATTCTATGGCTAATTTCCCGTTTCGCATCGCGAATGGACATCTTCAAATGCATGCATTACGTATCCGCTAAATTCTGAGGAGGTGAATCACGGTCGGGAATTCATATGAGCAGCAGAAATAAAATAAAAAAGAATGAAAACAAGGGTAAAAGCCAGCGTCCTTTGCGGTGTTGTCCTACCTACGTTCTTGTAAAAGCAATATTCACAGCGTCAAATGTAAACTAGCTAATATATTCAGTTAACTTCTTTGCGCGCGAAAGCAGAGCGCTTCGATAAAGCAGACGTTTTCGCTGGACAGGCCTCACAACGTATCTCTTGAGCTGCTACATAGCAATTTCAAGCACTGATATCGAAACGAGCAAACCATTGGCCTTACTTATCCACAACTGAATCCATAGGTATGTGATTAATAAGGGGCAGAGAAGAGTGCTTAATCGTGGTATCTCTACTCGCATACCAGGGATTTAGTCATCAATGCATCCGATCAAAGGTGGTTAGTCAGTATTGTGTGAACAACATTCGCAAATCGCGAAGTCGGATTCGTTTCGAGCTGAAATTTGTGACGATGGAGATTAGGCCAGTTTTTTGCTCTTCAATATGATGCTTTCCACTTGTCTGTTCTTCAGTAGCGAAACGTAAAGAGGGGAGTCAGGGAGCTGCAATTTTCGACGGACGGTGTTGCTAGTCCTGCAGAACTCAGTCAGTCGTGTGCCTTGCTTGCTTTGCTTTGAGAGTATTTCTCGACCTCAACGTGAGGGTTCCTGGATGACGCGTGAGAATTCAATAGAATACTGTTATGATCACTAGACCCCGAAGGAGGATCAAGCCTAACCAAAGTTTCATCGTTTAACAATATAAGGTCTAGGGTTTTATTCCCACTCGAAGGAAATGCATCCTTATGTAACAAAATACTAGGAACTAACAAAAGTCACTAGAGGAACAAATAATATAGTTTATTTATTTATTTATTTATTTCTACGTGCAGATAAGACACGTCAGAGAATATACGAACAAACACAAAGAGAACCTATAAAGAAACCAACATACATAACAACAAGCAGCTCTAACACACCTTAGCTAAAACTAGTACTTCAGCAGAATACGTTTCGCCATACCCCTGAACGCAGCAAATGACTGCGAGGAGGCAGGTTCCGATCTTGATCTGTTTACAAAAGGCTGCTGGCGCTCTACACGCGAAGAACAGGGCCCGAAGGTTAGACCTGGGCCTCGCATATCTTATTTGTGCCACCACGAGTTACGGATGGAAACATAGGAAAGGATTTCGACATACTTCTTTTAATGCTTCCATTCAGCAATTTGAAGACGATACAAACATCTCGAAGCTTGCGACGTGATTCCAGAGTATGTAGTCCCATATACCTATTCCTTATACTAGCCAGAGGAATTCTGAAGTGTAAAAAACCACCTGCTCTAATCACCGCTCTTCTAGTAAACTTTCTTTATATCGCTTCTAGCAACATAACATTTTTCTTTTTGCCAGGAAAGAAAACTGTAGAACCAAATTCAAGAATTGGCCTGACATACATCTTATTTGCCATCGTCACCACTCTTGTATCCTTAGTTGATAATCCTTTGAAGATTTGAAACAGTTCCATTAATCCTTTCCTATAGATCATTCGTACATGTTCTGAAAAGTCAAGCTTATCATCATAAACAAATCCAGATCCTTAACCGACTTCGCTCTGGAAATAAGGTGCCCATCAATCAAATAGTCCCCACCGCTTCCGACGCACCTAGTCCCATTTACAAATTTTTTTCCAGAGCTAACGGAAGCAGACAGATACGGAACCAGAGATCCATAAAATCAATACCTTTCTGAAGTATGTGCCAGTCATTCAGGTTGTTCACCTTCCGTTAAATTTCAATGTCGTCCGCAAGTTGCTTGACCACTACCCCAATATTCTCCAATTGTTTGGCAATATCTAAGGTGTAAACAGCAAACAATAGTGGCGACAAGACTTCCCCTTGAGGAACCCCACTTTTAGCATGTCTAGTAGTGGAGAACGACGTACCCACTCTTACTTGGAATGTCCTATTGGTCAGAAAGTCATCCAATTACAGATAACTGGAAACACCTTTAATTGCCTTCAATTTATATACCAGCTTCCAATGACTTATCCGGTCGAACGCTTTAGAAAAATCCAAGTATATTATGCCACACCCTCCTTTCAAATCGAGACAAGCTGTCCACTCATCTAGACATTCAAGCATATTGGTCTCAACTGATTTCCCAAGCACGAACCCATGCTGTCAATCAGGAATTACTCCATTGCGGGACAGGTAGTCAAACAGATGAGATTTAATTACTTTTTCAAAAATACGGCATGGAAAGGACGTGATGCTAACCGGTCTGTAATTACTAGCATCACTCGTGGGGTTCTTCTTTAAAATGGGAGGTACATACGAGTGCTTCCAACGCTGCGGTACCTCACCAAGCATTAGTGATTGGTTGAAAATCTATGCTAGTGGACCAGCCACCACATGAGCAGTATTATTTTAAAAAATGTAGTAGGAATCCCATCTGGACTAAGAGAAGCTGAATCTGAACAGTTGCAAATGACTTCATAAAGCTGTTTCGCATCAAACCACGAAAATGAGAGAATATGCTCACAAACATCCGTGCTATAGTTAGGCAGTTCAAAATCGTCCTCCTGATAAACTTCGCAGGATTTGTGAGCCAGTACTTCCGCCGTGTCCTTGTTCGCTATCCAACTATCATTACATAAACAGCCCATCGAACCATTTACTCTCAGCCTTTTACTCAAATATTTGAAGAACTTATCCCTCCGGCCCGATTCCAGCTACCTCCTTTCCGTATTACAGTTAAACTTTAACAGGGCTTTCCGGAATTTTCTATTGTAACCATCAAATTTTGCCCAATCCTCGGATCTACGGTTCTCATTAGCTACTCTAAACAAACAGTCTCTATGATCCAGCATACTCTGCAAATATGGAGGCAAAACAGAATGTCTATCCTCCATAAGCCCCCAAGGAACAAAACCATCCACCACAACTAAGAGCACCGTAATAAAGAATTTGTATTTTTCATTAATGCTAGAGATCGAATCAAAAGTCTCTCTTCATGGGATCAAAGCAAGGAAGCGGCAGACCGCATTATAATCACATTTATTGAATTGCCGGCAATATGTGTACGATGGCTCCACATAAGAGCAGCATAAGTTTAACTCCATGTATTATGATCGCTCAATCCCACCGGGGGACCAACCGAAACTTCATTGATCAGTGATTTTTCCGAAGAAAACAAGAGATCAGGTACATGGCTGCCCTTTGTAGGCTTTTCACCAATTGCTCCAAATTATGGCTCCTTACCATTTCTACAAAGATAGCCGTCGACTTCTGCAGATCCCTGCAGTCAAAATCAGGATAATTAAAATCACCCAATAGAACTGTTGGGTGGTCACACTCCTGAAGGTCACTAACAGACGTAGATAATTGTCTATTCTCCTCCGGTTTACACGATGGAGCACGATACACTACAATGAATCTAACTTTACATGACTCAAAAATCGCGTCCACTGCGAGAATTTCGTAAGCGCCTGCGACCGATAGTGAGGAAACCTCCACCGCCACCAATACCTTTTTTTAGGTAAGATGGCTCCCACCTCCTCCCACCTTTTTCATTCTATCACAGCATATGGCGAAATAGTCCAAGGCAATATTCATCACCAATGTTGATAAAACATGTTGAGATTTCAACCACGTTTCCGTAAACACGAATGTATCAAAATTCGAACTCAGAACTAGATCCACATGTTGCGCATTTTTCCAATAGAGCGGATATTCGAGTAAAAACATGATAACTGTTTGTAGAATTTCTGCGAAGAAGCTCCTAGTTTAAAGCACTCAGATGGCTAGAGTGGGAGAGCCCGTTTGACGCGAACAAGGAACACTGTGAGCCTGACTCCACCATCGCATTGGGAGATTGAGATGGAAGGCTCAGGAGCAGGTCCTGAGACGAGTCGACGATTCCGCTCCTCGAAACTGAGAGGATCTAATGTAGATGCCCTTCAAAGGGAAGAAGCGCAATCGACTCGCTCGCTCGACCGCAAGCCTTTGAAACTTAGTACAAGGTAAAATCACCTTAAAGAGCCTATTGCCTTCCACAATAGGTTTACCAAGCCGAAAGACTGCGACCGGATAGCATTCGACACCCAAAAAGTGCAAAAATATTACAAGCATTATCAAAATCCTGACAGACACGATCACGAATCCGAACATTTCCAATTTCTGGCAAACGACCAATTATGATTGACCTCCTACGTTCTGACTCATCCTCGGAAAATTTGTTTTCCTTCGACTCAGTACGACCAGTCAGATCAGATTCATCCACAAAAACAGCAGAAGAATTCTTAGCCTCTAACCGCGTGATTGTTTGGCGAAGCTTTTCATTCTGGCTTCGAAGATCTCTGATCGTGTTATGATAAAGGATATCATCGAGCTGCTGCCTGATTTGCTGAGCGGCAAAGCCAGCGCCGCAGCCCTGAGCACTCTTTGCTGCGGCTGCGGGGGCGGTTTTGCTGGCACAGCAAGAAATGTCGAACGACATTTCTAGGCGCGCGCTGCTGTTTGCTATCTTTAACCTTATCCTTATTTGCGAAAGCGGCGTGCACCCTCATTCGCCAGAGCCAGATTTGCTGCGGGAGCGAAGTGTGCTCGAGGCTATAATGTCTTTCTTTACCATAAGGCTTGGACAAAAATATGTCTAGAGTATAGTGTCACCTTACTGTATGTTTACAGGTGCATGGAAGCACAGCAGGAGATGCAGGCTGTCGCGTGCAACCAAACAAAGGCTATTGGTTCGGGACCCGCCTATGCCAAGCAAGCCCTTGAATGAGCGGCAAAAATTGTCGCGTTTCGAGATTCGTTCTTTTCTACTTTTACGCAACAAAACTGAGCCGTTTTCGGATCAAATTATCACTTGTGATGAAAAGTGGATTCTGTATGATAACAGGAAACGTTCGGACAGTGGATGGACCGCCGACGAATCCCCTAGGCATTTTCCAAAGGCGAACCTCCACAAAGAAAGGTAATGGTCACTGTGTGATCGTCGGCGGCTAGTGTGATCCATTACAACTTTTTGGCACCAAGCCAAACGGTCACAGCAGATTCCTACTGTAAGGAAATCGACGAACCGAAAATTGCGTCAACTTCATCCAGCCTTGGTCAGCAGAAGAGGCCCCATTCTTTTGCACGATAACGCCCACCGACACGCTCCACAAATTACTATTCGAAAACTAAACGAATTAAGGGTTGAGATTTTGCCTGACCCGCCATATTCTGCAGACCTCTCACCAACCGACTATCACCTTTTCAAACACTTTCGGAACATTCTCGCTGGCAAACCCTTTACCAAACAGACCAAGCCAAAACGGCTTTCGTGGATTTTGTCGAATCTTGACCACCTATTTTTCGTTGATGGAACTTCGCGACAGGTGGCGCGTTGGCAAAGGTGTGCTGATTCGAAGGGTGCTTATTTGACTAAATCCGATAAGATTTGAGAAAACTGTGGTAGTTCAAAGTGAAGCACTCAAAACGCTGAGAACTTTCCCTACAACCTAATAATGTAGCTTTTGCGGAACCGTAATTGTGAAAACGAAAACCAGAAGAGGAGCATTCAGCGACCGCGGAGAAGCACTGCCTCCATAGGGCACTCCTCTGCATAACGAAACATCGGATGTGGCACAAGACCGAAGCCCCTATTGACCCTCATTCTCATCCTGCAGACGTTTAATGGCATGTGGGCTCAGACTCTTAACTGCAGCGTGAAGGACAAGTAGCATTTGTTTGAAACACCGTTAGAATCTTAATTTCCAAGTTTTCTTGCAGTTAAGAATTCCTACCATTCTTCGGCCTCTTTGCACAGGCGCGGTAATGATCAAGATCGACAAGGCGCTATCGTAACAAATTTGATTTACAGAAAGAACCGTTTTAGAGATCCTAATTACCCGAGAAACCTAGCAAGCCTTTTCAGAATACGCCGTTGCACAAATTCTCGTTGGGCATTCGAATGACACTTTTCGAATACTCGACTAATTTTGGCTTCCTGAGAAATTTTGAATATTCGAATGCCGAAAGTTTTTGAGCATTCGAAACCGAATATATGTATTCGCAAAACGCGATTTTTTGAATATTCGAATTCGAATAGTTCGAAAAACTAGATTTTATGAATATTCGAATTCAAAACATTCGAAAACGCGATTTTTCGAATATTCGAATTCGAATATCAAAATTTGAATGAAAATCATTCGAATACCTATTCGAATAGGTCATTCGATCATAAGTATAGCTCCGACCTACTCATGAGACCCTTCCCTGGTAAGCTTATTCTAAGTCTATACATCTCGATCACGTTGGGCCAAGATAAAGTCACCAACTACCTCAACAAAATGTACTGCCAAACATTGTAACTCGATTGATCGCTAGTTGTTTTCAGTCCTTGGTCGAGAAATTTTCTATGATGAATTAAACCGATGTAATAAAGACTTTAAATACACCATAAATGACATATAGCAAAGATAGAACTAACGAAGCTAATCTTTTATAGAGAAATATTTCTTCAACATATTTCAACCAATTTCGCTGAATACTTCATGCACGACCCAACTCAGTTTCTTCAAGTGCGCTGCTGAATCAGCAGCGTCGTGCACCTCCCTATACCCCCACTGTGGCCGACTTTATTCGACCCGTCATTACTGTCAGTGTATTCGTCTTCGCGAAAGAGGGGGCTCATGTATCAATACTCTCTCTCGAAGGCGATTCGCTAGAATCCCGAAATAGTTTTCGACGATGCGCCTTGCACTGCAGGTTATGCTGCCATACGCGAGCATCTTTCTAAGGACAATCGAAAGTATATGTAATCTCGCTTTAATATGCATAGAATGTGCTTCGTCCTACTGAAGTGATTTGTTGTATAGATGGCAGATGAATTAAAGGCTGGTGCAGCACTGTTGTTTCTAAAATGCAGCGGCAGGCTAGTTTCTGTTTCTATTCAAAGTGTAGGGGAACCGTCTCGAGTAGCGCGGTCGTCACCCCGTAGTGCTGGCGGCCGTTTGTCTCCTCAAAAAATACTCAGCGACAAGATCTAAAGGCTGCGTGCGCGCTGACCAGTATCAGCCCAAATCTCGAATCCCGTCCGGCAGCGGTCGTCCTCCTCAATGCGACGGCGGCCGCCGCGGCGCGTCAGAGGGTGTCGCAGTGCGCTCGGGCATGGCAGCGGCAGCCTGAGAACAGAGATGGTCTGCCGATAGGTGCCATGCTCACGCTCGATTAGCACAAAATAAGCGGCCTTTGTACTTAGGCGCCGGAGCCTCTGCGCCGCCAGTAATCGGCCCTCGGTCAGCTTGCGCAGTTCGACTCATTAGCGCACACCGTGAGCGCTGATTAAGGTCGCGGCTTTTGAAATACCCGACCGATCTCCCCAGGTCCCAAATACACCAAGTCTTTCAGGACTTTCCAGTATTCTGCTCCGAATTCGAATGCCTTTGCATCCTTGCAGGATTGCGTAGCTCCTCGTAAATAGCACAGGCACGTCTAAAATTAGACAGCTTCTCCTGCTAAAAAAAAAGTTTTGACTGTGGTGCTGCACATGCTTCTACTATTTCCGACTTCTGGTACTGTACTTGAATTTCATGCATGGGCACGTGATAGCTCAGTCGAAGGAGGCGGAGACTGTCCCTCTGTCTAGGTTTTCGGGTCAGAACCCAAATAGGCCGTCCAAAAGTAGATGAGTTGGTACAAGACTTGTCTGAAGAGGTCACATCAATAAACTGCCCTATGGTTCGCCACCATAATTCATTACATGGGCCAAACATTCATTTAAGTGGCATTCACCATAGCCCGTTGAAGTGGATTTCGTTTAACATTTCAATAGACTTGACTTGACTCGCCCTTTACTAACTATTTATTAGGTTGTCCCATAAGTCTTCGCCGTTTTTCTCAACGATTCACTGCAGATTTCGCCGGCAGTCTCTTGCATAGCGCTGCACAGCATTCGAAGGAGAATGATTTGCTTTATTAGAGCATGTATTGCATTTCTTTTTTCAAAATGAAATTTGTCAATTTTTAGGTCGTTGAAGTGAAAAGTGAAAAAGTGAAAAAGTACCCATTTGCGCACTTGTTCTCTCCGCTTAGGTTTGGAATTTTTTGCGCAGCATTTTATAGCGTTTGGAAGACAATGTTCTGTACTACAAGAAAATGTGTTGGTCCTATTTTCTCACTTGCCCTTTATTGATTTTTAGGCCATCAAATTGGGAATTCCGACTTTTCCGTCTGAATTTTTACCAAAACTCCGGTTCTGTGGTTGGACTTTTTTGCTTGGTGTCATATGTCGTTTGGAAGAGGATGTCTTGCTCAGCAAGAATTTGTGTCGCGTTTATTGGCTCACGCTGATTTCTGTCGAATATCAATAACTGAAGCAGGAGAAGGAGTTGTTGGTGAAGACGATTTTTCTCTTTTTGGCATTTTGTTGATATTCAATAGAAATCAATAAAAGCGACACATATTCTTATAGACCAAGGCATTTTCTTTCGAATGACATATAACATCAACCGAAAAAGTCCAACCACAGAGCAGGAGCTGTCGGCAAAAATAACCATCCTCCTTCGGACGTCCCAATTTGATGACCTAAAAGTCAATAAAGGACAAATGAGCGAATAGCATTAACACATATTCTTGTAGTACAGAACATTGTCTTCCAAATGCTTAAAAATCCGCAAAAAATTACAAACCTAAGCGGAGAGAACAAGTGCGCAAATGGCTACTTTTTCACTTTTTCACTTTTTACTTCAACGACCTAAAAATTGACAAAATTCATGATGAAGAAAGAAATGTAATACATGTTCTGATAGAGCAAATCATTTTCTTTCGAAAGCTATGCAGCGCTAAGCAGGAGACCGCCGGCGAAATCTGCAGTGAATCGTTGAAAAAAAAAACCGCGAAGACTTATGGGACAACCTAATTCCTTACTTCCCTAGGTGCTCAGATGGCCCTCCCTCACTGGTCGTGCGAACGACAGCATCGTTTCCAGTTTTCAATGCCCATCGTCATCCAGCATGTTCTCCATACTACCCTCTACCAGCAGGATGCCGAATTGACAGTCGATCTGATTGTTAACTGAGGCTTCGACCCAGCAATATGTAGTATGTAACTGCTGCACCAGAACTTATGTACCTGCCTATCTCCTCTCGCTTTTTGAGTACTTTGCTCAGAAGCTGGATCAGCGTTTGCTCATAGCTGAAACTTTCAAGATCAGCTGGTGGAAATGGTAGGAAGAAGAAGAACATTAGAATCTGTGCCCACCTATTGCACTCCGCCATTGTTGAGCTAAGATGGAACTGAAGATATGGTTCCTTCCAAAGCAGGAAGAACTCTGTACGTCCGTCACATAACGATCAATTGAGAGGACAATGTTCAACACGGTTCGTGCACAAGATGGTGTTCCAAAGCATCGTCGAAACTAAGTGGGCTGGTCACGTAACGTGTTTATCTGAAAACCAGCGAACGAAAATCGTGGCTGCCTAGATTCCGCTGCACGTCAAGATAATAGCAGGTGGCTCACAATCATGTGGGTTGAAGCTCTTTTTTCCAAAGAGCAATGGACGAGAATTGTGGCGCCCTTCATGCAACTCGAACGATCAACTGGGCCAATCTGCCACACAGCGGAGACGAGTAAAGAGGTTGCAGGCGCTTGCTCAAGGAAAACCTGCGGTTGCTAGGATGACTGGTTGAGCGTTCAGAATGGAATAAGCAGAATCAGCGATTTTCTATGGTGTGCCCGGCTGGGCTATGCGGAAATTTTTACAAGAAAAGCGGAACACGGAATACGGAACTCAAGATCTCAAAAAGAGCGGACAGGAAATACGAAACACTCGATCGGAAATGGCTCAAAACTCATTTCTTCATGTGTTTTTCCATAAATATATATCCATAATGATAGTAACAACTAGGTTGTCGTTAACGAATTTAGGAAGCAGGCAAGGCAGCATGCAATTCTTTTCCAGCAACATATAGCACTAAAAATCCTTGTATTCGTATCATTGCTAAGATTATACTACTATAACAAAATGAAGTTTATTCAAAATCTTTCCGTAAATAGGAACAAAGTATTTTAAACACATTGAACCAAGCTGACGATCAAAATGTCAGAGATTTCGCCACTCATAACACTTAACCGGCCTTACTGAATGTTCTAGATCTATCCCAATTGGGAGGGACAGCGCTAAGGTTAAAGTTGCGTTCAGCACCCACGAGAACGACACCCACTCTCCGAGTTAGCATGGATATCATAGTATCATTTGGCCATAGCTGAAGCTCTGGAACAAAGTCGAAGGAGGGGTAGAGAGGCAAGACAGCGCGTGCCCTCCATGGACTAGGATAGATACAATTCCCTCTATGGAGAGCAATGTTAGCAACCTAAGAGTGCTTGTAGAACTCCGATCTAGAATTGGCGCTCCAGGACAAACCTTAGATTATTAGGGAAAAAGATATGCATGCTCCTGATAGGGAATTTGACTCTTAATTAGGACACTCATGAAACTGTTGTGAACTTATACTATTCGGTAGTACATCGTTTCAACAAAAGAAAAAAAGAAATCAATTTGGTTATCGCACTGTTTCGACATCTGAGGCCAGATTCATCAACGACTTACAGCAATCTAACGATGAAAATACTGCCAAAATCCCCGCGGCTTATCAACAAGCGGTATGGTGAGATGTTTCAATGTTTCCGCCATATCGCTTGCTGATAAGCCGCGCTATTAGGAATTTCGGCAGTATTGCCGTTAGCTATCTGTCACTCGTTGAATCTGGCCCCAGTATGCACCACCGGTTCCAAAGCAAAACCATTACAAAAAAGATGACGCGTAGTTAATCTCTTTCTTCAGCCTATCGTTTATGTTGAAGAGGTGAGGGAAGGCAGTGCAAAACAATCAATTAGTGGTGATTCATCATTTCCGTAAGGACGGAATGGAAGGACTAAAAACGACCGGAGACAGGAATTCGGAACACGGAAATTCCGCACATCCCTGGTGGCCAATCACATGTTGTCACTTCATCTTATACAAATGGGAAGAATAACTGGTAGTGGAACAACATATCGCTTTCAAGTTGGAAAATTGAAAAATCTCTACTGGTTAGGCTCAAAGTGTCAGCTCAAAAGAGGGCTTCCTTGAAGGCGTTCAGACCAAGGAGACCTTCCTCTTATGTGGGTGGAAATCGCATAAGATTTCCATTTCGCTCTCTCAGTGTTCTTTTGTGATCGCGTAGATATGATCGTACGCACTGAACTTATGAACCTATCCCTTAATCTTATTCCATTCTGGAACCAAGGATACGAGTATGATCGTCGAAATAGTGGTGGATACATGCATGGAACACTTATATGTCTAGGTTACAAAGCTTTCAAAACAGCTTCATTCTATAATAGGAACATTCTCATCAGTAAGCAACCACAGCTTTTGCAGCCAGAACAAAAGGGTCTGTAGGTAGCCTTAAATGGTCTAGACACACGCGAACACAATCTATAAAAGACATGAAATATGCCCAGGGGAAGTAGCACTGTCCACGGCAGTAGCACTTTGAACATCAACCAAACTAACAAAGCGGCATATTCGATAAGCGTATAGTGCAGTTCTAATCGAGCACAATCGAAGTCGTCAACTCCTTGTAATTTCAAATACTATAGGAATCTCTTTTCGCCACAAAGCTCAAAAGTTCTCGATCTTCTGAGGCTCTTGTGAGGTTTATATTTGTTGTTTCAGAACATGCACAACCTATAGCTGAAAGTGGGACCTCTGAGTGAGTTCTAGCTAACGAGGAAGAAATATCCAGACCTTCTGGATAGCCTTCAAAACAGATCTACTATTACAGAAAGCTCTAGTATTAAAATAAGGTGATTCTCAGTCGATTATGCTCTGCTGCAAAGAGTACTCATCAGGCCGCTCTCTTTGGCCTTTCTTTGCTCAAGAGTACAAGAAAAGCACTGATTCCATCATGTCACATAGAACTCCTGCAAATAAGATTTCGATTGGCTCAGCAGGTTCGTTGAAAAGATGCTGACAAGTTTCATGTGAGAGATGTTCTAAAGTCGAATCTCAGTAGCTGAATCATCAAAAAATCAGACCTTCTTAACATACCTCTCAATGAATCCAACTTGGTGCTGAGCATGAAAATCTAGGGAGCATCTCTGCTGAAACCTGCAGATTTCTTAAATGCTACTCATCAAGAATTGCTGTAGAATGTGTTGCTTGTTGTTCACATCGTTTATGGTTACTTCACCTCAATTTATGTGGTTTCATTTTATGTTCTCTTACACACCAATGCCAGACATTTGTTTACGCTTTCAGCAAATAAATAAAGGAATATTTAATTATTGCTGTTTGTTGTTTGATTTCTTGGTGGCGATGTCCGTTCCTCCACGTGGTGCCACTGGAAACTGCTTGCTTTTGCAAGCCGAGCCAATCACGGACAATCGAATGCAGGCGACAGGCCCTAGTGACAGGCCGGCCTACGAACATTCTGTGTCACATCATATGGTTGATGACGTTACAGAGTTCTCGAGATAATGCTACGGCGTCCGCGGGAGCCGACGCGCACTCGCAAAGCTCGGCGAGTGTGAGAAGTATGCGAGGGTCCCTGATGCGAGGATGGCATCGGGGGCAACTGAGCTAGTCCGAAAGTCCCGCAACGTAGGCAAGACCTGCGTAGCAACGTTGAATGCGGGTACGTTGACGGGCCGCTCGTGCGAGTTGGTAGAAGCACTGGAGCGAAGAAAGATAGAATAGATTTCTGTGCGGTGCAGGAGACGAGGTGGTCCTGCTGCAAGTCGAGGGGCATTGGCCGCGGCTTCAAGGCCGTTCTGTGCGGCAGTCCCAGGACCACCAGTGGCGTCAGTATGATCGTCTCCGAGCGTTTCCGTAATGCGATTGCAAGCGTAGAACGCTTCGATGACCGCTTGATGAAAATTATTGTCGCCGTAGAAGAGCGACGATGTCATTTCTTTTCCGCGCATGCTCCGCAGACAGGTTGCTCCGAGCATAGCAAGGACAAGTTCTGGTCCCTGCCTGATGAGAAGACAGCGGAAGTGCCGTCAGAAGATATGGTTGTTGTGGCAGGTTACCTTAATGGTCACGTCGGAGCAGCGAAAAACGGTTACATCTGTCATGGTTTTGGCTATGGGTCACGCAACGCCGATGGTGAGCGTATACTTGAGTATGCAGACTCACACGATCTCACCATCGTGAATACCTAATTTCGAAAGCGTGACTCCCACCTCATCTCGTTTTATAGTGGGAACGCCAAAACGCAGATTGACTATGTCCTTGTTAGGCGTCGCGACCAAGGCCTTGTCACAGACGCGAAGACCGTGCCGTATGAGACGGTTGCCACGCAACACCGTCCACTGATTTGCTCGCTGAAGATAACACCTCCGAGGTGTAAACGTGTCATGCGTTGCAGGACGGCTAGAATTAAATGGTGGCGATTGAAGGAGAAGGAAACAGCTGCTGTCTCTCGCATTCGGTTGCCGACGGTAACAACTGTCGAGGAAACCTGGAAAGAGGCTACCGATGCGATAATCCGGGCTGCACGCCTCCAACTCGGCACAACGAAGCCTGGACGGCGTTGGGTCGACAAGCAGGCTTGGCTGTGGACTGACGATGTCAGAGAGAAGGGAAAAGAAACGGCTGTATCACGTATTTATCGGTGACAAAACAGTCTGTGATTGGCGGAGCTATCGAGAAGCGAGGAAAGCGACAAAGAAGGCAGTGGCTGCTGCTAAAGCCGCATACTATGCTGAAGTCAGCGAAAAACTGGAAGCGCGCGATGGTGAGCGCTATCTTTACCGACTCGCCAAGGCTCGCTGTCGCCAAGCAGAAGACATCGAAAAGTTCTTTGGCATTAACGATGAGAACGGCCATCTTCTGATGGATCGTAAAAGGGCTGTGAAGCGATGGCGCGACTACTTCGAGGAAATCTCGAATGTAGAATTTGAACATCCCGCCGTTCCTTTTGCTTCACCTGTATACGGTCCCGTTCAGATGATCACAGTGAGCGAAACTGAAGCAGCCCTGAGGAGGATGAAGTCAGGCAAGGCCACTGGTCCAGATGACCTGCCGGTCGACCTGTGGAAGTCGAAGGGCTGGTGCCCTGCTGACTGGATGACAGAGTTTTTCAATCAGGTTGTTGCTGAGAAAAAAGTGTCTGAGAGTTGGCAGCAAAGCACGACTATCCCGATTTGGAAGAAGAAAGGCAGCCCTGCGGACTGCGCTAGCTACCGCCCGATTCGCCTACTTTCGCACACCATGAAAGTCTTTGAGCGAATTGTCGATAGACGTATCCGGGATGTCGTCCAGCTTTCCAATAATCAGTGTAGTTTCTTTGTCGGCTGTGGGACGGTTGATGCCATACACGCCGTTCGTCTGTTGCTAGAGAAGCACCGCGAGAAACAGAAACCGGTGCATTTTGCCTTCCTGGACTTGGAGAAGGCCTTCGACCGCGTCCCGCGTGAAGTGATATGGTACGCCCTGCGACGACACGGCGTCCCTGAAGAGCTTATTGAGTGGGTGCGCATCCTCTACTGCCCAATAAGCCGAGTACGAGCACCAGCGGGTACCTCGATGGAGTTTCCGATCTCCGTCGGAGTGCACCAGGGGTCTGCGCTATCCCCACTGCTCTTCGTGGTCGTCATGGATGCAATTACACGAGATCTCCAAAAGGCAGCTCCCTGGACGTTGCTGTATGCCGATGACGTCATGCTTGCATGTGAAGACGAAACCGAACTCGAGCGACAGGCACAGGAATGGTGCGATCGCTTGGCATTGTTCGGACTCAAACTAAACGTCAAAAAGACGGAGTACTTGACGATGGATATGAATGAGCTCGGATCTATCAAGATTAATGGTACTGACCTCTCACGAGTCACATCTTTCAAGTATCTCGGTCAACAGTTACGCCCGATGGCAGCCTAAAGTTGGAGGTGAATGCGCGCGTAAGTGCAGCCTGGTCCAAATGGAGGTCGTTGACTGGGGTTCTCTGCGATAAAATAATACCCGAGTACCTCAAGTCGAAGGTTTATAGAACAGTCGTCCGCCCAATAGCGACGTACGGTGCTGAGTGCTAACCCGTGACGAGGGAAATTGAAAGCCGCCTCAGTGTAATGGAGACGAAGATGTTAAGGTGGACGGCCGGAGTAACGCGATTGAACCGCGTTCGCAATGACACCATACGACAGAGGTTCGGTGTCGTCCCGATAGCCGACAAGTTGCGCGAAGCTCGTCTACGATGGTATGGCCACGTCCTTCGCGCTAACGACTACACCGTCTGTAAGATTGGCTTGAATCTTGAAGCCCCTGGAAAAAGGCCCAGAGGGCGCCCGAAGCAACGTTGGGTAGACACGTCGCACTTGGACTTAAAGATAGCTGGTGTGTATCCCGATCAAGCATTTGATCGGAGAAAATGGCGTCACCACACCAGAAGAGCGGACCCCGCCACCAAGCGGGACAAACGCTACTGAAAATGATGATGTTGTTTGATTTCTTGTTACTGTTTTTTAAAATTTTTATGCAGGGTATTTTGTGATTTCTGGCCAGTTTTGGTTACTTTTCCAGCCACATGAAGAACTTGCCCGAACCACAAAAAAAAGAAGGCAGAATCTCCGCCTATTCCTAGGCGTAGAGCACGCCTCCGGTCATATTACTATTCTGACCGACAGATTGACAGAAGACAAACAGATAAATGGACAGACAGAATACACTTTTATATTATTTAGCACTTTCATACATAGTACGGTAACGGCCGCTTCAAGTTTCAGTAAAAATAAAGTAATTAGGTTAGGGAAAAACGTGGTAAATTTCAGATTAATTTTTGCAGACTGATTAATATTACCTAATTTAAAGAAAGGGCACGGTGAGATATGGTCAGCGACTGAACTCCATACGTCTCTGCTTTCCACCCTGATTGTCGTTTATTTGAATCCATTAGTCCATTAAAACGTTTCGAATCTACAAGGAGCTAGGAGGTCACATTTGTAATGCTGTTGGACGTAGTCCAGATAGGACCACCCTGTTTAGCTTCCACAATAATTAACGAAAGAAGAAGAAATCAATGCTTTCTGAGAGAAATTGAGGGAGGGGTGCTTGAGAACCCAGTTCTCAACCGTCATGCTTTCTGCTGCTGGACGTTCCACGTAATGAAGGCATGCAGGGAGGTCCTTCCCGACAGCGATGGGTAGGTAGCAGGAGTGTGGCATCCTTTACTTACCGTCGTATCAAAACGCCTGCCTTTTAGTTCTTTGGTAGCAGCAACCAGGCTGGACTTAGGACAGGCTCCCTTTTCCCTCTTCTTTTCCCTCTTACGCTACGGCGTGCCGATGGAGAACTACACCCACACAGTCCGCTGCGCCGCTGGAACAGGCTATCAGTCGGCGCAGCGCAGCGACTACAATCCATCACCTAATCTTTCCACAGTTATCAGCCGCATGACAGCCGGAGCACCTTGCGTGGGCAGCCTCATTCCATTCCATCATTCTGTGCTGCACGTTTCACGCAGCGTCGTAGGAAGGAGGTGGCTCTCGATAGCTCGATGCAGCATGAATGGCTATTTGGCTTCGGCACATCTCTTAACCGCATCTACTCTGTAATCTGTCGCAAAAGAGGGGCAGTCGATTTAAAAATTTAGGAACTCAGTCCTCACTCAGGCTGTGAAACCTGCCGAGCTTTCTGCTGACAACGCGAAGTGCAAGTGAGAACCCGAAAGACCAAGGCTGCTGCTGTGAGATGAGGAGTCGCTGACCAGTTTGCAGGACGTGGACTGCAGTAAATCACCCACGTTTTCTATTTTTCATCGCAAGAGCGACCGATTTGTCAGAGTAACCGTGGCGATGGGACAGCGTCGTAAAATATCGATGACGAATTCGATTAGATCGCCTGCGAAGATATCGGTGCCTGGTGTTCTTGCGTGAAGAGCTCTCGAAGAGATCGAGCTAGTACTGTAGTGGCTAGCCAGTAGAACGAAACAGATTCAGTTCTGTTATTCTTATTGAACATTCGGAATAAATATGGAGTTGGTCGTTACCGAGCCGCAAATTAATGTTTTTTTTTGGGGGGGGGGGGGTTAACCTTTGAGGAAACAAAGGCAAGAAACTCTGGATCAATAAACTGGACCTGAGGAAAAAAAAAGGATAAAGGACGGCGTTACTCAATCCCTTCTGGGATGCGCCAGCGCATTCTACTTCTACGGGATGTCGTGGAGGCGACATGAATGCGTATTTGGCCATACAATGACTTGCGGTGGCCAGCCGATGAACAAGTCAGCGCTTTATCCTTCCCAGACACGTCTGGTTCCAATTCACCGACCCCGAAGGGATGGAGGGCTTGGTTGGCCTGGGCGGGAAATCCGAACCAGGAACCTGGTATCGGGTGCACGCGACAGTCGCGCCTCCTCCGACTGCGCTACACGCGCCCGACTGCGCTACACGCGCCCAGGACTTGAGGTATTCCTTGCAAATATGCATCACACCAATGGTGATCAACTGGGGGCACAGAAGTCTTATTTCTTTCATGTGCACAAGACAGTCTTTAGACATATATACATATAACCCGGGAGCTCAGGCCATACCTCCGGCTAGTATTCTAGTCAGGGTACAGTCTTCGTTGGTACCTTCACGAGCACTACTGCCTGATCGCCTGGCGATCTTTGGTTAGGTGAGGTTGATTGCTGTCTCCCACTCATCTTGTGTACGTCTAATTGGTCTCAAAATCCAATAGGGTTGAGGAGACCCTTGGTCGAGTGGTCACAACTTAGGTTTGTTTCCTTTCAGGCTCTGAAGAAGGTGATCTGGCCGAAACGTAAGCCTAATAGACGCTGTTACCAAGCTCGCCTAGAGTTCAAGGAAGAACTATTACGAATTCGACATCATGCCGAGGTCATAGAAAGTCGGACATGGCAACTAGTCTTTAGACAAGTTCTTGTGCACCGAACCCAGATTGTACCAGCTCAGCGACCAAGAGATGCGCTCAATCTTTGGGTGAGATCAGGACGTGAATCCAAAGAACGATGTTCCTGGTCCGCGCCATACCGAAGTTCCGGCTGATTGCGCCTCGCCGCCTTGCGCCATGACAGTGCCGGTCGTTAAACGCTCGGATGACGGAGCACTGGCGAACCGGCGGAAGGTTCGAATCAGCAGCGAGTGCAGAACTTGGCTGCCTCGTGTGCGAACCCCTGGTCGATACCGGTAGCACACGACGCCAGGCTTTCCGCCGACTGGCCACTCGCCAACAAGCTCAGTGACGTTTGAGGGACGTTTGCATATATGTGTTTAACAAGTACGGAGGCAGATCTGCTGGACAACAGCGGTGTTAGACGCCTATAGTCTCGCAGAACGCCGTGCCGCCGCTCCTCGATTTGCTGTTTGCTCGGTTTGCCGTCGCCAAAGGGACGTGTGAACTACAATACCGCTTGTGCCGCACGGTCAAAAGTGGGCGAAAAAACGCAAAAATAGCGTCTCGAAGCGTCATATGCTCATAAAACCTTCAGTTTTAGGTTTTTCGAAAAAATGTTGGCACCATTCGTTTCATCTCTTCGAGATCTACACAAATATGTATACAGCTTTACCGGAACTCCGATATGTTCGCTGTGGGTGGTCCAAAAATGACTGGAGCGGGCTTTTGCGACTAGAGAAGTTATTTCCCAGGACATGCGTGCTTTCGGAGTATCTCAAGAATAGCGTACGTTGCCAGTGCTCTGTATTGCC
Organism: Heligmosomoides polygyrus polygyrus; assembly: GCA_947396885.1. Taxonomy (NCBI): domain Eukaryota; kingdom Metazoa; phylum Nematoda; class Chromadorea; order Rhabditida; family Heligmosomidae; genus Heligmosomoides; species Heligmosomoides polygyrus. The sequence goes on from OX377201.1 coordinate 42,069,559, forward strand.
AGGATTGCCCCGAGAGTGCGCCGTGCACAATGCATACAGAATCGAACCTTTCGATCGAGGGGGGGGGGGGGGAACAGCTTGTAGACTGAGCGTTTAGAGAGTTTTGTCGAAAATTTGCAGCCGCCTTAGTCAGGAGTTGCTCTAAGGCTGTCTAACTAACCTCTGAAGTGCGCCGTGAACAATGCATACAGAATCGAACCTTTCGATCGAGGGGGGGGGGGGGAACAGCTTGTAGACTGAGCGTTTAGAGAGTTTTGTCGAAAATTTGCAGCCGCCTTAGTCAGGAGTTGCTCTAAGGCTGTCTAGCTAACCTTTGAAGTGCGCCGTGCACAATGCATACAGAATCGAACCTTTCGATCGAGGGGGGGGGAACAGCTTGTAGACTGAGCGTTTAGAGAGTTTTGTCGAAAATTTGCAGCCGCCTTAGTCAGGAGTTGCTCTAAGGCTGTCTAGCTAACCTTTGAAGTGCGCCGTGAACAATGCATACGGATTCGAACCTTTCAATCGAGGGGGCGACCGCTCGCAAATTGCACGCGCGGGCGTGTTCGGAGCGCAATAGCTCTGCCAAGTTGTAACCTTTCAGGTTGCAGCTCGTAGGTTTGTAGGCATTCGAACGTTCTGTTAGCAGGCCGAAGTAGAATGTTTTAGCTTAGGAGGGAGCAATGTTATAGGGGTACGAAAATGCAGGTGAGGATTGTGTGAAGCATTTTTTCCGATTTCCGTGGACCACTGCGAGAAGATGCTGCGAGCTAACGATTTTAAAATGTGTACGCGAACAGAGCGCTTAAGGTACGGTAGTTAACGATGACGTGATCAGAACTTGTCAGCAGCCTAAGCTGCCTTTTTTGCTCTTCTTTGCCCCATCTGCCGTTTTAGGGCGGCGGACTTAGCGGTTGAAGTTTCCTGCACTCTTACTAGCCCACATTTGGGTTTTCTCCACTACCAATAACATCGTTTAACATCGTTCTGTTCTGCTTGAAGAGCGCTATCGATTTGTATCAATTTCGACCGATTTTGGAAACATCGATTTTTCGGCAATATCCCATCGAGGACGTGGGCGCCCTAGGCCGAGCTGCGCCATCATCGAAAACCGATATTTTCGAAATTGGCCAAATTTCCTCGCGCAAACTTCGTCCAAAATCGTCTAGGGGTTATTTTGGGCGCTGATTACGTATCCGACGTTCGTTTTTGAAAATCTCGACTTCGGTAGGTTTTGGATTTTCTTCTGGATAATTGAGGGTGGTCGGGTCAGGATCATTGATTTTGTTCAAAATTCGTGTAGGGTCGGGGTCTTATTCGGGGTGCCGAACACGATGCCGAGGTACATTTGTACGATTAGGGCAGGACAGCGCTCATACCGATAACTGAGGGTGATCGGTGATCGTGACCCAACCACCCTCAAATGGGAAGCCTGCTGAAGTCGGCTGAATTTTCAAAACCAAAGTCGGATTCGTAATCAGCGCCCCAATTAAGCCCTAGATGATTTTGGACGAACTTTGCACGAGGAAATTTGGCCAATTTCGAAAATACCGGTTTTCGATGACATCATCGTCCGCGCAGCTTGGCCTAGAGCGCGTCATCGATATTGTCAAAAAATCGATTTTTTTGAAATTGGTCGAGAGTGAAACCATTCGACAAAGCTTTTCGTTATAAACAAAACGGTGTTATTGGGAGTGTCGAAAACCAAAATTTGGCGAATAAGAGGGCAGGAAACTTCAACCGTTAAGTCCGCCGCCCTAAAACGGCAGATGGGGCAAAGGCAGTTTAGGCAGCTGAAAAGTTCTGAGCCCGTCGCCGTAAAGTACCTTAAGTGCTCTTTCCGCATACGCATTTTGAGGCCGTTAGCTCGTCGTGTCTTCTCGCAATGGTCCATCGAAATCGAAAAAAATGCGTCACGCAAGCCTCACCTGCATTTTCGCACCGCTGTAACATTGCCCCCTCCTAAGCTAAGCTATTCTACTTTAGTACACCTATATATCGTTCTACTACCTAAATACGAAATACACAATACACACAAGTTGCAGCCGAAACGATTCGAACTCGACAGAGTTTTTGCGCTCCGAATACGGCCGCGTGTGTAATTTAGCGCAACAACGGCAGACGCTCTTCGCGCTGTTTCTCGCCCAGATTACAGTGTTCCCCACTCTAAATGGCACCATTCAATTCAGCATGAAAAGCTCTATCGAATGGTATTAAGCACGGTCCAACTAGAAGGCATCGAGTTTTCGATGACGTCATCGTCCTTCCGCCGGGGCCTCGTCCTCGATGCGAAACAGTCAAAAAATTGACGATTCCAAGATCGGTCGAAATTGACACTGTTCGATAGCGCTTTTCAAAGAGAAAAGAACGGTGCCATTGCGAGTGTCGAAGTCTCAAGTCGGGGCGAGTAGGAGCGCAAGAAACTCTAACCGCTAGCTTTTGCCGCTCTAAAACGCCAGCCGAGGCTAAGGCAGTTTAGGCAACTGAGGAGCTATGAGCATATCGTCGTAAAGTACCTTAGGCGCTCTGTTCACATACGTATTTTAAAGCCGTTAGCTCGCCGCATCTTCTCGCAGTGGTCCACGGAAGTCGGAAAAAAAAATGCTTCACACAATCCTCACCTGCATTTTCGCACCCCTATAGCATTGCCCCTCCTAAGCTAAATTATTCTACATCGGCGTACGAACAGAGCGCTCGAAAGCCTACAAAACCTACAAGCTGCAACCTGAAAGGTTCCAACTTGACAGAGCTATTGCGCTCCGAACACGCCAGCGCGTGCAATTTGTGAGCGGTCGGTCCCCTCGATTGAAAGGTTCGAATCCGCATGCATTGTTCACGGCGCACTTCAAAGGCAAGCTGGACAGCCTTAGAGCAACTCCTGACTAAGGCGGCTGCAAATTTTCGACAAAACTCTCTAAACGCTCAGTCTACAAGCTGTTCCCCCCCCCCTCGATCGAAAGGTTCGATTCTGTATGCATTGTGCACGGCGCACTCTCGGGGCAATCCTGGCAATACAGAGCACTGGCAACGTACGCTATTCTTGAGATACTCCGAAAGCACGCATGTCCTGGGAAATAACTTCTCTAGTCGCAAAAGCCCGCTCCAGTCATTTTTGGACCACCCACAGCGAAAATATCGGAGTTCGGGTAAAGTTGTATACATATTTGTGTAGAACTCGAAGAGATGAATCGAACGGTGCCAACCTTTTTTCGAAAAACCTAAAACTGAAGGCGTTATGAGCATGCGACGCTTCGCGACGCTATTTTCGCGTTTTTTCGCCCACTTTTGACCGTGCGGCACGAGCGGTATTGTACTGCATAGTCTACTCTCAGAGTATTTGCGTTGGTCGCGAATTTCAAAGGAATAAACTGATTGCGAGCTTCTTAATGGAAGATAGGAGCTTTAGAGTTCATCATTCGCGACATGTGTAGTAATAGAGCTAAATGAGAGTCTTTTCATCAAGTTGGGGGAAAAACCAGAAAACGCGGAACGAAGTCTCTTCAAAGACCACCGAAGAGGCACGAGAGTTCAAGATACTTTTCCGGGAAACTTTGAATTGTGTCTGAAGGAGCAAGGTGTTACAGGGCAGGATTTGGGGAATTGTTCCGTGCAGGGCTAAACCTCCTGTCTCCCAGTTCACAAACTTTAAGAGGACAATTTCGATGTTTCAGCCCTTAAAGAATTATAGCAAATCAGATGCTCAGTTCTACCGCAAATGTATGGAAACGATGGAATATAAAAATATTGTAGCGAACCCTCAATCGTTACCCTACTGTTGACAAGGTCACCTGTGAGTGTATGTAGTGACGGTTGCTGCTGTATCCTCGTCTACAAGTCTGGATTTGGGAAATTCTTCCGATCAGGGCCAAACCTCCACTCTCCCAGTTAACCTCACTAACATTTGATGAAATATTGAAAAAACTGTCGCTGCAGCTCATGCCAAATCCAACTGTACAGCTTTTCAGAGAAAGAAATACTAAATCGCTAAGAGAATAGAGTACTTTCCACGTTATAAAAATCCTCGAAGATATTACTTTTGAGGATAAAAAAGCCATCTTTTGCTATAAACTTTTTTTGCAGAGATTTTGTGACAGTTTTGGCTAAAGAAATTTTCCGTTCTGTTCCTCATGGTTATTTTGCTGACATATTTAATTTATTGGGTTGAAAACATTGCTATTCATTGGACACCAGATTCTGGAGTGAACAGGTTTTAAAATGTCCTACAAAACCGGCGCTTATTCAAGAGTTGGGTCCCACAGGTTCGATGCGGCGGTGTGCCACTTCCATCCCTACGAACTTCGACCGCGTACCTAGCAGAGCAGACCACTGAGCTTAATTTGCCGTCTGTATGGAATAATTTTCAAGAACATCAGGAGCAGTAGCAAATGATCTGAACGACAATCGCTTTTCATTAAGCTAATGACTACAAATTTGTGCATACATAGCTTCTATGTGAGTACATTACATCACATCAAAATGGCACTTTTCCTGAAATTGGTGATGCTGTAGGGATGTAACCGTTCTTTTTCTTTATTTTGCATGAAGGATTTCCGAGGCGGCGAATCCTGGAGTAAGAAAAGAACCCGTGGCTGAAAAACTGGACCCGGTTTTTGTCATTTCCATGGAAAAACTTGAACGTTGAGTGGGTGCTCTGGAACTTAGCTCGCCCGTTTCGCCTTTAAAGTGTTCTCCAAATCATTTCATCGTACCCACGTACAATACGGCCCGCGTCGCACAGTGAAAAACACGGTTTGCGACGGAAAAATCCGTCGACTCATCTCTTCAAGGTCTCCACAGCAAATATAAAAGTTTACCAGGCCACCGCATTTTCGCCGTAGGTGGCCAAGAAAATCATTGAAGCAGGCTTTTGCGATTAGAGCACCTTATTTTCGAATACGTGTTTTCGGAGGACCTCAAGCAAGGCGTGTGTTGTCAGTGCTCTGTAATGCTCGGAATGCTCCGAGAGTGCGGGTGGCTGAAAAGTTCGGGCAATTTTTCAAAGTATTTCAGCAGTACGAAAAAACTACATAAACACCAAAGATTTACAAAAAAAATTACATAACGCAAGCACAACTGAAAATGAGAAAACTGGAGCAACAGATTCTAGATCAAAATTGCGCGAGGAATACAACGGAAACAACAGAAATAACAAAAAACCTCAATTTCAAGGCCAAAAGTAGCGCCGCAAAAAATTGCCCGAACTTTTCAGCCACCCTGTAAAGCCTTCATGACTATTTCGAACCGTTTGGAGAATTTTATCAGAAATTTCTAGCTGCCTCGGGAATTGCTCAACTCTGTCCCAGCGAGACTTAAGTATGCGCCGTGTGCAATGCGTATAGAGATGAATCTACCAATCGAGTGGGTTCGACAACTGGTAGAGTAGCGTTGGGGAAGTTCTATCATAAATTTCCAGCACTCCTACTAAGGAATTGCTCCAGGGCTGTCCAGCTAGTCTTCGGAGTGCGCGGTGAACAATGCATATAGAATCGAACCTTCCAATCGAGAGGGGCGACCGCTTGCAAATTGCAGGCGCGGGCGTGTTCAGAGCGCAATAACTGTTTCGAGTTCAAATCGTTTCGCCTGCAACTCACGGGTCTTGAAGGAAGTAAAACGTTCTAGTAACGCACTGAAATAGAACGATGTAGCTTACGAAGAGGCAATATTACAAGGGTACGAAAATGCAGGTGAGGCTTTAGTGACGCATTTTTTTCCGATTTCGGTGGACCACTGCGGGAAGACCCGGCTAGCAAACGGCGTGGAGACGCGTACGTAAACAGAGCGTTTAAGGTACTTCACGAAGACGTGCTCAGAGATCCTCAGCTTCCTACACTTCCTTGGCCTCAGCTGCCAGTATAAAGCGGCGGAAGATAGCGGTTAGAGTTTCTTGCGCTCTTACTCGCCCAGATTTGAGTGTTCGACACTTGAAATCGTAACGTTCTATTCAGCTTGAAAAGCGCTATCGAACGGTATCAATTTCAACCGAATTTGGAAACATCGATTTTTTGACAGTTTCGCATCGAGGACGAGGCCGCTTGAGGCCGTAGCAGACGGACATTGACGTAATTGAAAACCGATATCTCCCAATTGGGCCATGCTTGATACCATTCGATAGAGCTTTTCATGCTGAATTGAACAGTGTTACTGGTGGTAGGAAAAACTGTAATGTGGGCGAGAAAGAGCGAGGAGAACATCGACCGTTGTTGAGGACGGCGGCGCTCCAGGCCGAGCCCGTGCGGACGATGACGTCATCGAGAATCAATATTTCCGAAATTGGCCAAATTTTCTCGTACAAAACAACGTCATCTAGAGGTCGTTTGGAGCGCTGATTACGAATCCTACGTTCGTTTTTGAAAATTCCGCCGATATCGGTAGGTTCTGGATTTCTTGTGGATAACTGAGGGTGGTCGGGTCAGGATCACAGATTTTGCTCAAACTTCGTATAAGGGCGGGGACTTATTCGGGGTGCCGAACACGATGCCGAAGTCCATTTGGGCGATTATGGCAGGAGACCGCCCATACCCATAACTGAGTGTGATCGGTGGTCCTGACTCGACCACACTCAAACGGGAAGTAACTTACTGAAATCGGCGGAATTTTCAAAAGTGGACGTCGGATTCGTAATCAGCGCACCAAATAACCGTCTAGATAAATATCGATTTTCGATGACGTCATCGTCCGGGCACGCTCGGCCTAGGGCGCCCACGTCCTCGATGGGAAATTGTCAAAAAAGGTTTTTCCTTGAAGTTGGTCGAGAGTGAAACCATTCGATATAGCGTTTCGTGATGAACAAAACAGTGTTATTGGGAGTGTCGTAGGCAGTTTAGGCAGCTGGGGAGTTGCGAGCATATCGTCTTAAAGCACTTTAGGTGTTCTGCTCGCGTACGCATTTGCATGCCGTTGGCTCGCCGTGTCTTCGCGCAGTGGTCAACCGAAATCGGAAAAAATTGGGTCCCACAAACCTCACCTGCATTTTCGCACTGCTGTAATTTCATCCAGTCATAAGCTACATTGCTGTATTTCAGCGCTCTACTAGAACATTCTGCCGCCTACAAAGTCCTTGAGCTGCAGCCGGAAAGATTCGAACCTGATAGAGCTATTGCGTTACGAACTCGCTCGCGCGTGCATTTGCGAGCGGTCGCCCCACTCGATTGATAGGTTCTATTCTGTATGCATTGTTCACAGTGTACTCTAAAGCCTCCATGGAACAGAGTACGGCCATTCCTGAGTAGGGCGGCTGGGAATTTCTGATAAAACTCTAAAACGCTCACTGTACAAGCTGTCGCGTACACTCAATTGATAGGCTCTGTTCTAAATGTATGCATTATTCATGGCGTCCTCTAAAGTCTTGCTAGGACAGAGTACAGCAGTTCCTGAGTAGGACGGGCGAAAATTTCTAATCTAATCTAATTTCAAACGGTTCTATCGTATATACGTTGTGCACGGCGCACTCTCCCTTTCTCGCTTCACAAATCCTCTTCATTTGTACAAGCTGCTGTTAGTGTGTGCATTAAAGCACCTAAGCAGGGTAAGCTTTGCTGTTTAGCACGACATTTGAACCGCTTCTGCTCACTCGATTCTATATGCCTTGTGCACCGTACTCCAAAGGGGCTCGTCGGACTGACTGGAACAAATCCAAAGTAGGACGGCCAGAGATTTCTTATAAAACTCTCCAAAAGGGGCAAGATGAAGGCTTTACATTTTCCGTTAACCGAAGATAGAAACCCAGTAGATATGCTTCCGCCCACTCGATTGATAGGTTCGATCCTGTATACATTGTGCACTGCGCACTCTCGGAGCATTCCAGGCATGACAGAGCACTGACAACGCACGCCATGTTTGAGATACTCCGAAAACTTTTTAGGAAATAAGGTGCTCTAGTCGCAAGAGACTGCTACAGTTGTTTTTAGGCCACCCACGGCGAAATTGCGCTGGTCTGATAATCTTTATACATCTTTGTGTTGATCTCGGGAAGACGAATCGAACGGTGCCAACGGATGCTCAAACAACGCAAAATTGTAGGAGTTATGAGGATGCGACGGCTTGCGACGGATTTTTCCGTTCTTTGACCGACGCGGGCGGTATTGTATATGACGAAAAGTACGAATGGGGAGGGGAAAAGTCGTCTCAACGAAGTTTTGCTAATGACACACAGGCATACGTATCGCGTGCGCATTTGTTCTGCTCACTGGCTTCGGTCGCTGTTTATAATCACATCTAACGTTCCATAGCTACTCGCCAATCTCGAAGATGTGGACGAGTTGTTTGGGATGGCAGTGAACTGAGACTGCACTACGGTATTTTCGCAAGAACCACCGACTCCTGCTGAGTTCTACGCCAGCATCCAATGAGCACATACAGTGCAGAAACCAACTTTTGTTGGGAAGCAATTGTAATTGCTTACAAACGTATCCTGCGTTGCATCTATGTATGAAGGCCACAGCCATTCGTGTAAGCAGATTCCCGCTTAAGGAAAAATTTTAGGCAAATTAACTGCCAAGTTTGACCCTTTATGAATCTCAGCACTGATCGAGGTCCACTTGCTTACTGCAGTGGCTGACTCGAATCCGAGAGGGTACAGGCTTTATTGATCGACTGACGTTCCGCATTCTTCAAACCCTGAAACGTCCAGGCATATGTTGAGACTACTAGACCAAACATTACCACGGGCGTTGCGAAAATTCAGGGAACCGCCGAACAGCAACCCTTCCAGCAGATAGAGGCAGCAACAGTCCAACATTTGGAACACCCGAGGAGACCCCGCCAGCTGGAAAACCTTCTAAAAGACGAGAATGGTGTAGGGGAGGGGAGAGCTCGCCGGTTATATAGACTCTTTAAGCGAACTGATATCGTGCAAGATCCATAGCGGACACGCAGAACCCTGGAGTGGTTCTGGATACAGAGGTCAGGAGCTTAAGGTCGAATCGGCGGGGAACGTCTCTATGTATGACCCGCGAGATCATTCCTTACACCACCCTCGCCTTTTAGTATGTTTTTCACCTTGTGGGGTTTCTCGGGTGTTCCCGGACTTTTCAGACTCTGAAGGAGGCGACATCACTGAATCAATCAATATGCAAACTGAATTAGGCAATGAGGAAAGTAAGTCTTTGACGCAAGAAAATGACAACCTTGCTGGGTGATGTATCTAGTAGTCCACTGAACTGAAGGAAAGTTGCTGATGACCAAATTGACACTGATGATTTTCAAAAACAACCCGACATTGCAATCAGATAAGGCAGCTATGAGATTGTTGGGCACTGAAAGAGTGTAGGCATCTTATGTATATTGTTTTTTACATAAAGCAAACTGCATGCAGCAATTACTGATTGGAGTATAGTGGACAAATAAATATGGAACTTAGCACCTACGTAAAATTTTTGGGTGCATGGGCAGAATCTCTACCGAGGCTACTCAGGAAGTAGTCGCTACAGGAAAACTCTCATGATTTCGGTTCTGGTTTTCTATAGAAGCTTACACGTAGCAAATAAAAATAGAAAAAGAAAATATATTCCTATACCGCGTGCCAGGTAGTCCACCTTGCTTGCTCAAGGGAGAATAGGAGCGTCTTATCGTTCTATCGAGGCTTTGACGAAGAAGTTCGACCAGCACCTTGGTGCTCATCTCGAAGTTGATTGGCTTGCTTAGGGCCCGGTAGCAACAGCAAAGCGCACTTTGTTTCCGACCCACCTAGATTTCGACCCTTATTCCAAGCGACATGCAGTGTCTCGTCTCTTCCTCGACTACGTGTTCATCCTACAGGTCCAAATTTCCAAGGCATACGTTGGCACAGGAAAACAGTGGAGTCGATGAGGTGGGCCCGGAGCCGGACGCTCTTCGCCTTCTACACCACTACATACTTCTTCGAGGCTCTTGAAAGCTCTTCAGGCCGTCCGCTTCCTTCTGCGCCGCTCCGGCACTGGGTCATTGGCCATGTTGACTTCGCGACGTGGATAGCTGGAGCACCTGAGATGTACGTTATGTTAAGCGAGAATGGGGCATCAGAAACCCGTCCGTTTTTCGCGAACAACGCGTTAGCAAGATTCAGGCAGCACGATATCGCAAGCGAGTGTAAATGGTGAATGGCAAGATGCACGTAAACCTATCGTAGTAAACGAAACCGGTACTGCACCGATAGGGAGTTATTGGCTACTTGTTTCCGAGTATACGATAAATACGGGTTAGGTTATTGTAGGTACACCTTATGGTAGTGTAGGTAGTGCGAATGAGTAATGCAAAGTTGTTTATGTAAACTTGTGGTGGACTGCGTTGCGGTGGCGATGCAACTGGGGTGGAAGTGCCTCGAAGGTTGAGAAGCTTGCTTCACCCAAGTCCCTTCTCAAAGCCAGGTAGGTGGAGCAAGAGAATGAGCTCGTCGGACAGAGTTGGAGCGAGGTGTGATCCAACGAAGCAGACAGCTCCCAGTCAAATCGTCCCCCTTCACCAACTTCTGGCGCTGCACTGAACTGTTTGGCAGGTGCCAACTATTACACCCCAACTCCGACTGGGAGAACCACCTAGGGAACCGGTCATCCATTACGGCCGCGGTGATCATGGCGAGACCACCCAGCTGTCCGGGCACCGACTACGGTAATCCATTATCCGCCCCGGGAGGCGCCCACGGGTTACGCAGCGTGCGCGCCGGTGATGGAGGAGCGCCTGCGTCGCGCGCCCGGCGACGCACGCTCTCTCGGCGCGGCGCCCGCTACCGTAGCGGCGCGGGCGGACTTTTTCGGGCGACGGGCGATGGAAGGACGATCGCTATCGCCCCCATCCATCTGCTACCGTCGCGACAAATTGCGCCGTCAGACGGCCGGCGAGAGAGCGCACGACGCCCGGACGGCGCCGAGCCGGTTGTTTTATGGCGACGAAAATGACCGCCTCGCTAACACCAAGAGACGATTACCTGGGATATATGCGCTCGTTAGGCGCAAATGGCAACATCTAGGTGAGGCTGGCGCGTGTGGGCCTCGAGCCGTCACTCCGGCACCGCTTGTCACTCTATACAATAATTGTGGGAAATGTTCCCAAGTCTGCGATTACTGCTCTCACACCTGCGCCGAATACCGCAAGTTCGGATTCTTGCACTCGTAGTTTATTGCCCTCGAGCCTCCCCATATCTTCTTTGTTTGTCTCTCGTGCCACTCTGTCAATTTTGATGCAAAAAGTTCAGTCCACAATGTAAGAAAGCTGGTTCTCGCTTCCAGTTCTTATTTCGCGGTTACTATGCTCTGGAAATATTGATTTGAACCGTCGTTGAACAGACGCGTATCGTAGTGGTTCTCCCCTTGTTGAAGTTTATGCAAAAATGGAGCAAAACCAAGCACTAGAGTCTCCTTCCCGCTAACCAACACAAAGTGAATACCGACTTTGCAACGCTTTGAATGCCTGCCAATGCAGTGTCATTGTCTTATGGTTAGCCTTGAGGTCTTGACAGAAGTGGGAACATCCTCCGCTACCCTGCTTCATTCCGCCTTTCGTGAAGCTCTTCTATCCTTACCTGTTGAACCAACCCTGAAGAGAGCTCGTCCTCGCCTGTACTTCCTTTCTTTGCCGGAAGAGAGCGCCACTGAGCTTCCAAGCTACCAGGCTGTCCAATAATTCTTGTCCAAAAATTTCGCCATTTTTAATTTTTTCAACTTCATTGAAAAACAAGTCTAATCAACAATATTATCACCACAGTTATCAACAACTGTGACCCATCGATTGGGCAGGTCGCCGATGCCCTTCGCCCAGAACTCCGGGGGCTGCGGCTCGAAGAATGTCGGATTTGAGGTTGTCGTAGTTGGTGAATTTTCTTCCGGCCAAATAGTGCTTCAGCGGGCGGAACAAGTGGTGTCGGAGGGGGCGAGGTCCGGGGAATACGGCGGATGGGCAACCGTCTCCCAGCCGAGCGTCGCCAACTTCTGCTGGGTCTCCTTCACCACGTGGGGGCGCGCGTTGTGCAGCAGGTGGACCGAGGCCCGTCGGGGATGCTTTTCTCGGATGACGGCGGCTAGTTTCTCGAGCTGATCGGTGTAGATGGAGGCGGCGACCGTCCTGCCTTGCGGGAGCAGCTCGAAGCACAGCATGCCCTTGGCGTCCCACCAGCAGCAGAGCATGATCTTCAGCGGGTGTTCCCTGTCCTCTAGGCTCGAGTCGCCGCTCTCGAAACGATTGACCAGCGCCTGACTGTGCGTTGGGACACTGCATCCTCCATGCACGCTCTGCAGATGTTGGCGACCGCGGTGCCCGTGTTGCCCAGCAGCCACTCGTAGTACACGAACGTACGAATTCGACCTTGGTCCATTTTAGCTTGTACTGGTAGCTAGACGCGGCGACTGCGCCTTATATACCCCTAGCGTGGAACTCTGGAGAACCTTCTAGAAGGTTTTTACACTTGCCTGATATTATAACACTTCTAAGGAAAATTATAGAAATCTGAAAATTTTCGGACTGGAATTATTGGACAGCCTGGTACCTTTCTGGTAGTCAGCCTCAAAGCGAAATGCTCTTGCATTTAAACGGAAGCTTAACTACTGCTCCGAAGCATATCACTTTTCTTCATATTTTCATCGTCAATAACCCATAGTAAGTCTTTCTGGTTCCAACAGTTGGTTCCAGGCTGGTACCTGTTTTTCCTCGCCCTTCGGAGTGTAATAAACTGAAAATGTACCTAAAAAGAGTACAAAGACGGCCAGTTTCTCCATAGCCAGAAAGAAATGAGAAACTTGTTCTGTAGTTTCAAGTCAAGGTCATAGTGACCACAGACCGGACGGATCTACATTTGTGTGACTGTCATGCAGTACACACCGACTACAGTACCGGACGCGTCTTTTGAATAGACGCCGAAAAAACCGCACTTTTGCGGTTTTTGCGTCTTTTTGTTATAACTCGCCAAAATGGCACCCATTTGAAAAAGCAAGAGTACATTTGAGCTCAGGAGAAGGAGCTCTATCGTTCGGTATATAAATTTCATATGAAAGATCAAAAACGGCCAAAATTGAAAACTTGCGCTCCATTGAGAAGGGCGGCAGCGGACGAGTTGTCGGCCGCAAGGCGTCGAAAACCGTTGCAGGCTCACAATTCCTCTAATTTGAGGTTATTTGGGAAACTGTTGGTACCGTTCGATTCGTCTCCTCGAGATCTACACAACCGTGTATAAAACTTCGCCAAACTACACCATTTTCGCAGTGGGTGGTCAAAAATGTCTGGAGCTGACTTTTTGCTGTTGGAGAAGCTTATAATCCAGGACTTGCATGTTCTCGGAGCATCTCAAGCATGGCATCAAGTGTTTTGTCGTGCCAGCAATCCCCTCAGTGTGCGCCGTGAACAATGCATATAGGACCGAACCTATCAATCACGGGGGTACAGCTTGTAGAGCATTTAGGGAGTTTTATGAGAAATTCTCAGTCGCCCTACTCAGGAAATGCTGCACTTTGTCCCGGCAAGGCTATGGAGTGCGCTGTGCACAATGTATATAGGATCGAACCTATCAATCGACTCGGCGCGACGGCTCGCAAATTGCACCGCGGGCGTGTTCGGAGCGCGATAACTCTGTCAGCTTCCAATCTTTCTGGCTGCAACGTGTGCATTCCGTAGGCAGTAATATGCCCTAGTAAAGCGCCAAAGCACAGCAAATTATCTTACGAATTGGCAAGGTTACGGCAGTGCGAAAATGCAGGTTGGTCATGTGTGACACGATTTTTTCAGAATTCGGTCGACCGCTACGGGTACACTAGGCGAGCTAACGGCGTGCAAACTCGCGGACGAGTAAAGCACCAAAGGCACTTCACGATGATCTGCTCCTAACTCTGCAACTGCCTAAACTGCCTTAGCTCCATCTGCCATTTTAGAGCGGCGGACGGCAGTGGTGAAGCTTCTTCCGCCCTAACTCGCCCATATTCGAGTTTTCGAGCCCCAGCCAGGGTACCATTTTGTTCATCTCGAAAAGCCCTATCAAACGGTATCAATCTCGCCCAATTTTGAAAACATCGATTTCTTGACAGTTTCTCATCGAAGACGGCTTCGAGGCCGCGCCAGACGGACGATGACGTCATCGAAAACCGATGTTTCCGAAATTAGCCGAATTTGGTACCGTTTCATAGAGCTTTTCGTGCTGAATTGAACGGTGTCGCTGCTAGCAGCAAGAACTGTAATCTGGGCGAGTAAGAGCGCGGAGAACATCGACCGTTGTTGTGCTGAATTAGACGCACAGTCGTGTTCTGAGCGCGATAATTCTGTCACTTTTGAATCTTTCGGGCAGCAACTTGTGGATTTGTAAGCAGCAGAAGGCTCAATAGGTGCGCTGAAACACAGCGATGTAGCTCGTGAATTGTAGATGTAGTTCCTACAGTGGTCGACTGAAAATCGTGTCACACAAGGTTTACCAGCATACTCGCACCGCCGTAACTTTCTCAGCTAGCGGCCTACGAATGCGTAGGCTATCAAGTCAGCTAAGGTACTTCACGATGAAGTGCCCATAGCTCTTCAGCTGCCTAACCTGCCTTAGTCCCAGCTGCCATTTTAGAGCTGCGGAGGGCAGCGGTGAAGATTCTTCCGCCCTTACTCGCCCAGGTTTGAGTTTTTGACACAAGAGATAGTACCGTTCTGTTCAGCTCGGAAAGCTCTATCGAACGGTACCAATCTCGTCCAATTGCGGGAAAAGTGATTTTTTGACAATTCCTCGTGAGGACGAGGGCGCTCGCTCTTCGCCGAGCCCGTCCGGACGATGACGTCATCGAAAGTCGACGATTTCGAAAATTGCCAAATGCTCTTGTCCAAACTTCGTTCAAATTCATCTAAGGGGTTATTTGGTGCGCCAATTACGAATCCGATGTTCGTTTTTGAAAATTCCGCTGACTTCGATAGGTTTTGGTTTTCCTTCTGGATAACTGAGGGTGGTCGGGACAGGAACACCGATTTTGCTCAAACTTCCTCTAATGGCAGGGGTTATTCAAGGTGCCGAATACGATGCCGAAGTCCATTTGATCGATTATTGCAGGAGACCACCCATACCGATAACTGAGGATGGTCAGCGATCCTGCTGTAGCATGCCAAAATCGGCGCAATTTTCAAAAACGGACATCGGATTCGTAATTAGCGCACCAAATAACCCCCTAGATGAATTTGAATGAGGTTTGGACAAGAGCATTTGGCATTTTTCGAAATCATTGACTTTCGATGACGTCATCGTCCGGGCGGGCACGGCGAAGAGCGAGAAAAAATCAATTTTCCCGCAATTGGACGGGATTGGTACCGTTCGATAGAGCTTTCCGAGCTGAACAGAGCGGTGCCATTGAGAGCGTCGAGAACTCGAATGTAGGCAAGTAAGGGCGGAAGGAACTTCGCCTTCGCCTTCCGCCGCTCCAAAATGGCAGATTGTGCTAAAGCAGTTTAGGCATCTAGAGAGCTACGAGCACGGCATCGTAAAGTGCCTTCGGTGCTTTACTCGTCCTCAAGTTTGCATGCCGTTAGCTCGCCTCGTGTACCCGCAGCGGTCGATCGAATTCTGAAAAAATCGTGTCACACATGCCCAACCTGCATATTCACACCACCGTAACCTTGCCAATTCGTAAGATAATTTGCTATGCTTTGGCTCTTTACTAGAGCATATTACTGCTTACAAAATCCACAAGTTGCTGCCCGAAAGATTCAAAAGTGACAGAATTATCGCGCTCAGAACACGCCTGTGCGTCTAATTTAGCACAACAACGGTCGACGTTCTCCGCGCTCTTACTCGCCCAGATTACAGTTCTTGCTGCTAGCAGCGACACCGTTCAATTCACCACGAAAAGCTCTATGAAACGGTACCAAATTCGGCTAATTTCGGAAACATCGGTTTTCGATGACGTCATCGTCCGTCTGGCGCGGCCTCGAAGCCGTCTTCGATGAGAAGCTGTCAAAAAATCGATGTTTTCAAAATTGGGCGAGATTGATACCGTTCGATAGGGCTTCTCGAGCTGAACAGAATGGTACCCTGGCTAATGCTCGAAAGCTCGAACTTGGGCGAGTAAGGGCGGAAGAAGCTTCACCGCTGCCCTCCGCCGCTCTAAAATGGCAGATGGGGCTAGGGCAGTTAAGGCAGCTGGAAAGTTAGGAGCAGATCATTGTAAAGCGCCTTCAGTGCTTTGCTCGTCCGCGAGTTTGCATGCCGTTAGCTCGCCTCGTGCACGCGCAGCGGTCGACCGAAATCTGAAAAAATCGTGTCACACATGCCCAACCTGCATTTTCGCACCGCCGTAACCTTGCCAATTCGTAAGATAATTTGCTGTGCTTTGGCGTTTTACTAAAGCATATTACTGCCTGCGGGATCCACACGTTCCAGCCAGAAAGATTGGAAGCTGACAGAGTTATCGCGCTCCGAACACGCCCGCGCGTGCAATTTGCGAGCTGTGCGCCCCGTCGATTGATAGATTCGATCCTATATACATTGGGCACAGCGCACTCCAAAGTCTCGCCGGAGCAGAGTACAGCAATTTCTGAGTAGGGCGACTGAGAATTTCTCATAAAACTCCCTAAATGCTCTACAAGCTGTACCCCCGTGATTGATAGGTTCGGTCCTATATGCATTGTGCACGGCGCACTCTCAGAGCATTCCTGGCATGACAAAACACTTGATGCCATGCTTGAGATGCTCCGAGAACATGCAAGTCCTGGATTATAAGCTTCTCCAACAGCAAAAAGTCAGCTCCAGACATTTTTGACCACCCACTGCGAAAATGGTGTAGTTTGGCGAAGTTTTATACACGGTTGTGTAGATCTCGAGGAGACGAATCGAACGGTACCAACAGTTTCCCAAATAACCTCAAATTAGAGGAATTGTGAGCCTGCAACGGTTTTCGACGCCTTGCGGCCGACAACTCGTCCGCTGCCGCCCTTCTCAATGGAGCGCAAGTTTTCAATTTTGGCCGTTTTTGATCTTTCATATGAAATTTATATACCGAACGATAGAGCTCCTTCTCCTGAGCTCAAATGTACTCTTGCTTTTTCAAATGGGTGCCATTTTGGCGAGTTATAACAAAAAGACGCAAAAACCGCAAAAGTGCGGTTTTTTCGGCGTCTATTCAAAAGACGCGTCCGGTACTGTATAACGACCGCTGCACGGTTATGAAGCTGATTTGTACCGATAATCCTCTCCATTGTGTCCTACATAGTGGAGCGTAGAAGCTCTCTTAAAGTGCTGATCAAGCCCAGAAAACCTTAATGCTAGGTCGTAGTTAACGGGAGCGGTGCCGTGTTAGTCTGGTAATCTGATCTCGGTCATCCCTTTTTCAGAACAGCAAGCCTCATTCCTTTTCTGTATACATCGTGGTTTACGGTAAAGCCACGACCTCCTCACCTCTAGTTTCACCCATGTTAATCATTTTTGCAGCTGTTCTCATGCTGCTTGGCTTCGGCTGGTGGTTTCCATCCGGCATCGAGGGGGCCTCCTCAAGCTCCATGTAGAACACGGCTTTGTCGTGTTTGGAGCTCCGGAGCAGCAGCGAATTCATGATCTAGCAACCGTCCTTCTGCCCGATAAATGTACTACATATGTGCTTTGCATTTCCCTCTTTTCCGACCTTTTGCGCATTTCTTCCTCAGAGCACCTCTAGTGACATAGGAACAAATGAGTTGGGCAGCTCTTTAAGCAACGTCTGTCTAGGTCTCTAAAGCGAAATTTTGCATGTAACGGCCGCAACGACCCACGAAAATGAAAGAATATCACTTAAGGCAGGATACCCGTCGAGAATGTCCTATGTGAATAAAACCAATAGTGGCACTCATTCCTCACTGGCTTCAGATTTATGCTAGTAGTCCGATCACTTGGTAGGGTAATTGCGGCAAATGTGATAGTGGTTGCTCGGGCTGCGACATTCGGGAAAACTCACCTCAAATTGCGTCTCGGCAGTTCACTCGGTCACTCGCAGTGTGAAGACGTTTTCGAGGCCCCCCAGTTAGAGAGAAATGGTGCTGTCTTCAACGACGGGGAACGTGACGTCGACGTGAACGGCGTTGATGAATCGACATTGGTGGTGTCGTTGACGCAGCCATAGTCGTCGTCGTCTACACAGCAGCCGACGCACATTCCATTTCTGGATTCCATCGCTACTTGGACACCCCGAAGAAAAACTCCATCCGTGTGTTCAGCTCTGCTATTGATCCTTCCCGGAAATTCGGCCCTGAAATGGATACCTGCGCAGGCGATGATGTAGCATTATAATAATATAATAGTATAGCAACATTTTGAAGTTGAAAGGTCGGAAGTCTACTTAGTCTGCAGAAGGCCATTATATGTACTCGCATGCATTGGACGCTGTTTACTTGAGCTGATCCTTTGCTTGGTCTCAACTCGACAACACGATTGTTACAAGGTGACCGACCCTTCTCAGCGCGAAATTCGGTTAGATATCCAGCCTATTCCCCCACTGAGTCATCAGATTTTGCAACGAAGACAGAGCAGCAAATCATTCAGCGAAGAGTATAGCAAACCATGGGCGTCGTTGCTGTTCTGAAGACTTACAACTCGAAACATGATTACTACAGCTGAAGAGTTTTGCTTTCTAGTCGGTCTCAACGCGCCCCTTAGCTTCATCCGCTGTGGACATACCCAGAACTGTTCGATAGAACGGCCCGAAAAGGCTCTGAATTTCTTCTTATTCTCAATACTCTGCTTAGAAAGGGAAGCCACTAACCGCACAAACTGAAGATGGGAGAGGTGAAGTTCATGGGTCAGTACCTCAACTGTGATGCCATCTCGAAGCCTTTTGAACTTTCGAATTTCTTTGCAAGCGTCTCTCGGCGACGAGCATTCGATTCTCAACGACCCTACTTCCGTCGTACGCTTGAAGCACTGCAGCTGCTTTGAGCAGTCTGCATATGCATCCTCCTTCCTCTTCTCTATTTCGTTTTGCAGTTCGAACTGGAGAGAATTCGGGTACACTTTATGTGGAGTGTGACAGTGGAGGAGTGTTTCCCAGAGTTTCGAATGATTAACGCAGCAGTTGGTTTCTTCTTGACCAGGCTGGAAGTAACAACTGAAGTTAGTGGTGCACTTCTCCCACCTCCACGCTTTCGGGCACGCACTGTAAGGCTATTTTTAGAACCAGTGCAGCTTGTTCTGCTCCGAATTTCTCCGACACCTAAATCAACTGCAAATGTGGACGAAACATTTCACTAAATGGCACACTGAAAGACAATTTAAGCGTATAACATCCAGCCTGTTTTATTTCGGTGGAAATTCTCTTTTTATCATATCCTCTTGCTTTTCCCTAAGGACAAATAGAGGTTGCCTGCATACCAATAGCATCAATTAGAAATAGTGATCTCGGACTCCCATCCCTGAACAATTGCCGCAGGAATTCCATCATTAGACTTATACATAGTTTGTACTTTACTAAGTATTCGGGGCAATAGAGATTCCTTAAGATGAAGGAATCACCCATAAGGTGCTGTTCTACTGAGCTATCTTTTCCTTATGCAAGAATCAAATCGTGGACAGAGTCTTCACTCGTAGGGCGGGTAGTTTGCACTTGCTTAAAGTTCGCTGAGCAGCTTCCGTTTCCTTTAATACCGAGACACTGCAGAAGCCGAGACGAAAGTTTGCTAGTTATGGTAAGATTTGAATATTTTGGTTGCGTAGTTCAACAGATTGTACGTACCGCTCCATTGTTCGTATGCTTCGAGTCTCTGTGTTCTCTTTTTATGAAGTGGTGTTCTTGCAATCGTTACAGTGTTTGTTTTCTAACGTGTTTCCTTATGCAATCGTAACAAACAATAAGAATAGTAGTAGTTGTTATCTCTATCAGACTACCAGTCAACCAGACCACCTCGACTTCCAAGCTCAGGCTTGGGGCAGGCTCCATCGCTCTGTTATGTACTCACACAGGTATTCTTCTGCTCTGTTTACTTCGGTGGAAGGCGATACGCACTGAAGCGGACAGCGGGAAGAGGCGACACAAGCAAGTGTGACGACCGCGTCGATTGCTATCTACATGGATATCTTACCAAAGCGCGAACCACACCATTGCCATACCCAATTCTTATGCGAATCATTGCCCTGAAACGAATGTCTTAAGCGGTCTCCAGGGGTTCATCGCCAGGGTGAACTGTTCAACGAATTGGTTAAAGAGATGTAGAGTACTCCAACCAACCACGTTGCTTGCTTGAAATGTTGCGTGCAATCGAGTTGGGCACTGCTAAGACATGGACATCTTCCATGGCTCATTGCTTAACTTACTACTCGTCGAAATAAACTGCTTCAAATTCGTCGACCACTTCTCTTGCAACCCTAGCGCAGTGCCTTCAACGGCAATCAGAGCCCGCTTCATGACTCACCACCAGACTTGAATCAGAAACAGTGTAGCAAAGAGAGAGAGGGAGAGAGAGAGAGGGCGGTGAGATGTGTTGGCTTCATCGGAACTCGGCATATCAACGCCTTTGCCTCTGTACGAGAGGAAGGAAGTGGCGGTAAAGACCCACTGTCTCTTGACGCGTGACACTCCGAATTAGGAGAGTTGGTTCGAATTCGGCGCAGATCAACCAGGCCTTCCATCCCTCCAAGGTGGACGTATGAGTACCAGGTGATTCGAGGAAAAATACACACTGGTTTGTTCGCAGAAGCGCAGTCGGGGGAGGTACAGACTGTCGCCTGCACCCGATACGATGTAGGATCCTGATTAGGATTCTCCGCATATGTCAGCCAAGCCATAGACCTAACAGGGGTCTGTGAATTGGTACCAGACTTGCCTGGGAAGGATGATCCAGTGACTTGTTCCTCGGCGGGCCATCGCTAGTCATTGAATGGCTAAATAATTCATTTTTTCATTCATTCAAATCGCTCCCACAACATTCTTTAAAAGTAGAATGAAGTTTTATTGCCATCCTTTATTCTTTATCTTCTATTGTTCGCTGGCTCGCTATCTCAACTGGTTTTATAACCCAAATTCACTTTCAGATTGTATCCCCGATATCTAAACAGTTGAGCTAGAGTGTCTGGCGCATCCCACAAATAGATTACCTAATTCCGTTCTTTCCTTTTCGTTCTTCATTAGGATAAACAAGAAAAAGAAAAGAACGAATTACGATGGTAATCAATTCCTTCCGGAATGCGGCACGAGTCCTCCTTCTGCGGGATGTCAAGTACTGTTTAATGCCTATTTGCCATATAAAGTGGGCTGTATGTAGTGGCCAGGTGACAGACAAGTCAGTATCTAATCCTTCCCAGTCGGGTCGAGTCTCGTACCAGTTCGTCGACTTCGTGGACCCCTGGGAGATAGATGGCTTGGTTAGCTTGGATGGGAAATCCGAACTGTGAACCTGTAATCGGACCCGCGTGACGGCCGGCCCCTATTCCGACTGCGCTACCACGCGTCATTTGTTGCTCGTTATTATTGCTAAATAAGAAACAGGACGGAACGGCCTGATTTCTCCAAAAATGCAATCATTTTTACATTATATACATTTATTTATTTACTACATGGAAATCCATGATAACTAACATATTCTGTACCTGCAAAGAACAAATAAGGAGCCGCGATGAAGTACTAAGGGGGAGCGTAACATCGTAAAACATCAAATAAAACAAGCAACAAGCTCAACACTGCGGATCCAGGTGTTTCACAATGATGTTTTTGAAGGGGTATAAAGGATGTGGAAGCGGATGGTCTCTACTAATTTCGATATAGGAGGAGGTTGCTCTATTGACGAAAAGATAAACCCTACAACTGAGCCTGGTTTTTGTCACGACTAACTTCAACGCACCGCCACTTGTAATGGACGACATCACGGCCAGGAACCCTGTTCTGCCGTTTTTCCAGTTTTTCAATGATTTTCTTCTTATAAGGGTTGAAAATAACAGTGCCACACTCAATTACATAGAGGTCTTATGTAAGACTTAAGGGCTCTAATGAGAACGGAAAGGTCATTGGTTGTAGAGCCCAGAAAAGTTTATGTATCACTGTATGTGCCCTTGCTACATACTGTCCGCTCACTTTCATGAATTGAATTTTCATTTTTGAATTTACGAAAAAATTTTCCCGATATATTTATAGTCAATTATTCAAGAAACCTTGTTTTTTAAATGCATTCGAGTTTGAGTGCTCAAAAAGTCAGTCCAGCCGCTCTCAGTGCTCTGGTCCACCCTTCTGCGGTATATTTATCCTTAGTTAATCAGCTTGGTGTTTCATGTAAAATGTTCGTTGACGATATAAAAATTTATAAGAATATTGTTCTTCGAGAAGACCATTTTTCTCTTCAATCAGTAATAAATGCAATTGCGGATTGGTCATCAAACTGGGAACTTCCACTATTTCCTCTAAAGTCACAAGTACTTCATCTAGGACAGCAGGTAGGTAGATATCCTTACTACCTTGACAAGATGCATATTAGGAGTACAACTTCCCTGCGCGATTTGGGCTTTATCTTGGACACCCAACTTTCTTTCAAAGAACACATTGAAATAATATCGAAAAAAGCTGAACGAATTGTGCACAGCCTCTTCAAATGTTTGCGAACAAATTCAATACAACACCTATTAATTGCCTATAAGTCGTATGTTAGACCAATTCTAGAATATGCCACCACAATTTTTAGTCCCAAATATAAGCGTAAAATTGCCAGGCTGGAATCTGCACAAAACAGCTTCACGAGAAAGCTATGGATACGAGTACATGGGTATGATTACAACACCATCCCCTCACCGGCTTCACGAAACAGATTCTTCAATCTACATACCCTTGAACGTCGTAGGAGGAGAAATGATTTAATTGCGATATATAAGATGATAAACGGTTTTACTCGTATTCCCCTTCAGGAGTTCTATACATTTTCTTCATCGAACACAAGGGGTGGTCAATGGAGGACCCAGTTTCCTGGAGCAAAAAGCAGTGTAAGGTCTCAATTTTTCACTCGCCATGCTGGCTCTGATTTTTTGAGGTTATCTAAAAAACACATTATACCAAATTCCTTAAGGAAGTATAAAAAACTTCTTGACCGATATCTTCAGGATGCAGCTTAGTAGTTTTCAACTGTACTATGTTGATTCTTGTTGCCTGTTTTGTTTTTTCATGTTTAGAATTACTTTGTTTATGTTTAGTTTTACCTTGTTTTTCTTTTGCATGGTTATCCATGTAGTGAATAAATAAATAAATAAATAAATATTTCTGACACAACTACGTGTCAATAGCAAGCACTTGTGTTGCATGAAGTGGCAAGGATAGTATTTCCATTGTAATGAATATGGCTTAGGTTTGTCTAGCGACGGAAGATTCATATAATTCATCAGTTTTACTAACATAGACATCTCAAAATTTTCGTTTAGGAGCTCTAAACACAGCCACTCCTAACATTTAGTTAGATTTAGAAACCCTCGCTAATACAAAAGTGTAGCAAACATTATTGAACCTTCATGAAAAGAAACCTTCTGGACTGAATTAGATCTCGAAATGTTCAGCACATAACAAGCTTCAATAAGGAATGTGCTTGAATGCTTGAAGGGCGGATCCGATACGTTCACGAAGAACATCACCTTTGGATCGATTGGCACTACAAGGACTATTTGAATGAAGCAACAACAACTTTAGCGAGTATCATTGCAAGAACATTTGAGTATTTTGAAACTACAGTGTTGGAAACTCTCTCTAGCGAAATTAGAATCTCCAAGACTGCTTCCGTCCGCGTTGGGCCGAGTCACCAATGCGCTTTAGTGAGTTAACGCAGCGTTAAGATGCAAAGACCGACCGCCAGTGAGAGGCTAATTAGTGATGACGGGGGACGGGCAAATTCGCGCCGCGCTTGATGAACTGTGAAAATTCAAGACGGTTTGCCGGCCGAAAAAACTGGAGCCGGCGAACTGGACTCACATGACATGCAGAAGCGGATGTCACGAGGGAGGCCGAGCAGCACGACCCGTTTCGGCGTCGCCCCTGCTCGCCCTCATAGCGCGTGGACTCGAATTCTGCAGCTACAGCCGGAAGGTGCGTGACTGTGTGTCTGCAACAGTAGAATCCACAACTGTATACTAGACCCGGTTTCAAAAGCTGCTTCCGAGGTGACGAAGAATATCTCTGTGTTGAGGGCAACTAATACAGTTACGTGGATGAAGGGGAGTGGAAGCCAAGACCAATCCTTTCAGTTACACTATCAAAGGAAATTCTATTCGAGTGGTAGGTGAGGTCCGTTATTTAGTTTCCTTGTGAGGGATGGTTTAGGTTTTGATCAAACGAATAGCAGCCAGGGCCACAAGGGTTGTGTATAATTTGATCAGTGCCCTCTCCAATTCTAACAAGGAGAGCCTCCAAACTGGCGGTGAGCTTTTTCGATGCAATTTTTATAGGATGTAGAATCCCGCGTGGGAAGCCTAAAACCATAGCTACTTTTTTCGGAATGCTCTTCAGACAAAAGCGTGTGGACGCGTCACAAGTCCGTGACGCCCTGTTGCCACTAGCCCGATGTGGTTGGTTGGCGTAGTGACGGTGTTGTAGCTTCACAGGAGCATTGTCATGGGTTCGAGTCGTCCGCGTACCGTGTTTTTGCAATTTGCGATTTATCGTAGCGGGACCCTTTATCCCCATTTCCAACACATCTTTGAACAAAAAGACGGCAACAAATGTCGTTTACGTTCATAGAGCTCTTTGAAAGTCGAAAGGTGAGAATTTTCGATTTCCAGGCTAAGCAAGTAAAAAACTGATCCCAGATTCGTGATCAAAGTAACTATGCTTTTACACTCCCCACGCGAGACTTTTCATCCTGTAAAAATTGCATCGAAAAAGCTCACCGCCATTTTGGAGGCTCTCTTTGTTAGAAATGGATAGGGCATTGGATAGGGCACCCCAAATAACCCCCACGCACAAAGTATGGCCGAAATTGATGCATCCGTCCTCCCCACCCTCACTTCCTCACCTAACTTCTCTAACCTGTCATAAGAAAAGGGAAAATCCAGAAACCGGTGTCAGATTCGTAATCACCACTCCAAGTAGCGCCCGTAACCGAGGTATAAACAACAATTTTTTCGACCTCGCCAGTAAAGTGCATGGGCCCCTTTGAATTTGTAGACAGCAAATTCTATTCTATTCTTTGCATAAATGGAGTCAAAAACGTAATAACCAACTGGTGAGAATAGCTAATGATGTACCAACCTTCTTCAACAATGATGGAAGAATACAAAAGGAAGGTAAGCCAAATACAGTGCTCAGAATCTGAACATCTACCCTTCTACCTACCACCCGTTCAAAAAAAGGACGTAGTAGCACAGGTATTTTACTTTCTGTGTAGCCCTCCACCGCTTAACGTCTTCAATTGGTTTCCAGCTCGAATGGCTTCACACTGCAGTGACCGCATTCCTTTGACCTTGAGGACCGAGGTGCGAAACCCGCTGTAGACGATCGTCATGAATTTCTCACGTGAATTTCTCAAGCGTCCACACGGTTTTTTTTTTCAACCACAGAAGAGCATTATGAAAAAGTAGCCACGGTTTCGGACTCCCCACACGGAACCCTAAATCCCGAAAAATTGCATAACAAAAGCTCACCGCCAGTTTGGAGGCTCTCCTTGTAAGGCATCCATTTTCTTTCAAGCACGCAAGGCGTACGTCAGTCCAATACTGGAGCATGGAGCGGGCATATTAGTCCTCACAAACGTGCTGCAGCTCTAAGGCTCGAAAGAGTTAAACCAGTTTTACTCGCCAACTCATGACTAGGACGGTAGGTTTCATTTACGAGTACGGTAAAGGGTAGTGCGGTAAATAACGCGAACTTTAGACTTCATTCTCTGGCTGGCAGACGACGATAGGTTCACTAAATCATTGTCCGAAAAATTCTACATGGACCTACCGGTCGTAGATCTGAGTTACTTTTTCTAGTTACTAACTCCAACACGTGATGCAATGTTGTCGAACTGGCACTCCCTGACGTTAGAGGAACGTGGGGCGTTGTTTCTTTATATGTAGGATAGGTGCTGAACGCGCGAAGCTCAGCAAACGATTAGTTCTTCCACCTAAACTGAGCAAAGTCAGGGGGTTATCGGAGAGCACTATGAGTGATCAGCTGTTGACTAGGTGGTTGTGACCATGGCGCTGTTTCCTGATGCATCCTTGTTTTCTTGTTCATGATATACGATTGAGTATTAGTTCGTAGTTCGTTATAAGCTGCCTACTCCCGCAAAAATATCTTTTTTTCTTTTTTTCTCGCAGTCGTTTGATCTAGACGTTTGGTTTGCACGGGTACTCCTTGTGCTACATATCACATACAAGATCGCGCAGGCGATTAGGGGTCGCCATTTTTAGCAGCTTAAGAAGGGAGAAACACTAATATCGTAAATGCCGCAAAAAGAGATTACGCTTGGTTTTTCTACGAATATTGGTGCCTTATTTTCCTGAAAAAAATCGAGCATCTATAAGTAGTGCTCAGCTCGGTACCACTCCCTGATATCAAGCAAGAATGCAGGCGTAATAAATGAAATCGCACTATTTAGAACATAAATACATTTTACAGCGTCCAGCCCTTTGTATCGCTTATATATATTCGGCTAACATCTGACTTATTTTTTAATTGTCTTTGAAATAGGACACCTTTAGCTCAGTTGGAGGGGAAATCGACTTCACCCTCTTAACTCTACCGGGAATCTAAGTTTAGGAATGTAGACCAGCTTTGGACAACGAAACCTTCCAGTCCCTCATCTGTCGGTGAAGTGATACTGGACTTTTCAAAAAAGGTAAACCACTGATTTGTTCCAGGAGTCTTTCTAGGGTCAGCTTCAAATCAAATTACCTAGGTGATATCCCATGGAGAAGCTGACTGTATAGCGCGTCCCACAGTGGGAGTGATTAACGCCGACCTTCATCCCTAATCTGGAACGGTAATTTAAATAAACGATTTGCATTGGGCCTACCCTTTTGAGAAACCATACCGCTGGTTATGTAAATGTTCTTCTTCCTTTCTCTTTCATCTCGTTACATTCTACATGTAATACACTTGCTCTGAGCAGCGCCGAAATGTCAAAGGTTTCCGAATGCTCACGCAATCGTCGCCTCGTCGCCTCGCCTCCTCTTTGTGCATTTTGCGTCACGTCCAACTCAAGCCGTTTGATCATTTCTTCTTCTTCTTCTTCTTCTTAATGACCGAGGAATATTCTGATCCAGCATATGACCTTGAAATGAGTCCACCCAGCCTCCTAACGGAGCACAATAAGTATTATATCCAAGAGCGTACTAAACATAGTACAGTGAACGTAACGCAACTTCATGCAAACGATGAGTAATCATCTGCTCATAATGACAGCTTGAACTTGATTCTATCTCACCATCAGCCTAGTGGGGCGATCAGACGTGTGTAAGCAAGATGTGTAGCTCGTGCAACACTCAAGTCTGCTACGCATTTTTTTCTGCTGAAAGAGTGGGAGTATTTTTGCTATTTCCAATCATTACCAGTTGACGTCTTTACTGATATCTACTAGAGAAAGATTGCATTGGTTTAACCTTTTGACAGGATCACGAGGACACACTTTCTCTCTACCATTCTACAATAGTCCGGTCACTTCATCAAAATTTGTCGTCGCACTTCCGCCTTCCATTATCAAGTCTTTTGCTCAGCCAATAGTATTAACCTACTACATGTGACAGTCACACCTACGTGTAGTCAAGTGCTTGTCTAGAGCCAAAGGCCTAAAAAAAATCTATTGAATGCCATAATGCCAGGTTCTGTCTACGAAAAAAAAAATCCAAATGGAACTCGATGGTAGCCACGAATTCACAACGAGTATTTCTCCGTTGGCTTCATTACAAATTGGGTTCGGAACTAAATCACCTGTATCACCTGTCGTCCCGTTGATCATCGACTTGCTCGAGCGGGCGCCAGCAGCGTCTCCATTCGTCCCTGTCGCGTGCCAGAGTGGTTCAATGGATCCTCCTCGCTCTAGGGACACGGACAGCGTCATATCGGTCGTTGAGGGCTTTCACGAAGAAGTCCGACCAACGCGTTGGTGGGCGTCCTGGTGTTCTCTTGACGTCCCGCGGAATCCAGCCGGTGATGTCTCTCGTCCAGCGGGTGTCTGCGAATCGCATTACGTGGCCGGCCCACCTAATTTTCGACGACTTGGCGACAGCGTCTGTGATCCTCGAACGTTGTCGAAGCTCGGAACTCCGGAGGTCTTCTTTCACGTGCGTGAGTCGTGTCACTCCGAGCATCGTCCCCTCGATTCCACGCTGCGCGACGCTGTTCGCGTGTTCATCCTGCTTTCGTATAGCCCAGGTCTCTGAGACGTATATTAGGGCAGGAAGAACGGTAGAGTCGAATAGGTGGGCACGGAGTCGGACGTCCTTCGTCTTCTTCGCGACTTCTTCGACGCTCTTTAAAGCTCCACAAGCCGCTATTTTTTCCTGCTCAGCTCTGATGCTAGGAACTTGGCCATGTTCACTTCGCGACCCAGATACAAATAGCTGGAGCATTCGGAGATGTTCACTCCATTGTGCGAGAATGGGCATCAGAAACTTGTCCGTTCCTCATGAAGATCGTCTTCGTAAGATTCAGCTGCAGTCCAACGTTCCCACATACACGATCGGTGTCGGCCAGCATCGGGACTAAATAGGGACTGGCATTGCACCATATGAGAAGATACTGTTGTTGATGCATCAAGTGCAGTTCCATACATAAAGCAGAAGCCGCCTTATGTATGGAAGAAACGTCCAGAGAATTTGTCCTTGCTGCACTGCCCAGTCAGAGAGAGGCGATGCCGCAGAATGGTTCCGACTGGGCTGGTCGAGCACGTCCCCCGTAGGCGACGAACCCGGGCACGTTTTCCCTGGAGAGCGCGGATTACGGTGGTGGGGTCGGGCGTGTGAACGGAGCGGCGAGCGCTGCGCCGCTCAGCGGCGGCGCCTTGTTTGATGGCGTCGCTATCGCCAACTTCTATCGCTGGTGACTCTAATACTCATTGACAGGTCGCTACAGAGGTACGACTATAGCGACTAATCGCTTCTTCGGGCGCAGATAGAGCCGACCCTAGCTCCTTGAAAGGGGCTAGCTGCTGAACTGGGAGGTCTGAAGCTATGCTTCACCCCATGCACGAGAAATTTTACGCTACTGCTCTTTGTCGCGATAATGTTCTAAGCGAGAATAACGTCAAAAATTTGGTTGCTGGGTGCCAAGATGATACAAAGGATGGGTTTGGTGGAGCTGATGGAGATGCCGAAGGTGTGAATCACCCCAGGATGCCTCTATAGTCGTTGCTGAATGCCGTAGCTATGTACTGCTAGATCTCTAACTCCCTTGCTTCACATTTAAAGGCGCAGGTCTTCAAGGTGAAGTACAGTGCCGCTGCTGAACAAGTATATAGCAGTTTGTGTAGGACGATTTTAGAGTCCTCACAAATGAATGGAATGCGCGTTAGAAGTGAGTCTCAATCTTGCTTACATACTGGCTTCTGTGCCACTCTGAAAGAATTGGTCGGTGGCATAGGTAAATAGGGAAGTTATGGCTCCATGTTCAGGTTGTGAGTCAGTTGTTATACATTTGTTATGAAGGTGTCTATAAGTCAAGCAAATTGTAGTATATTGTTCCTCAGAATTTTGCGTAAAGTGTCTCCATTGTGGATGCGGTGAGTAAAATCCGCGCGTCCTTTGGAATTGCGAATATTAGCTTTGCTCTTTTTTGACGTCAGGAGGATAAGATATTGAGCAAGATTGTAGCTGCTTTATTCCGGCAGAACAATCGCCAGCTTCACTTATTCGCAGCCTGGAAAAGTCGTAAATATTCACAACACCACTAGCCCGAACTTCATTTCATCCTACAGAGTGATTTTTAGGGAAAACAGAGATAAGATCCGCGAGGTGAGTTCCAAAGTACAACTGACTGTCAGGTGGTTGCCGTCGAGGGCCACCGAGTAACGCTGGCTCGGTTCTTCGTTTCCATATTATCAGCTTCTCTTAAGTGGGAAGCAAGACTAGAAGAAGGCGTGAATCGCCACTTACTCTCCCTTTCATATTCAAATTCACATTCTGGAGGTCAAGTGGGAGATATTCTACAATCATCGGTGAGCCTATATCTTCTGATGTATTTGTATTTTAACCTATTATATTATGCATCAGTTATGCAGGTCGCGGTATGTACTACTATAACTATCGTGACTGAGAGGCGCCACGCGCCTATTAGTAGTATTTAGAACCACACTATTTCTGCTTTCTTCTCTGTATGTGCATTTTAGTAAAGCCGACCCCAGATGTATGGAGGGTATGGCTGGCTTGGACAGGAGCTAAACCAAGAACCTTGATTTGGAGGTGCAGACAGCCGGCGCCTTGTCTGACTGCACTACTAAATGATCCTGCGTATACAAGAAGATGGAGATTGACACCAACAATTCATTCCTAGTGCGCACCACGCATTCTACTCCAACTAGAGCAAACCTGGATGCGTATTTGCCTGAACAGTGAAATGTGAGGCATTCCAATGAACAACTTAGGCTTCACTCTTTCGTTTCGTACACGCAAAGTACCAATTTGCTGACCAAGGATGGAAAGCTTGTCTGAATTGTGCTTGAGCAGACCTTCAAATCGACTCGTAGTGTGGAAAAAACGGGTGTCTCCGAAGTGCACTGCACAAACCCATATTTCATGTTTGTCGAGGGTGATTCCAGGATCCTGAGTAGTTCTGAAGCTACGAATTACAGATTAGTGGAAGAGAACATTGATTTGCTGGCCTGTCGGAATGGGTAATAGGTATGACATGTCATGATATGAAGTGATCAACGACGGCAATCGGCTATTACGGGCGGTATGTCAACCCAACTGTGGCCACCCAAGCTCACTAAAGCGCTCGATTTTAATAACGCCGTTCCTGTCAGATCTCTGTCTCATGGCTTAACATAAACTGAAACGTGATGGAGACTTTTTAAAGAAAACTGAGACGTGCTGGAGACTTTTTGAAGGCACTTTCGGTTATCTGCCACTTAGGTGTGACGCCATCCGTTCATCCGACGTCCAGTTTCTTTCGAGCCACATCGCGAATGAAAAAGTCACAAATCTTCACTCGATATCTTCCTATCAAGTGGCTGGATGTCGTCTAAGCCTCCGTTTCTCCACGCAGTGCAAAGGGATGGCATCAGGCCTTCTTCAAGGCGACGGCAGATTATGTATACACGACACCACTGTGAGCCACACCTGCCATATTTGTACAGAAGAGCCATGCCATGGGTGGGCTTTTTGATGTCGCCTCCTGGCGTGACCACGAGAAGACATCGAAGACATGTTTGTTGAAGCTCGTTTGGTTAGCTCAGCACAATACCGGCAATGTCGCGATTTGCCACTTCCGACAGTGGTTTTGTGGTTTAGCGTTTAGAAGCTGTATCTTCCTCAATTATTTTATAACACGTACATCCAGAGATGACTGAAATTGTCAGTGCACCGATGCTAAAGGCAAGGAAGGGGATAAGGGCACGAAAGTCATAAAAAGCCGCTTTTCGAGGGAAACTGCACTGGGAATAACGAAAGAATGAAAAGAGTGAAAAACAACAGAAAGAATGAAAAGAGTGTGTCATTGGTTGAGAAGATCGAACCCTCCGTGAGGAAAACATAATTTCCCAAATATCTGGTAAACAAACAATTAAACAAACAAAGCCATGCTTTCTAAACCGGACTTGTACATAGAACTGTGCAGTATGAAAAAGCAAAATGTATGTTCACCCACTCTGCTAGTTCTACTTCTCTACTTTCATTCTTAAAGTGCGCTTTCATTCACTAGAACAGATGCCAAGCAACGCATAAAGACCCGACATATAGCGACAGTCCTACATTTGACGTCCGGTGTTGCTCATTTCATGGCGTAACATAAAATCTCTAAAACGTTCTTAAAACTTGAAAAAATAAAAAATAAACTTCTTTCGCCCCAGGACATTTTCGAAGATTGCTGCATTTGATCTTTCAATATTCAGAAGTTTTGACGATATCAAGAGCTATTTTTCTTGTGAATTAAGGATATGGATATGTTCAAAACATCCCTCCAACACTTTTGTTGTTTTATTTATTTATTTATTTATTTATTTAAAACAAAGACAACAGTCTTGTTTAAAGAATGAGGGAACACAAAAAAAAAACTGTACATACACAACACAACAAAACACGAAAGAATGAGTCATATGCACATTAAATTCGATGACATAATAAGTGTCTACTGACTGCGCAATATTTATAATGCTTAAGGTGTGGAAAACCTTTTGCAGACCTGTACAGATAACCTTGTCATGTCTTCGTATTTACCTAGCAGCAGATTGAAATCACCAAGTGTTCTGTATGTTAGAAAATCAGATCTGACTCGAGTTTTGGCAACTGAAACTCGAAGCTTAAGCTTTCCTCTTACGGATCTCGTCAGAGCGCCATCAAAGAAATCGGTTGGGTTAACGGATAATTTGTTGCTAATGATCTTGAACATCATGACACGATCTGCTGCTTTTCTTCTATTCTCGAGCGACGGTAGGCCAAGTAAGACTGATCTTTGAGAAGCATGTGGAATCTGATCGTAGTTCATTGAAAAGCATCTCATCATAAGTTTTCTAGTGAAGCTATTTTGAACACTTTCCAAAAGCTTGATATCTTTCCTCTTAGTTGGATTGAATACCGTGATTCCCGATTCAACAATTGGCCTCACATATGTTTTATAAGCTCGGATATAAATTTCTGGTTGATTTGACTTTAGAGCTCGAAAGAGGTTATATATACGGTAGCCGGCCTTTTTAACGAGAAGTCTGCAGTGCTGTGAAAAGCATAGATTGGACGTTATGATGAATCCCAGATCGCGGGCTTCTTTTATATTGCTTAGAACCTGACCATTAATACTGTATGTTAGGAACTGTGGCTGTCTTTTAGATCCTATTGTTAGAAAGCATGTTTTTTCATGTGCAAGTGGTAGACCCCACTTTTCTGCCCAATTGGAGATGTAATTTATCGCGGACTGAAGGGATAGTTCATCAGAAGTGTCTACAATTTTTTTGTAAACCTTCACATCATCTGCGTACATTTTACAGGTGACACCCAGATTGGTAAGATAGGTCGGAAGTTCGTAGGTGTACAGTAAAAATAAGATTGGCGATAACACCGCTCCTTGAGGAACTCCGCTATACGTGGAAAACACTTTCGAAAACTGACCCTTAATGCCAACTTGATATGTTCTGCCAGATAAAAATTGCTTTACCCAACATATAATCATAGGGTGGATTCCTACCGCTTCCATTTTAACCAACAGATTGTTCACCAAGACCTTATCGAAAGCTTTTGCGAAATCAAAATATATAACGTCCGTACGCTTTCTTTCTTCTAGCGCCCTCGTCCAGTCATTAAGAGAGGTAAGAAGGGCGATTTCGACTGATCTTCCTTTGAGGAAGCCGTATTGATTTTACGAAATTATATTGTGATCTTCAAGATGAATTAATATATGTTTCTTGAGTATCTTCTCAAAGGTTCGCGCAAATATGGATGTTATGCTGATTGGCCTGTAATTTCTGGGATCAGACCGCAGAGCTTTTTTGTAAATAGGAGTTACGAATAACGAATACATGTTTCCATCTAGCAGGCACCTCAGCTCTAGTATAACTCAGGTTAAATATATGCTCCAAAGGGTAAGCTATATAATAGATGATTTTTTTAATAAAACTAAGAGGGATAAAGTCAGGAGAAACTGAGGAAGACGATGGCCACTTAGATAGAATGTCGATGATTTCGTCCTTATGAAACCACAAGGTACTGCTCATTCTCGGAAAATGCGGAAGATCATCTCTATCATTGCATGTCATACTATCTGAGCAAGTATTTCTCTTGTTGAAGACCTTTTGAAATACTTCCCCTAATAAATCCGCTTTTTCTTTCTCTGTCGAAGCCAGTTCACCACTGTCTTTCAACAAACTGGGGATATCATTGCTATTCCCTATACGTGATCTTATAAAATTAAAAAATTAAAATTAAAATAAAATCTTATTAAATAAATTAAATTATCTTATAAAATTAATATAATTTCATTTACTGCTTGATGAAGACTTCCGCTAATGTCCTTCCAGTTTCCATACTTAAAAGCGAACCATAATAACAAAAGAAGGAGGAAGGAATCTAATGATCTGGGAAACGGGAAGAAGCGAGAACTACCCACATCCCTTCAAACTATGTACCCACATAGTGTTACCATGATGATTTCGATTGGATGGCTTTGAAAATGGCGAGATAGAGGAAGAAAAATCAGTTTTTTGGAACTACATAGCAACCCGGTACGGCACCTTTCACGTGAATGAAGGTATCGGGTCCACCGAGCTGTGTCCCTTCGAAGCAGAATCCATGTTGGTCAAGTCTCCTCTAGCGAATTTCCGTTGAACATCCCCGTGGATTCGAGAAATCTTACCGGTTGCGTCGAATGGCGCTCTGCTGTTAAGGGTACTCATCCAATTGAACCAGGACAAGGAAAGCCGTCGTTCCAGCTTGTGAGGGTGATTCTGTGTATTCGATCATCTCGGGAAAGAAGAGAGGAAAACCCAGTTGTTTTGATTGCCAAGACTGTATACCCTAAAGATGAAATTGTGAAGAAGGGCGTTGAGAGGACAGACGAAAGCACTTGTCGAGACTGCTACATAAGTTCTTGCTAAAACAGAAGGGCCACCTCCGGTTACTAACGACATCTCTCATCTACAGCTTGCGCTTCCTTTGATGTGCAAGTTTTGGTTAAGAAGACGACAAGGTCAGTGACCCTAAGTTAATTGTTTCAAGTGGTTCTTTGGCAACACGGGACTCAATCGCGCCCAGACCTGTCGGGTCGACAGGATGACAGATTGGCTACAGGCTCGAAAGAATGGATGCCTACTCCTCACTGCTTTACTTACTACCCGCCTTGCTGGTTTGACGGGTCAGGGACCAAATATGCGCTACAACTGGTACATTTCCGCACCTTCTATTAGGGGGGGGGGGGCAAAAGTAATGAGACAAAATGAAAAAATCTTTATCTTGTTATAACTCAATTACAACTCAACGATACTGAGGGTTGTATTTGCCACTAAGGGCAAGGACCTTGCTGCCATCGCTCAACCTACTTCCTGATCCTATCCTTCCAGAACTGCTTGGGCCTGGTGTTGATCAACTGCTCGATATGGTTGTCAAGGACTGCTTGGGTTCTTGTGTCGCTTCCGACTAGGAAGTCCTGTAGGCTCAAGTAGTAGTGGTAATCGCATGGAGAGACGTCCAGCGAATACGGTGGTTGGGGCATGTGAACGTAGCCCAGCTGGCCAAGCTTATCCGTGGTTACTTGTTCCCGATGTGGTGCGGCGTCGTCGAAGAGGAGGACCTTCTTGAAGCGCTGCGAATGAATAAGAGCGAGTCGCCGGCCCATCTCTTCTATTTCGTTCACCATGGCCTTGGAGTACATCGTGGTGCTCTTGCGAAACAGCTTCCTGTAAACCGATCCATGAGCGCAGACCCAAAAGCTCTGAAGATGCTTCTCGCCGTGAACATCACGCCGAACGAAGGTCGGCCACAGGTCACCAGGCCTCACCCAGACTCGCTGCTTGGCAGGGTTAAGGTAGAAGACGTACTTCTCATTTTGCGTGAATATTGAGCTCAGGCTGCTCGGGGTTGGGAATTGGGCGATATTTGCGAGACACAGGTCGACTCGTCAGACTGGGGTTTCGGCATGAGACAGGCTGGGGCTTTGGCGTGCTTCTGGAAAGGGCGGAAGTGGTAACTTCTCAGATGGGCATCAGTAAGTAGCATACAAACATACAAATACGACAAGCACGAAACCAGACTCCAGCCACGAGATTATATGGACACGGCATGGGGTGTCTCATTACTTTTGCCCCCCCCCTAATACAATCACCGGCTACACTTGGCATATGTGGGATGAGGCTCAGCTTTGTTTTTGCAAGCAAAATCGGTCGATGTTATCTGGTTAGGCGGTGCGCAAGGAGTTTCGCTCTGCTATATTTCATTGGAGACAATTCGATTACATGGTTTGCCTCGCAATGACTCAGTGTGATGAGGCAGTGGATCGAGTTGCCCGTTCCAGACTCGCCCGGTCCTCCAGATGCATGAACCTCGTGGTTATCCGCGATGCGAACTCATTGTCGGTTGTGCTGAGTCAGAAACTCCGACTACGTCACTCGCGAGTGGCTTAACTCTCAAAAGCACAGTCCCCACCCGTTTTAACGTCACCGGATAAGGCACGACTCCAGTGTGAGGAACTCTGCGATCGAAATGACTCGCGTCATAACGCGACCAGGACTCATTTCCGTCCCACACAAAACATTAAGACAAGCACGATGCTGACTGCGTTTGTAGATTTCCTCTATCAGAAACAACAGCGGATGTTGGTTCAAACGCAGATTCCTAAGAGGACTATTTTCAAGTTTGTTTTATGTCTAGAGCAGCTGGTATGGAGGCCATATACATACTGCTACAGAATGTTTTTTTATCAGAACTCTCGCGCCATGCTGGACTTGTGCC
The DNA here is from genome assembly GCA_947396885.1 of Heligmosomoides polygyrus polygyrus. Taxonomy (NCBI): domain Eukaryota; kingdom Metazoa; phylum Nematoda; class Chromadorea; order Rhabditida; family Heligmosomidae; genus Heligmosomoides; species Heligmosomoides polygyrus. Next base: position 42,105,950 of record OX377201.1, read on the forward strand.
GCACCCTCTGCTTCTCGGATAGCAGCAGCGCTGCTTGATCGCACTTATCATACCGAAACCAGAGGAGAATGCTGATAAGCCATTCGCAACCAGGATGTCGCGGAAGAGCCGCGCGATTTCACAGCGCCGCTAGCTGTGCGTTGCTGTTGATCTCGTCTGACTTATTGCACCCAAAGCAACTCCATTCTCTTACCTCTGGTACTAGTGATTCCGCACACATACTTGTCGTGCCCGTGTACATTACCGAGGATGTCTAGTCAGGAGCACCATTAGTAACCTAAGGTTTTCTATGAATTCCAACTCTCTTCATGGTTTGATCTTGGTTACATATTTCATTGCTATTTAGTCACTGTATGCAATTTCGAAAACTGCGCGTAAGAGGGTGTAAAAAGCTCAGCTCCGCTTAGGATGCGACTCCCGTCATAACGCGGATTTTGTCCGGTCCCTTCGAACGTGTCATAATGAGAGAGACTGTACGCACACACATTAACTGTGCATCGGAGGAGGTACCGGCTGTCGCGTGTACCCGACGCCAGGTTCCTGCTCGGAATTTCCGCTCCGGTCAACCAAGGCCTTCACTCCGGTGTCGGTGAATTGGAACTAAACTTGTCTGGGAAGCATAAAGCGTCGACTTGTTCATCAGCTGGCCATCGCAGGTCGTCGTTGTATGGCCAAATACGTATTCAAATCGCCTCAACGACATCCCGTAGAAGTAACATGCGTGGCGTAAAAGGGATTGAGCAACGCCGTCTTTTATATTTTATTCTTTGTACTCAATAAGTGAAAGCATTGTTCGAAATTTTATAAAATTAACATTTTTGATGAAAGACTCTTTTCCTCAAAAATGATAATTTAAAGATTGTCTTAAAGAGCATGAAGGTCACGCACCTTACAATGCCAAAAAAGAGGGCCCTCGACCAAGACGAATCGATTTTTATTCGATTGATAGCAAAATCTCTGTACCTCTGCGTTTTTTGGGACTCTTCGATCGAAAAGTTCTGGCAATCCTCTCACCGATGATATAGTTGCTCTGACGGAAACAACCTGAAGGCGGCTGCGAGTGAAATTGAGAGATTAAGGGATAGAAGGTTTCTGAAATCAAAAATGAAGCAACGCTGGAGAAGTTAGAATGAAGGAATGCTGGAGAGATGGGGCAATGTTGTAGACAATGGAAGAAAAGTGTGAAAGGGTTGAAGCTCTTGCTCGGGTCTCCCGACCATGTAAACCTAGGCTTTCTCTTGGGGGTCGGTGTATTAGTGTCAGACCTGTCTTGGATCAATCAAACACTTCATCGGTTAGGCGCTGTATGTTGTTGTATAGGCCAGATAAACTTCAAGTCACGTCCACAACATTCTGCAGATGTAGAATCTGTGGCGCATCCTACAGAGAGATTGATTATCGCCGTCCTTTGATACCATTTATTTTTTGGAATGAACTACGAGGTTCCTTAATGGTTCTGAGGACAGAAGATGGCTCTTTTTAAATTATGCTTTATGCATTTGCAGTCTTCGAATATTCGAACTGGATATTCTAAAACCAGTCTTCATCCAAAGCATTCAACTGCCCGAAGAATTTGCTTTGTATCCAATGTGTGATCGCTAGTGGAACGCTGAACCTCATCCGTCGAGCTGTGCAGATATCTTGACATCATATGTATGCGCAGAAGCAGCGCGGTCGGCATAGAATTAATTCGCTAGAAATAGAAGGAGTGCTCTGACATTCAGGGTTCAAAATCGCTCGGCGGAATGGTTCGGCTTATTTCCAGGACCTTTCGAAGCAGTCTCACTCCTAATCGCCTCCCACACAGTCGACATTGCTTCTCTGAGCGAGTGTCTCATGGTCAGAGCATTGCAGCCGAACGCTGAACTAGGAAGTCAAGGAGGTGCAGGGTTCTCACCAACCAATTCCTTCCGGCGCGCTTGTGGCAACCGAGAGAACCAGTCTGGTCTCGGAGCGCCCACTATTGTGCGCACCTTCTCACAAATCTAGCGCCCTCGTCGTGGTGTATTATTCTTCAACCGGCCTCCACTATAACAGAAATCGAAGGTTTCCAACCACTTTCGTGATTATGGAATGGCCTCTCAACTTCGTCAGAATGTCGAAATCGAGCCTTACAACAGATTGAAGAACATGAATCATAGGTGATCGTTGTCCTCGGGAATGGGCATGCCACTCATGACCAGAAACCAAGAAGGATAATCAAGAGCAAAGCATCTGGCGCTCATTAAAGCCGATTCCTATTAGCTCACATTCAGGAACGAGCATCTAGCCATAACGTTTAAGTTCTTCGATTCCTCGAAGTCCTTGGTGTTTCCTTGAAGTGGACTATAGAGAGAACCCGTCACTATTGATGTTACTGTGGACCAGACCCAGACGCATCTACGGAGCAAAGCGAAGTAGAAGAGAGTACGCTGACTGTTACAGAAGAGGCCATCCAGTTAGAACGTTCTGCTTTATGTCTTCTGTGACTTTTTGGATTCAGGGCATGAAGAGGGGCCAGACATCCAGCCACTGTGTAAAGAAAATTTCTGGCAAACATGCTACCTGATCCCTGCGATGAACCCCAGGACGTTCTGAACTTTAGTGAATTCAACAATAGAGTTCGGCAGTCATCCTGAACGTTCTCCGGCCCCGATACTGCTCCCGAATGAATCGGAACATAACAACGCTGAGTTGTTCATGTGCCGTCCAGATCGTACTTTCTGTGAATCTTGACATATTCAGCCCTGATACAAGGCTGTTTCAGGCTCTTCACCAAGGCGGTTGCAGCAGATTGATTCCGGCTTAGTTTCAGAGTTATCTCTTTCTATAGAGCCTGTGAAACTAGAAGACATTAGGAGGCTACTTGCTGAACACCGTTGGAATTTGCAGGAGGAATTGCCACCAGCTGGGGATTGCTTAACCTAAATGGGATTCATAGGCTTAGTACACTTTACTGTAGGGAGATTATGCCCCCCCTCCCTAACGGTCTCTATGAGTAAGATGCCTAGAGATCCTCAACCAGCGATTCGCTGAAGCCGACCGTCGTACGTTATTCTTCGTTAGACGGGGTTATGAAAACACGACCGTCATGAAAACATATTTCGAGCCGGGACTCTTTCAATTTACAAGTAATTAGTGCTTCCGGTTTCTTCTTCAAAACTCCGAGTGAACTTCGCTACGGAGTGCCCGAACTTCGTTCTCCGCGTTGGTGAACCTGCGCGGGCACTCCGTGGCGAATCTGGACGCGACGGCGTCCAGACTCGTCGGGTGCCGTCTGGGCGCCGCCGATGATGGATCGTCGGCAGTGGTGGTCGCGCCGGCGGGGTGTCGTCGGGCGTCGACGACGTCGACGACGTCAGGGCACACTGGATCCGCTGCGTCCGCAGCCCTACTGTACGACGACGTCGTGCGTGTGTCGCGTGCGCCGACCACCGTACTCCGCGACGGCGAAGAACGGGCGGTGCGTGGCGGTCGCGCCCGTCGGGCACACGACCCACACGACTGCTTCCCCTCGCCGACCCGCTCGCTGCCAGCGCACTGCGGCCGCCGTGGTCGCCGAGAGGTCTCCATCTGCGACTGAACGCCGCTCGCATACGCTCCTGGTCGGAAGACGTCAGCTCACAGCTTCCGCACTCACAGCTTCGTATCTCCTTGACGAAGTAAGCATCACGGCGCAGAAGGCCACCTGCGAGTCTCGACTCCATTCTAGAATTCATGAACGTGCTGCAGCTACCCATACCCCACCGCTCAAAATAGTTCCGGTTTCCTTCGAGCCTACATTTCACTATTACTTCAAGGAGTGCACCGTGATTTATTTCCACTGATTTATGTAATAACGGTGGACCTGTAATCCGATTAGTCACATGTGCAGGAATCAGATCTCCTATTCAGACAAAGCCTCTTTCAGTGTCACCCAAAAAGTTCGTTTATGAGGAAAACGATGCATCTCGAACTGCTAATACATTTTCGCGTTAAGAGATATTGATGTAGAACTTCTTCTTGCAAAGTCTTCTTATCAGCCCTATCCACATTACTCTGTCTGCGGGGATGGTAACCCACCGCAAAAGGTTCTATACCCCCAGAAAAGGAAGCACTAACTTACAAAGAAAGGTTCCCAACTCGTGGCGAACTTTTGCAACGTTATTTTGACAGGGCCGTGTGAGGGTGTAGGGCCGTGTGAGCGGACTCCAGAATTAGGGTGGGTGTTGCTGACCGTTTTTAAGACCGGAGAAGAGGTGTAAAAATCTGTGTGCAACAATCATCAACACCTTTTACACCCGATATGATGTAGCTCTGTGGCGCAGTCGGTAGGGTGCTGCTCCATAGAAGCACACCGGTGGGCTTTTGAGTTTGAGTCCGCGTACTGCCAATATTTTTGCACACATCGGGTTGTAGTTATTACGCTTTCTCATAATCACTGGAGTCAATTTCAGACCATGAGTGTTTACAACAAACAAAGGCTGTCTATTTGCGCGTTCATATGTGCTGGTTTTCGGACTGTTGCAGTCTAAAACTGACTCATTTGATCATGAGAAAGCATAATAACAACAAACTAATATGTGCAAAAGTGTTGGCAGTACGAGTGCTCGAAAACCTTCCGGTATGCTCCTACCAGCTGGCACTCCTACCGATTGCACCACCGAGCCACAACTCGTGGGGCGTCATAGGGGTTGACGATTGTTGCGTACACGTTTTTACACCTCTTTTCCGGCCTATGAAAACCGCTAAGTTAAAACTACTTCTAATTTTGGACTCATCTCACACGGCAGTACACGCTTTCAAAATACCATCGCAAAAACTTACCATGAGTCGTGAACTTTTCCTTACTAGTTCCGTTCTTCCATCAGGGCGGGGCATCAAATCTGATGCTCCGCCTTAAAGATAGGAAAGACGAGAGAAAGTTATGCAGCAGCTAACTAATGTGAGTATTCATCGTCAACGTCGTGTTCTTCAACGTATCTAGGAAAACACATTGGCCGCTTGCAGATTTTTCTGTACATGTGTGCCGCGCAGACTTGGTATGATGGCAAAACGCCTATTCACATCAGAACAACGACAGAATTTTGAAGGTATGAAAGGAGGCCATTATCACGATAGATCAGACGCTCACCAGGTCAAAATCCTGCTGTTCTTAGTCGTCCGGCTTCCATGGTGTCTGATAATGTCAGTGGCCCATGTTGCCTGGGATCGGGACTGCTCTGCAGATTCTTTGAGCTAATCAACCCTACACTCGCGGATCAGATTTCCGCCATGCTTCTGAAAATGAGCAGCCAATCGGAATAACTGCTGTTCAACGTGTTAAAAATAAGTGCGGTAAGTTTGTTTCGACGAAGGCGCAAGCATTCAAAGGTTTTCGCGCACGGATATTCAGCAGTCCGCGTTTTGTTTTCCGTTGTTCAGTTTCTTGGCGATCGTGCTTGTGACCCTCTGTCGACGCGTTCCTACATACTCCGTGTCGCCTCTAACCTCGCATTGTGTGTTTCAGTTCCAGAGCTCCACATCCTCTCCCAGTGAAGGATATCGTCATCGTTGGGCCCAATCTCAAGCGGCAACGCCGGTCTGACAAAGCGCAACATTCATTGAGGAAACCCCTTTGGGCTCCAATCGCGGTGTGAAGTTGACCACGGTTGGGGACTGGCCAGTGCCCACCTATGGCAACGGCAACGGTGTGCTTGCCATTCTCGTGGTCCTGTCACTTGCTCGCTACTACGGCTTTCAAGCTATACTCAACGATAAATGTACCTTTAACGGGATTCCCATTGCGGAAAAATTACAAATTTGGATCAAGCAATGACTTGCATGACTAGCCGTGGCTCAAATCAGTGCTTTCTCTTTGCAGTACAGTCCTGGTGTCAGTTAATGGACCGAGAAGGAATTGTTTAACCTGGCCGAGACCTAGTCCGTGAACCGCAATTCACTACAGTCGGCAACTGCTCCGACGTGGTACTATGCACCGCATTCACTTACATAGTGGAGCCTTTATCGGTGGGACTCAGGCGGAAACTAAATTGTTTCTATGAACACAATCCAGTATAATTGGAAGTGATCACACAGAAGTGAGCTCACGGAGTAGTCCAATGAGATTGATCCGCCTCTTCGCTCAACATGATTTCACATTGATCCTTTACTTTAAAAGAGCACTTAGAGTGTACCATCGCGGGTTTTTTATTTTGTGCGGAGAGAACGACGGAGTGGTGGCTTGGTTGTTCAGCCGATGTACTGTAGCGTTTTCCATGGATTTCGCTGGAACTTATGCGGACTTTCACTTCGTTAACATTGACGTGTCTCTGTTTTGCGAAATTCAACGTTTTTCAATCAATCTCAACGTTTTTGAACCAAACTCAATGTTTTTCAAATCAATTTGAACGACCTTCGAGTCAAATTTCACGTTTTCTTTGCAAGTTGTACGTTTCAATGATTACTTCCTCTCAAAAAATTCCAGCATGTCAAAGAAGGATATCCAACGAAAGTTTGAAATATTTCTACTACTAGTTAGAAAACTAGAGCTATTTTTTAAAGGACGAAAATTAGAACTGAGGGCTATCCAACATACAAAGGAAGGAAATTAGACTAGAGATTCTAGTAGAATTAATTATTAGATTCTATTAGAATTAATTTTTAAGAAAGAATATTATAACTGAAGGCTATCTAACAGAAAAAGGCTATCCAACGAAAATTAGAGCTATTTGGTCTTCTCTACTATTAGAACTGTTAGAAAATTAGAACGATTTTTTAAAGGAAAAAAAATAGAACTATATCGCCTTGTCTTCTACTTCGCCTTCTCAACCATTTCGCCTTTTCGTTTGTATGAGTTGATAATGCTTCCTGCAGTGTTCTCATTGACACCAGCAATCTGAGCAGCTTCGTGTGTGCTCCTTCCGTTGAAGAACATCAGCTTGACCAAGATCTCCTTCTGACTCCGAGAGTCTTGACTATATCGGCCGCATCGCTGGCTTTGTTGAACGTCTTGTTGGTCGTTGCTTATGTTGCCTGCAAGCTTGGCAAATCGCCCAGTGACAAGAAAAAGTGGAGGGATCCGTTTATATGATACGGGAAAGATTCCAGAAGAACGCAGAATTTGATCTGAAAAAGTTGACTTTGATTTGAAAACGTTGAATTTTGTTTGAAAAACATTGAATTTGATCTGAAAACGCTTAATTTGGTTTGCAATAACTCTGCTTTCATACAATCTCCATTCTTTACATCATAAAACACTAATGGCATACACTAACAGCTGACATATTTAACCAAGGATTTTTTTGCCAAATTTGAATACATTTCTGAGAGGATCCAGCGCCCCTTTGGTAAGGGTGGGAATGTCTAACACTTGAAAACCCTGTGCCAGATTCAGTGTCAGTGCCGGTTCCCTAAAGCAATCCAACCACCTGTAACTAGATCATCTGAGATTTTTTACTAATTTTCAGCCGTGGCTCGAATTTTTTCTGCTTTGAAGTGGACTCAGCGGATTGATAAAAATAACAGTGCTTTGCTTCTGTTGTCGTAATTCTCCCAGAAAGAGCCCATTTGCTGACCAGCTCGCAGTGGCGAATGCGTATCACGGGGTGCAGTGATGCGTGTTAGGGAGTGCACCACTGCTGTGACGGCATCTTTTTTTACTCCGTTTCCCTACTAAACCTTCATATTCCCACGTAATCCTAAGGATTTGGCAGATCAAATCAAGGAAAATGTAACACACTGCACTACCGTGAGCTGTAAATTGAATACATCCACACTTAGGAGGGAGTGCCCCCTCCAACCCGCATAGCGCCCTCAATGCTTCTTAGCATTAATCACAGATGGATCTACGTTTTATTTTCCACTACGGGTCGAGCCGGAAATGACAGCAGACTGAAGTAGACCTTTCCAGGTCTCTGCCTCCTGATCATAGGATTTGCATCAGGAGAACACCTTATAGCCGGCACTTGCAAGCAAAGTGTCGAGGTGGGCCTGCTGCCACACACTCCCTCGAACCTTCGCACTTTTGCTGCCACCGTCTTGCGAAGTGCTTTGAGGTCGACTTTTTGTGGATGGACAGAGGACCTCGACAATGCGATGCGCTTCTTGGGACGCTTGAAGCTGGTCGATATGCCTTTAGCTAACGCTATTCCAACTAGTAAACAGGCATCCTCTACAGCAGAAGACAGAGATAGCTTCGGCTGCGCACAAGTAGTAATGTTGACAGTAACGATGGAAAACAGCAGGAGATTCCTAAGAATTCAGAAATTTCCCTTTTGTGTACCACTCGGAACTAGCTTAAACGCTGGGAGGTCGGAATCAAGCGGAATACGAGGAGGCAAAGCACTGCCGCAGGTTACCCTTACCGCGTTTATAGCATCTTGTGTGCTCCGCCACATTTATAGGAAACTACATGGCACAGCCGAAACGATCCAATCGCTTTCTAGCAACGAGTGAAACGTCGATTGATCATTAACTGCTTACGCAGTTGATGGAAGAAGCAGCACTTTTAAGTGGTAATAGTAATTATAATAATAACAATTTATTATGACGCACGAGAGAAGTGAACAATGGAGCACGAACCTGAGAGAAACGGTAACAGATACTATTGATTTACGGATAAAACTGGTTATACAAAGTTGTAAGATGGATGTGACAATAGAAGTAGTCAGTAGAAATTAAGGATGTTTTTCGAGGCCAATCGCTTGAAAGAAACAGAATTGGCAGAGGAGTTGCTGAGCCCAGCTCTTAAGGAAGTAAATAAATAGCGATCCAGTTTTTACTGCAAATGAGTAGGTTCGAACACCATGTACATAGTTCTAGGCCGGCCATAGCTTAATTTTACATCGGTTATAGACGATACCGTTTTATATACAGCTGTACCGTCCACACTACACAGACCAGAAATTATTTTAAATAATATGCAGACATCCATCAATTTTCTACAATTTTTAGAGTATGAATTTCAAGAAAATTGTTCTTAATTCCAAATCTAGGAATGCAAGAGTAGAAAAATCCACCGCATCTAATCACTAGCTCTCTAGTAAAATTATTTGAACCTTTTCGCTTCTATATCCTTTTTCTCCCAGAGAAAGAAGACTGTAGCACCATATTCTAGAACTGAGCTAGGCTTTGTACACCTTATGCAGAACATCCTTCTTCTTCGTGGCCAAAGCCTTGAAATGGTAGAGCTGGCTTCTCTGAAGAGAAACTGAATAAAACCCATCTTTTTTCCTCTTCAAGAAAACCTCCACACAGGGAGCCAACTTTTGAGAAAAGCGTCTTATGCAGAACCTCTTCATTAGGTCTCATTTCACCGGAGGATTCTGGACCGTGTCACTCCCTCAGCGGATCAGGTTTGACGTTTCTCTCTCCCGTCGCCTACTCACACGCAGCGCTCGTTTCGGTTCGGTCGCGGATTGTCAGGTGTTTGCGAAGCTATTTTTCCTCGACGCTTGTGACCCGTGCCGTCGGACGGACGGCGAACGCCAATATTTGCCCTCGACTAACTCGCGTCGCGAGCAGTCCGTGTGCCACCGGAAGACTATGGACCGGCGAAACCGACCTGCAGCCGCTCCGCTAGGCAGCCTCTGTCGGGCCGCGCCGCCGCCGCCGACAGATATTAAGTTGATCAGCCAACATCACTGCTAATCCCCTAATTGCTACTGAATGGACCATGGGAATGGTATGGGCGTGGACGACGGCGGCAATCAGTCGGCGCCACGCCGGAAGCTGCACTCGTTCCATGTCGTCCCGCTTTTTTCCTTGGTCTTCTGCCACAGTTCCTTCTCATCACGTGGAATTCGGGGGCCAGCACCGTCAGGCTGTCTGGCTTTCCTTCGTTTTATTCACTTATGGGAGCGTTCACACTATAATTGCTTTGAAATCCTTTTAAAATGGAGTTTTTGAAAACGAACTCTCAGAATGCCGCACATCAGGAAATGTCTAACATTTTCCGTTTAAAATGGGATAATGCTGAATTCTGAAAGCGGCCGCTCGTCACACGACGTTGGTGACACTTCTTTTCACTCCAGACGCTTGCTGCGCGACGTAGCGGACCCGTCTTCTAGATCCAGCAGGTGAGGCGTACCTCGCGCGGGTCTCTAACCTGCATGAGATACGCCTCATCGATCCCGGCGTGAAGGCTAACTCAATTATATATTGGTAGATAGATTGAAAATAGCGCTACAAAAATTCGTCGTCAGCATGCACTATTTATCGCCAGAAAGGAGCGCTCCTCAACGAAAACTCGATATTTCAGGCGTTGATGCACATCTAGTATGAAAACTCACGTTTAATTCTATTAATTTGCATCGAAATAGTCACAACTCGGGCGCTTCTAGAGCAAAGAACGCAACTTCGACAAATATGTAGAGGCATGTGGATTCTTCTGTTTCATAACAACTGCCTTCCATCTCGGGGCTGAAACCTGCACTACTCCCAGTCATTCAATTCACTTAAACTTAAGCGCTTATTAGGAACGTGGGACCGCATGTGGCGCCGGCTCTCGCATGTACCACCAATGGAGGTTCTTGGAGTAATTCCCGCCCAGGCCGTCCAAGCCTTTCATTCATTTGCGATGGGTGGATTGGCGCTAAGCTTCTTTGGGAATGAGATACCAGTCAGCCAATCGGCCTCGGCCAAGTACACAAGTCAAATACGTATTCTAATCGTACCAACGAGATTGCATAGAACTACTAGAAGTGTGCTATATCCCACAAGGTGTTGACTAACGCCGACCCCTAAAATATCCTTATCCTTACTGCTAGGATAGCTGCTCGAAATGCTAGCTCGCGGGGAAGTGTCAGATAAACACTTCGTTTTCATGTTTATCACCTATCGAAGCCTTGCACCACCGTCGAAATATAGGCCTTTTTACTGAAGTAAGTTATTGTGAGGCGCGAAGTCGGAGGAGGTGGCACTGTCGCGCGCACCCGTCTCCGGGTTCTTTATTCGGATTTCCCATCCAGGACAACGGAGCGTTCCGTTTCTAAGAGAACGGAGAATCTTTACCTGACTTTTCTGGGAAGCATAAAATACTGACTTTTTCACCGGCTGGCTACTGCACGTTGTTGTATAGGCCAAATAAAGGATAAAGGATGGCGTTACACAATCCCTTTTGTTGTGCGCAAGATATTTACTTCTACGGGATGTCGTGGAGGTGATTTGAATGCGTATTTGGTGTGTGCGTATGAATTGTGGTCACCAGCCGATAAACAATTCAGCGCTTCATCTTTCCCGTCCAGACAAGTCTGGTACGAATTCGTCGACCCCGGAAAGATGAAAGGTTTGGTTGGCCTGGACGGGAGATTCGAAACAGACACCGAGTATCGGATGCAAGCGACATCAGCTCCTCCTCCGACTGCGCTACGTTTGCCCTATAGACCACATAGGCCAAATACAGTTCCAAATCGTCTCCACGAGATCAAAAAATCATCATTTGCATCCTAAAAGGGATTGAGTAACGGCCCTTTATCCTTCGCATTTTTACATATTACTACCCTTCCCAGCTACAGTGAGACTTAAACCTGTTGTCGTTAGACTCTTTGCAGTACAGGCGGATTTTGGCTGACCTGGTGTTCTGCTTCCGGCTTCTCAGAGGTGAGACAAAGCTCAAAGCCAGCAAATGCTGGGTTTTTATGCCCACTAGTATAAGACGGAGCCGTCTCATCCCTCACTATCGGAAAATCCACAAAAGGAACCATTCCAGAATGTTTAACACAGTCTTCTGTAGGCGCGCGCGATGGTTCCGTCGCTTTTCACCTGAACTTTTCGTAGCAAATTCTGGTGAAGCTTTCAAAGGGGGACTGAAAAAGCTTGATTTGTTCCACCTACTTAATGAACAGCGTGTGCATCTGTAATGAGTTTCAGACATTTGCCGTTTCGCATTTCAATGCCACCGACCAGAGTTGTCTGTTCTACTGCCATGAACCTTAGATTCGCAAGATGGATACTCCTCGTCTGGCACTGGCTATCGAGCCCAATTCCTCTGTTGGCTTACTCCATCAATGGTGTTGTTCAACTCAAGACTTGTTGTTTTCAGTTTTCAGTTTACTTCATATATGGTTTTGTTTAGCTGGCAATTTTTTGAATTTTATTTCTCGTAGTGGGCTCAAACTGAGCTGATGTTTCACTCTTCTCTCACATAATTTTATCAAGCTGGGGTGCGATCTAATTATGATTAGCTGTCTTTCTATCGTGGCCTTTTCTCTCTAAATTTTTTCCATTATAAAATCCTTGTTATACCTCCTGTACTTCGTTCACTGGATGGAGGCTCCTACATAAATAGTCATCCCGGCTTGTCTTTTTCTATTCTCAATACTGGCTATTGACCAGCACTCGGACTGATTTCTTTTTTACAAGCCGATTTCTTGTCTTTTGCTTCCTGGCCGCCGCTGAGGTGCGTGCCAGTATAACGAGGTCTCTGAATGACGGGACCCGCCTGACGGTGCGTGCCCTGAGAAACACATCACACAATGTTTAACTTGGAATGTTAGCTGGTTCTCATCCCTACACCGTTTATGTCGGTTCTACTATATATACGCGAAATTTGTTTCAAATAAGTAATTGATTTAAACATTAATATTCTACTATAGCTATTCCTTCTGTTAGAAAACTGCTCTTCTATTAAAGCTCCCCTCAGTTGGTTTCAAGTCTGTGCTGGGGGAGTGAGACATCTGCTATGAACCTGAATTTCTTATTGTTAGTTGGTTACGAAGGATTCTGTCATTTCGCTCTTTCCTTTCTCTGGCCGATTCAATGGATCCTATCGAATTGTGCTCACTTCCTTTTCTGTTGTTATTTCTGTTTGTTTCTTCTCTCCTACTGAAGCCTTTTATTCACTACTATTGGCTTTTTGCGTTCGGTGCCTTGGAGTGCTTCCTTTTTGGTTGACTGTCTGGTGGTGCACGCCCTCTTACAGCGTATTAAATAAATAAATAAATAAATAAATAAATAAATAAATATTATGGGAGACAGGGGAGGGAGGGAGGAGAACGTTTCAAAATACCCTTGCATGTGGAATGGCTTTAACAGGTTTCCAGGAAAACAAAATAACTCAGCGGCGTTCTCTTTTCAACACTAAAAGAGGTGCTTAAAGCGGCTTAGTCTTACTGGTAGTGACCTGGAAAAGTCTACGTCCTTGTATTTTCCTTCGAAGATCTCAACGTAGCTCGGCTGCGTGACCGTGTGCTTCTGCGCCCTTGAGAATCTGAAACGTGGTTGCAGACCTGATCTCGATGACAAATCTGGTGCATGCATTTTTTCTAACCTTGACATCACAAGCATGCTTTCAAAGCTAAAACCCAATAATGTCTCTGGACCTGCGTATGCAGCGAGGTAAACTGGGAACCTCCTTGCAGCCACCGTCCCCAGTGGTCGCCGCCTGGTCTTTTAAGGACGCCCGCCATCCTTCGTAGACCATCAGCGAAGAGTGAGGGAGACGAGTGCCCGTTCGCCTGTGTCGAAGCGTCTTCTGAGTACAGGAGTCGTTGTTTGGCTACGGTATGGCGGTGACACTCTGTTTTGCATGGCAAGGCGGCTGCATGAGCGATCACCGCTCGCGTGCGATAAGCAGTCGCCGGCGCCGCGCCAGTCGCCGCCGTCGAAGACCAACTCGACGGCGGCCGCTTCGTATACAGTTCGCGTCGCGGCGAAGACGTGGTTACGGTCGTTTGGACTCCGATGCAACTACATCAGAAACTCAGAGTACAGAAAGATGAAGAATTCAGAAGTTAAATAGAGTCTGAACATAGAAGCATAGGCTGACTGCCGGGTTTTCCGATGGTTGAGCCATTTACCTCGTCCGTCTAGCATTGTTCCTTCATTGGTTCGTGAACGCCAACAGAGACCCTGTTATGGTGCCAGAGCTTCTAGAGTCTGCAGTTGAAGATGTCGTACGTGTGCAAGGAGGGAATTAGTAAGAGAGCCTTTAGAAAAGATCTTTCTCACTGTTTATGCAAGACGCCTCTTGCCACCTAAGATTTCTAGTTCAAAGTTCCAGGTTAAACACAGAGGCACTGCGTGCTGAGGGGTTTTGTACACCCTTGACATTCCCTAGACGTCCAGGCTTTTCGATGCTTTTAACGGTAGACTATCGTATACATGCTAGAGCTCTCCATTATGCAGAATAAATGTTATCAGCACTGATCAAGCATTCAACTTCAGAGCTCGCAGCGTGTATCAGTCAGAACGGGAGTGCCTGAATACGTGCTGTATTACACATGAAGGGAGATTTAGGAATGGTGGCAACTGCTTTATCTCTCTGCCGTTAATATTCCACCCCTAGCACAGCTGAAGAGCGGGTGAAGACTGGGGACGTCAGCCGTCAATTGCACATATTTGTTGCTGAATATCTCAGCCTAAATCATGATGCGCACGATTAGCCACAGATTTCTTCCTTTTGTACTTCTTTCTTCCTTTTCCCCTTTCTTCCTTTGCTTCTCTTTTTTACTTCTTTGTTACGTTCTCGTTGCGTCGTGATGGGGCCTTCTCATTGTTATATCACTATGTAACAGTAAATTAATCGTAAAACTTTGTGAAATCGCATTCTATTCCTCCCACCTTCCTTCCGCGAAATGGTATAAACTACTTCGAACCCTTTGAATTGTGCGCTCATGCTGCTGTGCTCATCTCGCTTTTGAAGAAAATATTTTCCAGGATGTACTCCGATATAGAAAGCTTCTCAAGTGACGAACGAGGACATGCAAAAAAGGTAACATACATCACCTTCTATTGCGGTTCCCCTTTCCCTCTGAAGATTGAAAGCGCCAGTGTTGGCCGGAGCTTGGGGTGGGATGACTCTGACAGGTAGAAGGCGCCACAGTGTAATTAGTACCAGCGCTAACACGTATGTTGCGAAGTTATCAGTAGAAGCGGCTTTGGCCCAAAAAGAGAAATGAGGACGGTTTTTAAGCGAGCGGGTTGAATTGGCTACCGGCTTGAAGGTTTCTTATGGATTCATCCTTCTTTGCTCTCGAAGTTATTCTCTGTAGTTGTACTGATACTTGGATCAGTTTGATTGTGCCACAGCTTAACTCGGTGAACTGCGCTGTTTCATTAAACACGGGATGAGGAAGCTACATAAACTTCTTGGCTGATAAGTGGGCTGCCTCCAGCAGCAGAAAAATCCAAATGCTCTGTAGCTGAAGGCAGCTGCACCGTCAAAAGTCCGTCTTACCAGCTAGGGGATATCATAATGCAGCCAGTTGCTGACGTTCTTGATCTTGGATCCTTAATATCAAAGCACCTGGGTATTGATTCACGTCACTAAATAAATCTAAGACAACGGTAAGACATAGGCATACCATTTCCGATGTAGACCGCAAGAATGCAGAGCTGGTCAGGTTACGCCGAGCGCGCACGCA
The DNA here is from genome assembly GCA_947396885.1 of Heligmosomoides polygyrus polygyrus. NCBI lineage: Eukaryota > Metazoa > Nematoda > Chromadorea > Rhabditida > Heligmosomidae > Heligmosomoides > Heligmosomoides polygyrus. Next base: position 42,121,252 of record OX377201.1, read on the forward strand.
CATGCAGTTGGTTTTCGGTTCGACTTAGTGTCCAGGCCAATCACCCCCTTCCACGACTTCGCAAGCGGTTAACGGCAACGCGCTCGGCAGGGTAAAGTGCTCGACTGGCCGAATGTGGCTGATTGCCACAGATAGTCACCTGGTATAGGATAAGCACCCTAAGCACTTTCGACAGCATTTAAGTTGACTTTTGCTCTGGCCCGAGCAGCTATGCGTAGCAGTAATCAAAAATGTTATTCCGCTTGTACTGCTGACAACTGTCGACTACGCTTTCCTTTCCCAAACGTGGAGGGACATATTTATCTAGCGACACGACTATTGATGTCCCTCCACGTGTGGGCACCAAATGTTCCTCTCTACTTGTCGACATCCAGATTGCCACGATCTCAAATGTCGCTGAACAATTTGTTCAATGTGTAGAATCAAAAGTTCGAGAAATACTCGGATTGCTCAAAACGTCTGTTCGACGACGTATTGTTGATCTGGTAATGCTAATGAGCACTCTGTTAGTTTCGCATGTGCAATGAACGGTAATAAGATCACCTATGTTCAACTTTCGATGATTGTTTGGTGTTAAACTGTTAATCTGTTGTTTTCGCGAGAAATATCTAAGACAGAGGCAGATAATAATATCGGTTTCAGAACAGAACATTTATTAAGCCAAAAGAGACACAAAATAAATTCACAAAAGTGTGCAGCAAATGTTGGCTTTTTTAAGATTGGCAAAAGTAAAACACAGATGCTAATTAGCCAAAAAGTGGTACAGAATAGTTAGTACAAAAGGTTGCACCAAACGCTGGTTTTTAAAAGATCAGCTAAAGTGACCTCTTCCTTGGTTTGCATAAAGTGGAAATTGGTTTTTCCAATTCGGATTTGTACTTCGATTGCTGAAAAAACAGAGGAGGAAGCGAAATATTTACTATCCAAGCTAGTTTCAACTAGTTTTTCTAGTTTCGATACGCCTTTGAGGCCGTGTCCAATAATGAACTAGCTTGCTTGCTCGGGACAAACACTAACAATGCTATGCATGAGCCGCAACCACCTCGATATCGCGATATCGCAAAAACTTCAAAATTCGCCCTGGTGCAGAGTCGGTCCTCGCACAGCTGTGGAATGATATGGTGCCTGTATGGTCAAAGCCTGGTTGGATCTCCTGAATTCAAGAGCTTAGGAATAGCATGTTTGAAGGTGTGATTTCTCACAGTGCAGGGTGATTCGTTCCGGTGTTCCAGACGAACAAACCGATGATGGAGAAGAAACGACGTGCCCGTATCAATCACTGTCTCAGCGAGCTGAAGGAAATTCTAATCTGTGACAAGCATGCGGTGAGCTCGTTTCATCATTCGCGCCAGCTGTATTAGCCTGATCGTGAGACGGTGCCATTTCTTTTGCATTAGACTCGACAAGCCTTTTTCTTGACACAGTCTTACCTTTGTGGTGAGCTACAGCGTTCTCGGCGCAACCATTAGGAGGCGCCGTCCATCTCCCGGGCAAGAGGGTCTTCTCAGCGCCTTCAGTAAGCAAGCGTTCCATCCTTCGTGAGTGGTGAATTAGCATTAGAATTGCGTAAAGGGTAAAGCACGGCGTCAACCAATCTCTTTGGGGATTGCGCCACTCGCTCGACTTCCACGGGATGCCGAGGGGAAAGGGGGGGGGAGGGGGGTGGGGAGGGTTTGAATGCGTATTTCGTCTACTGAATGACAGCACTGGTCAGCCGATGAGCAAGTCAATGTTTTGCCCCTCCCAGTCAGCTGTGGTGCCAACTCACCGACTTCAGGGGAATAAAGGTTGATTGGCACACATGTATCAGTGTATGCGACAGCCGGCTCCTCCTCCGACTCAAGCTCTTCTTGAAACTGCTGGCGATTTTAAAATGGTAGCTTGGTGGATATCCGATACGGCGAATAAATTCAAATCACTTCCTCGATACCAAAAAGAGGAAATTGCCTGAAGCAGGCGTCAGCGGATGTAGTATGTTCGTAATTGAAGTGTTGTAATATTATTGTCTCTTTGAGAACGGTCCTCTACGAATAAGGGAGCTCGTCACTCTGAATCCGCGAAAAGATACTTAGAAATTCTGGAAATGGTGTTTAATGTCACTTGTGATAGTTGACGTCATTTTTCGAATGTTACTTATGTCGGTCTCACCTGCTCTACGAAATACTAACGCTTACCGGAAGTATTAGTGTTTTCCAGCTTGGTCATCATGGAAACGATTTATCTTGGCGGTATTCACTGTTTGGCACCACAGCAGCACAGAAAGATCTGTCCTGAGTAGAGTTCTGAGGCACCTGAATTCATGATTGATAGAATAGTGGTAATGGGTAGGTTTACCAACAGAGAAAAGTGGGCAGAGAGCAAGTTTGGTATTCATGATATGATATACATATTTCGGCGGATGATGTAATTCTACCACACCATTCACCCACCTTGCGAATTCCTAGTAATTCTTCAATTTCTACCCGCTATCCACATAACCCTGGGTGAAGTCATTCAGGAATCTGGCCTCGTAGCTGATTTCGAATATTGTTTCATTGATCAGCTTGTAGGGCCTTCCTACATAATAGTAATTTGGCTGTGCCCTTAGTTCGCATAATAACATAGCCTTAGGCACGGTATTTCTTGATTAAGAAACTGTTTCCTGTCCGTCGCAGTCTTACATGTTTCGATTTAAAGGCCATGGAATACGCTGCGATCGGACAAAAATACGCGTATCCGCTGCTAGCGGTGCCTCTGTTACAGAGATACTATGGTATGAGTGATAAAAAACGCACGCGATGCTCCCGATCGCGGCGGAGTTCGCCGCGATCGTAACGGTTTGGTAGAGAAGATTCTTGGCTAATCGGAAAGTGAGGGGTCTATGCAGGGGCTGTCTTTTGTTCAATTCAATGCATTTTTCTGACTTAAAGATCCGTAACTGGTCATGCGTCGTAAGCAGAATTTTTAGCCCGAAATGAAGATGCGGAAGAGTAAAGTATAAAAAATCTAACACCCTCTGTCTACAACATTTACACAACCAATCAGATAGTCATCGCGCCTTTTTCTGCAGGTGCATGGCGCGGTCTCGGCGCCAGGTTTTCGGGTCATGGGTGCTGGGCAGAAGCACTCTGAGACGCCGTGCCTGCTGGGCGCGGCGTGCGGCTGAGCTGGTGAGGGGTGACATCAAAGACAATCCAGTTACGATGTCGCCCCAAACAAATCGGCGTCGAATCGCGTGCGCCGACAGCGATGAAATTAAAATCAAATCGCGCGCGGCCATTATTCCGCTTCGGAAGCGCCGCACACGATTTTTGAAACATCTTCGGAAGAACGAGACGCGCGGGTGCCACGAAAAGGGAAGGAAGTTGGACGCGAAGAAGCGCTGGTACTTCCTACAGTCGCCGGATGAGCTCGAGACCCGAGTTCCGAGGGCACTTTCCCTCCTTGGGGCGACCATAGGAAGGGACTGACAGGCAGCAGTTTTTAGGGAATCACGATTTGAACGGAAGGCAATTAGTTAGAAGGGCCGGTTTCCTACGAATATTATGGGATGCTTGGAGCATGAAGCAGAGCTGTAGAAAGTGCGAGTGTTTTGCAGATAGACTTTATGTTACCTTACGATATTCCCCCCCCCCTCTCGAGCCGAGCTCATCTGCAACTTGTCGATTAATGGCTTGAATGGCTTTATGTGGACGACTGTTCACCACCTGCGGGATCAACGAAGACCTTTCATTGACCAAGGACTCATTCATTCCTACTGCTTCTACTCCCTCCCCCTCTCCATCCCCTTCCCCGTCCCTCTGGAACAGGTCCCCGTAGCTCGGTAACGCTCATAACTCATAACAACGCGGAATTCCTAGTTCTATCAATGGATTAGTCGATCTGAATGTAAAGATGAGCTAACGCGTGGATATTCCTCGTAATCGACCACTGATCTTCATTTGAGGCATTTCCTTTCAACATCAATTACACTGTGAGACTCCGGCGATAAACCAGCAGTGGATTGTTACAGCTTCACCAACTGATGTCTAGAAGGTGCAAGGCAAAAATCATGAGGAAACCTTGAACCTTATAACGGGAGGCGATGGGAAAATATCAACCTTAACCCGCAAAAAATGAAAGAGACACGGCACTGCAATGAAATGATAGACGAGTAAAGCCATGTAACTGTGATAGTTTAGTTATAAAAGTAGGAAATAGAAGAATCAGTTTGGTTTTCGTTTCGCACGGGCCCTTAGACGAAAATCAAGCAAGCAGAGTATCCTTACACCTGTGCTATAGGCAAAGACGCATCATTTCAAAAGCGAGAACTGAGTGCAGCTATTAGGTGGTATTTCTCCTTCTACTAATGTGCGCTTCGTCCTTCTCACGGACTGTTGACTCGTATGATCAGTATGTATATTCTTCACCGTGGTTTTCCTGGCACCCTGAACCGATCCAAGGTCAGACTTCCGAACCTTCCATAAAATTGTAGGCATGCTGTCTTTGAAGAATTAAAAGTTTAGCATTTTCCCATCGCCTAGACAAAAATAGTCAGTGATTAGAACGGACGTGCACTCAAAATCCTTTCACAGGCAGTGTATCCTTGGTCGAGCCTTAGCGTAAACACCAATGAGTCAGTTCCAAGAAAATGAACAGGCGCTAAGACTATCCATGTTAAAATCAGGAACACAATTGATTGGTAGCTGAGGATGTACGCACTCTTCCCTAAACTCAACGCTGGGGGAACCATGAGAATCCCTCGTTGTTCTTTTGCCTTAACATTTTCGGTCGGACCAGAATGAACACAAAAAACAACACAGGACATCGCTGGGCGCAAAGGGCGTGGTCATGCTGAGCGCACCCGTGGAGCACAGTAGTATTATCCACAGCCAAGCGCGACGAAGTGTGCTTGAGCAGTCCCAAGTTCCGCAGCAGCTTCGAACTATCTAAGCATGGATGTATAACGCGTATCCTCCATCGCTCAGTGCAACGCAGCAAAAGCAGATGTCGCCGACGTCTGCTGCCCGTTTTCTTAATCAAATCACGATAAGACAACTTTGCTCGTTCGGCGACAAATCGTCACCGCGACAATGGAGAGAGTGTTTCGATTTTCGTGTGTTTCTTCCTCCGCTATGCTGAGGGCGTTTCGAAAAACCCTCAGCAAAACGATGTTCCGTAATGTTACGGAAGAGGCTGCAAGTAGATTAGGGCTCGATAGAGAACTCTATCACACTCTGAGCTTCCAAACGGAATTCTTAACTGCGTGCTTGACAGTCGCGCCTACTACCCATTGACTGGCGCCAGACTAATCCCCTGCACTCACTAGATCAAACGCCTCAAACTGTTGTAGAGAAACGTAGATCTGGCATTATTAAATTTCGTATGAATGCGCTGTCCGTTTTGCATCGGGACGTCTTCTACGTATGTTTAATCTGACAGGACACTTTTTAGCCCGCTTGACCTCTTTGTAGTTTAGCAGTTTAGTCCTTACGTAGAGAATTCATGTAATTATAAATGCGTATCTCGTATCAAGTATATTAGATAGCTGCCAAAATCTGAAAAATGGTCATTTTCCGTGGCAGCAAAAAATCCCGATTTTCGTGTCATTGAGTGCTACGGCTTGAATCTCGCAAAGAGAATGTAGGAATTAAATCCAAATATGGATCCAATATTAGGGAGCAATTGATTAAAAATTAGTAGTGAAATATTGACAGACAGTTTGAAATATGTAGGGATAGAGAACCTCAAAATAAAAGAAACTAAGCTGCTGCTGGTATATGTAATTTATAATGGAATCTAGTGAGCAGGCTGGTAAATTAGAGCAGAACATGTTGATCAAGGTATGGGAACAAAGCATGAAAATATACCCTGCTCTGATAAATAATGTCTTACCACCCTGCCGAGGGGCAACTGCAAATAACACAGCGCCAAATTCATCCTCATAAGCGTAGGATTCGGAGTTGAAAGTTGTTCGCATCTTGTGGGATTGTGGGATTCCCATATTTGTTTCAGGGAGCAATTCTCACCATGTACAATAGTGTCGCAAAAGTGCCTTCCGATATTTAATGAGTCCCAACTGCCCAATTGCTCACAACCAAAAGATTGCTACTAGGATTTTGTTTCTGCTTGTTCTGTTGGCAGTGATTATATATGGTGAGGTGCTAAAGGTGCACCAACTTTTACCTTAAATGAAACGGTTGGGAACGAACGAAGTCATGATCATTTGAGGAAGTGAACAGAAGTGAAAAACGGGAACGGGAAAATCCTTCCCTACAACCCAATACTTAAGGAGGACCTGACTGATGAGTGAGAAGAGTAGAATGTAAATGGCACACCAAGCTGTCTAAAACAGACTTGAAGAATAGTACTTTGTCCATTATATGGGTGAGCCTGACGTTCTGCTCTTACTCCACATCGTGTGGGAAAATTGAGTACTTGTTTAACCTATGAGGCAGCCGGCTAGTTTGAGAGCTCAGAGGTTTATCTCTCTTGCGATGATCTTTTGGATTACTCTTATAGTTGTGCTCTCGAAGTTTTTTCGAACAATTGAATGGTTTGAATGCTCACAAGTTTTGAATATTCGGATCAAGATATACATATGTATCTGAAAACTGCAGTTCTTCCGAGTATTCGAACTAGAGTGCATTGGAAAGGCGCGATTTTTTTGAATACTAGAATTCGGATATTCAAATTCGAAAGAAAATCATTCGAATACCTATTCGAATAGGTCATTCAAGCACTGCTATTTTGCCATGAGCAGGGATCAGGGTTAGTGCAGGAGGGCTTTTGCTCCACTGCACAACTCACAATATCAGTGTTTCGTCCGTATCGCTGATTCCTCGGCCACAAATTCAAGGTCTGTTTTGATATCGATGGACTGAACAGCAAACCATTCATGAGAAGAGGATCCAGCTGTCGCTAAAGTTTCCTTTGTGACCTGCAAGCTAGAACCTTCACTGCGTCCTCTTCTCTATGTTTCCCAGATTCTCCCAGGTTTTTCATCTGAATGTTTCTATTGTGATCAGGCTTGATTACATGTTCGGGCTTCTGACCTGTTCCTTTCGTAAACACTCCGAGTTCGTAGTGTTTCTGAATTACTGCTTTAATTTTCAGTCAGCCGGTCATGCCAAGTGGGAAAAGGCGGACATTCTGGAAATGACGGTGGACTATTTGAAGAAACTCCGTGCACTAAGAGGTGAACCGCATTTTGATTTGGGTTTTACTTCTTAGGTTGGGGTCCTACTCTACTAGCGAGAAGGGCGACTGATTATGAGTGCTGCGAACGAATTAGCAGTTCGATGCGTGCTAGTGATGAGTGGTGATTTAAAGTAACATTATTTCACATTCATGATTCGTCATGAGAATATCACTTGTACTGGGGAATGCTTAGGATTTTCGCCTCAGAACTGGAGCGATTAAAATGACAGAGTTGAGAAAAACAAAATTTTAAATAGATATATTGCCTTTTTCTACTTCTAAGCGCACCAAACACCTGAAATTAGAGCCAATTGGCAATGTGATGCAATGAGAATTTTCTCAGAAAACGTTCCCTCCGTTCTCTTAATAACGTTCTTTGCAATGTAGCGGCTACATCGTTCAAATTGATTTCTTTTTGCTGCAGATGGATATGCTGGCTCCCTTCAATGTCCATATTTCACGCAGGTCCAACCTTCACCAGTTTTTCCCCAGCACTTTATCTCAGAACACAAGTTCACGTCCGACCCGATACCGCACATTTATTTTCACAAATCGAACTTCGTTTGCAAATCCACGAAAAGCAATAGCAAAATAAAGCGAACACTCACAATTTTCATTTTCATATCAAATTGGACAGTGGTAACACAAATTTTTCCTCGAAAAATTGTGTGCATTATTTTCTTAGAAAACTTGTAAATTATCCTTTAAACAAAATGAACATAATGCTGGTGACTTTTTATTTAATTTCACAACTTTCAAGACTTTAATTTCACAAAAAAAGATAGTGAATACGGCTTGGTCCGTCCGTTGATCATTTGATTAACGAAGTAAATGCTGCTTCTGCACACAGCGAAGCGGATATTTGCGTTTTCTACAATTCCTTTTGTGGCGCCGTTGGTAATCGTCGGACTCCACGAAGGCTAAATTTTTGCCATCAGGTAGAAGAGCGCGACCTTCTGGACAAGCGCAATCGCTTCTTTAAGCACTATTTTTGCCTTCATGGACTACAATACCGTCGGTAAACGTTCGCCAAAACGCGGCCGGCGGCGGATTAATCCGCCGCCGGCCGCGTTTTGGCGAACGTTTACCGACGGTACTGTATAAAATAAGTAAGCGGCTGTTTTCCCTTTAAAAGTAACAGAAATTCAAATGTAGAACTGTTCACTTTTCTGGAGCAGGTAAGCAAAAGTGTTCCAAAGAAAGTCGGACTAAGTTTTCTTTTATTCTGTCTTCTTAGAAAGTGGCCGGACTAATCTGGAAGACGTTTGCTTTGATTAGGATTGTGCTCACTATGATTTCAAAAGCGTCGAACTTGATTGAACAAGTGTCTGACTTGAAGTGAAAATGGTATCTAGGAGTTAACGAAATCAATCGACGTCTGGCAATTTGAAATTGCGTAAATCGTAAATCGCAATTACGAAAAATCGTCAGAAATCGTAAATCGTAAACCGTAAATCGTAAGATATGCTTTTCTTAAGGTGCGTCTGAATTCCTAGATTTTTCTATTAAATCGAAGTCCATCCAATATTTGTTTTGCCAAGTCATCGATCAACTAAATAACACCTTTCAAATAAAGCTGGGCAAATGTGGGGACAATCAAAATATACAGCTGGTTCGAAAACGTTATTTTGACTGGACGGACATACAAGGTGCCGATACAAAAAGCTTACACCGCTTGGACCACAAAATGTGCATCCTCCTAGCTAGCCTATAAATTATGACTTTGGAGAAACAATCGCAAGAAGCAAGAGCCAAGACTAAAAAATCACTTCTTTGCTGACTAACTCGATGAAAACAGCATTTGCACACAGAATCCAAGCAGCATCGCTTAGTGAGCACACGGCATATTCCTATCGTGTGACACACTCAAAGTTCTAAGCCTTTCCTCGTCTTGAGATGTACCTAAGAGCATTTTTGTGGCAGACCGAAAGGAATTTTGCGTCGACTGCAACAGTATGATCATATTTTTAGAATCCATTGTCATTGGATTTTTAAATTACGTTTACGAAAAGAATATATTTTGTGTGGCATTCTTAAAAAGAGTCCAACTTGAATCATTAGACGCCCAGTTTGATTTAAAAACATGAGCAATTGGAGTTGGGAAGATTTCAGTTTGAATTGAAAATGGTTCAAATTGAATAGTACAAGGTACATTTCAAACATATATGGGGAAGACTTGCGGTATTGTTATCATCGTATTTGAAGGCATACACAACTTCTGCAATGCAAGAACGTCGTTTGACGATATCAGCCAAATATTTAGAATCCGGTATTTACCTCGCTCGCAAGTTTGTCAGCACTTGTTAAATTTCGGAAACTCCAAAATTTTATAACACTATTTAATGATTGCTGCTCTCGCCCTGGATGCTCACCACTAGTTTTGTAACAAAAGTTATCGTTTCTCTTGCATAGTTCTGTTCTGTCCTCAGCACCCTAAGCAGACCACAAACATGAATGCAAAAACCACAATCTCATCCCTGAGATGGGACACCAAAAGTGTCAAACCATCTTCGCTTTTTGGCTTTACATCACTTCCATTCTTGTACATTGGGAAGATTGAAATGTCGTTCTGTGAACTGAACTGAAATGTTCTCAGTCAGATGGAACGTGAGATGCTGCGCTAGGATGCGACCAGAAAGAGGGCTAGCCCAGTTTTCTCCTCAGGACTTTATATTTTTAGCCATTTATTAAGAGCACGTGTAGCTCAGCGCTATTGGGCGTTGGCTGTCATGTGAACCCGATTCCAGATTCTTGGTTCGGATTTCCAGCCCATGCCAACCAAGCCTTCCACCCCTCCAGGGTCCGTAAATTGGTGCCAGACGTCTCTGTGAAGGACAGAGCGCTGATTTGTTCATCGGGTGGCCAGCGCAATTCATTGAATGACCATTCGATCGTACGCATTCAAATCGCCTCCATGACATCCCGCGGAAGTAGATTGCTTGGCGCATTCCAAAACGGCGTGACTAACTCCATCCTTTACCCTTTAGTAATTTATTGACCTTTTTTAACTTTGATACTAAGTCGGCAGCCCTTGCACATGAAGCACACAAAAGCTACAGCTTCATAAAGCTGCGTTTTTCTGTCAAAGTGAAGGCCAGAACATAAAAAAACTAAGTAGGAAATAGCTACGGGCTACGAAGGGGGTCTTTAAAAGTGTACATGTCGTTATAACCCGTTATATGATCTGTCGATCGAAGATCATATTTACGAAAATTAACGATTTACGACCCAAAACGTCGTAAAACATAAATCGTCAAAAAATTGCCAAAAATCGCCGCAAACCGTAAATTCGTAAATCGTAAATCGTAATTACGCACACCCCTGATGAGGACCAACTGGCCTTTTTGGACTCAACATTGTCCAAATAATGGTGCTCATACAGGAGTGCCTTCAGTGGAACATATTCAAGTGGTCCAGTCAGTAATACAGGCAGGTCAGAGGCCTAGCTATGAGTCAACGCTAAGCTCCGGTGCTAGCTATAGCGTAGATGTCAAAAATAGAGAGACCCGTAATGGAACGCAAACCTTTGTTGTATTGCCGGTATATTGATGACTGATTCATCGTATGTCCCACGCAGAGCGAAATGGATGACTACTTCGAGTTGCTTAACCATTAGGCTGAGCATATTAAGCTCACAAGGGAGAAACCGACAAGTCACTGGCTGCCGTTCCTCAACGTGGAAAATCTTCTCTCTAGGGACGCCTTCCAAACTAGGTGGTACCGGAAGCCTGGCAGCAAGAACATCACTGTGCACTATCGTTCCGCACACCACCATACAGCACTAAGAATATCATTGCCTAGAATATCTTCCAAACAGCTGCACTGGTGTCCTCGAATAGCGAGTTGAAGTCCTCATCTAGGGAAATGGCATCTCGCCTTGCTTTATCCAACGGGTATGTTGCCCACAACATGCCCAAACCGTGGGAACAAACACTCGTGCACAGAGCACAATTACGTGGTCAAATCGCCTTTTCGGAACCTTTTATATCGGACGCTCTCAGTGCTGAAGTACTGGGGTGCGTTCGTAAGGCTGATCTGGGTGACATCGATATGGTCGTTGAGGTACTCCCGGCTAATCTCAAGGCGTAACTGATGAGGAACCATCTTCATGACTGCGTTTGTGGAACGCCCTCCTGCGTGGTCTGCCCATTCGGCAAGGAAGGCGACTGTGGGGTTTCAGGAGCAGTATACCTCATAACTTGCATTGAATGCAAGGGGAGTACATTGGTGAGACGGGCAGACAACTTTGGGTAAGGCCTAAGTTATACTCCCGCGGAAGAGTGGGAATCGCGCCGAGATCCCTCACCTGGCCAATCGCCGCGCCTCGCCACGCTCGCCGTACGCTGTGCACCCCTAGTCCGTGGACGTTCCGCGGATGCTCCCGCGGGAGTATAACACGGCCTAAGGGTGAAGGAGCCTGTAGGTGGGCTAAACGGGTGCAAAGTCGCCACACCCTTGAGGGAGCACAGGCTGCGAAGTCGAGTGGAGCAGTGGTTGGAGTGGCGGTGACGATCCTGTCTCGCGAGGTCGACATCGCAGCGCGCAAGGCCCTGCAGGCGCTGTGGATTGCGTTCAAGAACCCCGCAATCAATATGATGAAGGAATGGGTGGCCGTAACCCAGGAGTTGGCTCCGCTTGCCGACCTCTGTGCGCTCGACCCCGGAGGGCATCAGCCAGAAGGTCGCTGAGGGGCTGACCCGAAGGGAGGACCTCATTCACCCACATTTGTCTCCATCCGAAGGGTGACTCAATGCCTTTCTGCTGTTTACATAAGGTCAGCTGGGGTGTCTTCCTCGCGGTTCGTCTCTTTCTCCTTTAGCTTCTGAGATGGCTGAAACTTGAAATGTCTCTTGGACGGGTAATTTCTCTAACTCCCTCGTCTTTTCCAGGCTCTGAAAAAGGCAGTTACGCCGAAACGTAAGCCGAATAAAGGTTCGATATCAATCTTGGCACGGCAGCTCTACGACTTTCTTTCATACGGTTTCCACGGTTTTAGTGCTTGAGCGCTCCCAGCTTCTCTCACGTTTTTCATTTCTTCCGCGGAAGGATAACAGTTTGGGAGCGTTACGCATACAGAAACGTATAACGTAAAACACATATAGTTTCGTACAAAAATTTTTGTTTGATCCTGGAAAAATTTGAAACTGCAGCTGCAGGAACTGGAACTAAGTTTTTTTTTAGTTTCAACCGAATGTGAAACGATCAGGATGCTTCCAGGAAATGAAAACCTTATGCTTCTCAAGACATGTCATTCATCATTCATCATCATTTTTAATCAAGGCGTCTGGTGTGTTACTCGAAAACTGAGTGCTGTCTGACCCAGAATAGGCGATCGCAAAAAGGAGTAGGCAAACAGAGGTCCCGCTTGTAGGCTGCACCCTTATGCGCAATATTTCAGGTCACGCTGCCAACTTCGCCGTCGATGTCAGCATGGAGGATCAGGCCACGTCTTGTGGTAAGGACTGCGACTCAACGCCTACCTCGACCGCGCCCTCTCCATGCAGTGCAGAATCCACGTCCCACGGCCGAACAACGGTGAAGCGCCGCCGAACCACCTCCTCCCTCACCCCACCCACTTCTGAAGAGTCTCGTCCTTGTGCGCCGGCGCCCGCGCACAGTCTTTGTCCGCTGCCGCCGACGCAGTTGTCACCGCCACTGATGGCGCCCCAACTGCGACCTTCGCCGACCGGCTTCAACTTCATGGCGCAGCACCTGCTGGCGCTGCAGTACCAGCAGAACCTGAAAATGGCGGCCATCGCGCCTGGCATGCTGTCCGCAGTCACACCGGTGCATCCCTTCACCGCGATGACGGCGCTCAACTGGAGGACAATGTAAGTGTCCGCTGTGCGAGAGCGAGGCTCCGGAAAACCTTCGCATCAGGCCACGTTGTCGGCGAGTTTCCACTGAGCAATTACTGGTTCACTAAATGGTCAACCTCTTCTTGGCTGCCAATGTCTGAGCTTTGCTTTGCTTTGATTTCGAAGTAACAGACAGGGAGTTATTCGTAGCTCTTCAGATTCTAATTTATGCAACGTTTTTTCCATAAGTATTAGTTGTCCAATGGGTGTACACTGCAAGTATCATTATGTCATTGACGAAGGACAAACGGCGCTTAGTAGTATACTGTTAGGATGCTCCATGCTTAATTGGTATTTCCAGCGTAGAGGGACGGATAACTGAATGCAAAACGCAGGAAACTGCACTGGAACTGCGAAGCCGTGTTGATTTCGTTGGAACAAAGAGCTCGCTGAAGTACGGGAGGCATCGAAACACCATTTGCATCCGCTCAGTTGCGCGAGGTTCTGCTGCGGTCAAAGGGCGCTTCTCACAGATGTGACGAAAAACAAAGTGCTGGTTTGATCGTAGCTGCCAGCGGTTCGTTCAGCGCTCTCGAGAAGATAGAGGAGGGGCTTGGGAAATGCAGTGCTGCATTCATGTAGTCGGAAAATGGCAGCTCATGGAGCTTCGCCCTTCGCCACGAGACATCGCGGATACACCTCGGAGATTGTCTCGTGAAGTTTATACTACCTATAGTCCCAGTGAATATGGTTTTCACAATCTGATTCAAGTTGGATTTGGATTTCTACTGTCCTCTAATCGTCGTCGTCTGCAGCCATCGTGACTCACTGCAGAAACATATGACGTCAGATGAATTATGTCATGTCCGAAAGTGGCAGCAAACTGTTGCTACTGCGGAGATAAATCATTATTGAAGGCATTGGCGATATCGATGACGAAATCTGCGGTGGCCCCAAGAAGAGCGTTTGTTTTTGTAGTGCTGGATGAGTAGGGGCTCAGCGCTTCTAGGACGAAAATGCCTTTAACCCTCTGTTCACACAAGTATATAACTGGTATATCTGCGTGTACACCCACCGGACACCCTCGCGGTTCCCGCCTCTGCCAGCTTGTTTTGAAGCTGTCTTCGCCTGTAAATAATATTGCTCTATCACGCTGTGCCAATTTCTCTGAAGCATTGTCGTTCTGGTGACTTCTATGTGCCTTGGGTCGAAGCCTTGTCGAATCTCTTCTCTAGTTTGCTGTGCACCGAGTATTGCATGACCGGCAATGTGATGTGAAGTATGTTGTTCGCGATAAAAGGATTTATCTAAATTTCAGACCAAGTTCATGAACGAAAAGATAATATTTGTACAATGCTAACGCTAAGCCAATCAACTACAACACTGCTCAAATACCGGTATTTAGCAACGTACGTCTTCCAAATCGCCAAGGGTGGATAGTGTAGACTTGATTACAGTTCGGGAATGAAAGACAAGAGATCGGACCAAGAGGAGAAAGTCACTGCGGACAGCCCACTTAGTGCTTGTTACCTGCAGACAGGATTATCTAACTGCTTGAGAGAAGAGGGTTCCGAGGACGAGCTAGATGCTCACAGCAACGAAGTCTCAGACAGCCGAGTATGCAAGTGACCAGAGCTCGGACAGAACGGAGAGTATGTACACCGATGAAACGGATGTGGGAGTTAGCAGGAGTTGGCTGTTCGCACCCAGACCGTCCGATATGGTAGCGATTGGGCCTGAGCACGCTGAAGCGGCGTGGCGAGAAGATCGAATCGGTAGGTCTTTGCCGGCTCGAGGCCGACGACCGTCGTTTCGATGAGCCCGATGGAGTCGTCCTGCTGCAGCGCCTCGACTGTAGGGCCACGGTGCGAGTAGCAGCCGACCATCTCCGACGACTCTAGACCGCCTTCGCAAAGGTTGCTCGCCTGAAGCATTTGAAGTTGATGAAAATTTGAAGCATCCGTAACACTTTGTAACAGTTCTTAAAAAGGATGAGCAACAACAACCTCAGCAACAAACAAACAGAAACAAATGCCCTCATTGACAGAGAGGACATCGCTGTGTTCGTTGCAGCACATATCACATATGTGCTCATATCCTTAAATACTCTCTCTGCTCACCTTCTCGACTGCCTGCTGGGAATGCCCCAAAGACTATACATTCAGAGGGTGTATGTATTTAAGCATCGATGTATGACATAGTGGACAAACACGAAGCAGAGCGGAAATTAAACAACCAAAGAGAAATGCTTTCACGGCGGATCGCGAATTAACATTTTCCAGCGAAGGTTTAATAGCAATTTTAGGCAAACAAAGAAGCTCGTCACTCTTTCCATCAACAGAACGAGCTCATTCAGAGATCTGTATATAACGAAGTACGTCTGTCCGTCCACCGATTTGAGCTCAATGCCACCACGTCTATAATGCTCGCTAGCTGATTTTCTTTCGATACAAAATTGGCAATACTTTCCCATTGCAGGAGGGTTTGACTGCTCTGTATACGTTCCCATCTTTAGCGCGCATATTGAACGTTACTCCCAACCTTTTCTTCAAATCAGGTAACTCTAGGTGAGTATTGGAAACAAATGTGTGCCAGTACGTCTTCTTGAGGAGTGCCACTGTAGATGTTGAAAGTAGAAAATCCCTGAATATTTTCCTGGTACATGTGAGTCCGAACACTGCTTGCACCATCGTAAACACCTTCGGACTGTCAGCAATCGGCTAGCAGCATGTATTCGTGGAGAATAGTGGTTTGCGCAACCCGAAATTTTGCGCACTCCAAGGAGTACACCAACATCCCGCCTTGCAGCTAAGCGAGGATCCCAGACCGTCCCTTGCTGTAGGAGTGCATAGCATCCGCTTCAGGACCACATGTAATGGAGACATTGATGCCAACCTTGCTGACGAGTTCCTCGAGGTAGTTTGCGTTCTCACGTCGCATGTAGATACAGTATTCGGCGTGCTCGTCGGCGGACCGCAACCACTGTAACGTTGCTGTGGAGCAGGAGCGACGAACGACTTTTACACTGAAATGAATAGCCTTTGAGAGGAGCCGTCAGCCTTCGACAGGGATTCTGTGGCATTCCAAGCTTTCTAAGTTGCGGAAGAGACAAGACCGCTTTCCTGTTTCAAAATCGCGCGATGGCAACCTCACATATTATGTGGGTTTTTCTACGTGACTCTTCCATCACAATGTTTGTTAGCAGAAGATTTGACCTTCAACTTAATTTCATTCAAAAACCATGTCTTTCTGTGATACAGACATTATGTGAGGAGCAGAGGAAATTGAAGGATTCTGCGTTTTGAGTCTTGAGCATGCAGGTTATCGATTGTTCGTTTGAAACAGAAGGAGCTTTTATTGCACAAAGGCCAACACTGATGAAAAATAGCAATTGCAGACCTTTGTTGGGTCCCTTCCATAAAATGGGTGGTGTGAGTGAACACCAACGATTAAGGTAGTTAGGAAAGTAACGGCGTGACAAAGGGAAAGTTTCGCAAATATGGGAGTGTCAATTTCGAATTTGCCAAGCTTTTGTATTGTGATGGAATTCAAGGGAATCGAAATAGGAGCATTTTGGTTTCAATCGCAGTCCGTTCAGATGAATTTGAAGGCAGGTGTAGCAAAGCAAGGTTTGTTCGACGGTATCGTTTTCTTCCAAAACAAATCGAGGGGCATTGCACAGGCTTGGAAGCTGCCATATAAATACTTCCACTTTTGAAGCCCTGACGCTACTACATTTTTCACTGTTTGATTACGCGAACTGCAGGTTCCTGCCGGCCAGAGGTACTTCTGGAACCTTTGCAGAAGTTGTTTGCTCATACACAAACAGACAGGAGAGCAGCTCTTCTCGGCTAAAAACGTCCTAATATGTTGGAGTGTTGGAAATCCGGTGGCGAACCTCGTGTCCTCGGGCAGTTTTGGATACGGGGAGTGATCTGTCTGTGTGCTCGCCCAAAGGTGAACGGTCTTCGGCTTCGAGTCATCGTTACTGATCTGGAATCGAAGCTGCCCCGAGTGGACGTTCACCACGAGGAATCTGGAATGCAAGAACGTTTTCTTCATTCAAACAAAACCATGTATTCTACTACAATGTATAACAAAGAAAAAAACACAAATTTTTATTTACAGAGGACTGGAGAAACGAAAAAGAAACGTTTCTCTTCTGTGCTCTTCAAACAATTTTTACACCACTTCATCTTAAGCAGCAATTTCGTTAGGCTAGCATAGATATAGGCGGTCTGTTTTCAGGAAAAAAGTAATTTCTTTCTGCCTCTCGCTGTATAAGAATGCATCGTCTGCTATATCTCCTGCCATAGAAGCCACTCTGTGAACCAGCCCAAATGACATTATATCTTGAAATTCTGAAAATGAGATGATTTGAGCGTGAGCAAGATGCCAAGCTCCGCTTGCTCTTCAACTAAGTGCTCGCTTCCCCTGTAGCTAACCGAAGCTTCAAAGCCTCCAGGCGCTTTGAACCCCCTCCCTCCTATGTATCCCTTCTCCTTTCCCTGAAATCGTGAGCGAGTAACGGAGTTATTGGCATCGTGTTAGAGATTTGGTTCAACTCAAGCAGTAACACACCGCCGGAAACCGGAAAATGGTTCGCTCCGCTTCAGCAGCTTTCCGCTCCGATACACCGACATTCGTACGTAGCCTGCACACGCGTGAACGATCAGAAGGACCTGGAACATCAACGCGTTAGTCGGGGAGGCTGCGCTCAGCCGTGTTGAAAGAAATCTCTGCTAAAAACACGAAATAAACCGGTGTTGCGTATTTGTCTCTGGTGGTGAGAGGATCGTGCAGCCTCTTGGTTTAGTAACCCACGTTCGAGGTTTTCTCTTCACGTCTATCTTCATCTACACATCACTTACAGGTGCAATCACCCTTACAATTCTGGAGCATTGAAATATTGTATATATTGATCCCATATGTATATGTATATGTATGTGGGATCCGGGATATATGCGACATACACATATTGGTAGGTAGATACCGATCGTATCCATAAGGATAACCGTGCGCACAGAGAGAAGAATATGAAACTCCGCGCGCACGCATACGCTGACGATGCAATCCTGTACCCAACTTCGAGGAACCGTATGCTCTTTGGGCTCAAGGACTTAGCGAAAACGAAACATGTTTTTCTACTGCATGAAGGGTGGATATTCTCGCAGTACTATCCATTTCCCCGGATCTTCGCAACCTACCAGACCAACCCTGAGCCCCCTTTGTTTCTGAAGTAGATGAGAGGGTGGAAACGCCAAGAAGGTAAAGACTCAAACGGAAAACCTCGCCCGGAAAAATGAAAGTTGATCCAAAAAGTAATTCTTTTTTTAACAATGATGTCGACGTCTCAAGACGCAGACTACTAAGAACTGCATATTCAGAAAATAGCAACCACTGCTTGAGTCGACTGCTCACCATTCCTCCTCCAAGTTGTCTTACCACGACAAGTATTGCAAGTGTGTCATGTCCGGGAGCTTTTTAATTTCGACAACGGTCATGGAGAAATGCACGAACATCACATCCCGCAAAGCCGTTTTTGCCGGTGAGTGAGGGAATTTCCAGCGACGAGCGTCTCATCAGCGAGGTTTCCAGCCGACAGCTGACATTCGCATTGACGTAGGTCGACTGCTATTTTAAGCCGCGGAATGCGTACCGCATATTTTCGGGTGCTGCTAGCAGCGAGGACACGCGCAGCGTTGCGGCACAAAGTAACTGACGCGATCACGATGAAGAGTCCAGTCCTCGAACACCCTTAGGTGGCGCTGTGGAACTTGAGAGGATCATCACCCCTCCCCGCGTGCGTTGCCTGCAGCGATCCCTTTCAAACGGTTCAGGGCTCCCCTCATGCTTCTAGTGGTTCCTCTATGAAAGAGTATGAGCGGGCTAGAACGCGAGCCAAGATTGTGTCTGAAAGCTCTTTCAGATCTTTCTACCTTTAGGAATGGTCTTAGAAATTATGCATAATCAGGAATGGAAACTGAGTATTGTTTTACCGTCACCCCACCCATCACCAGTTGCAAATTTGCAACTCGGTAGCATACCTGCGAACTCAGAGGAATGCTTTAAGCAAGAACTAGATAAGAAGAGACGTCATGGTTGCAAAATTTTTACAATTACACTGCTATCATTGATTTTCGTCCGTCGCCTATGCGCACATATTTCAAGGGTTTTATGGAGTCCTTACACCAAATGCTTTAAGCGGTAAGTAGAAATCGTTTTCCTACAGTGCCTACTAAGATAGACCATCAAAAGTAAGATATCATAAAGACTTTCGAAACTAAACAATGGCAAAACTCCATCTGATGAATGTTTCGTGAAATATCGATAGCGGAGAAAATTTAACGGAGATCCAAAGCTTAGCGGATCACCCCTTCAATGAAGTAGAGATAACGCTCGAGATGATACGAGAATTGGGGCCCAAAGGAACACGGGTCGAGCTGCCCCTTTTGTCACTCTATCGTTTTCAAGGCTTTCTGGAGGATAAAATCGTCTAAATATGCGTATAATGTCGGTTGCTGCACACCCATGCACATGCATCTCATTTTTGCAACCCTTATCGTTAGAACTACGGCAAAACATGTGTCGGCGAACCCCTGCTGCAGCTCAATTAACGGACAAGGTGCTGATCGACGCTGTCCACTCCTACGACTAGCACAAGCAAAATAAACGTCCGCAAATTCCTCATAAAGGCGCACTAAACTGCAGACTCACTCGCAGATTTCTGTGTGGAACGAAAACCAAAAACCGCCGATCACGGGTCACAAATCTCAAAGTAGCCAGCCGACTATGATGTAGGTAAACCGCGTAGATGGCAGCCTTACCTTTCAAGAAAGATAGGGCAAATGAAGTGGTTTTGACAGGCTTCTCGTTTGAAAGAATTCACAGAGGTCGAGTCTTAGACGATAACGAAATGCGCTAATCAATCCCTTTCTGTAATGAGGGACGAATTGTACCTCTACGAGTATAGTAGCACAAAAGAATTTGTGGGGCTGTTCATATAAAAGAAGGTCAAAATTAGGTAGGTGGGAAAACATTATCTGTCAGAGATGTCTGTAGTTTGAAAGGCCAAATCATTCATAATTGTGTTCATTTTTTTCGGAGAGCAGACTTACGGACCAAATTATTTTTTGGAGGATGTTTTAGACGAAGCTACAATACTCCTTAAATGATTGAAAAATCCATTTTGTGTCAAATATACTCTTTACCGAGCTCTAAATTAAATACCAGCTCAATAAATATTCATAGAGTTACTTAGTCTCTTTGAGACTTTTCTTCTTACTATTTCGGACTACACAGAGAGTCTCGGTGTTTATTATTGCTACCCGACGTTCAGTGGTCTGCCAGACGCCGAAAGGTGGTAGGGGCTTCGCCCCAACAATTCTTTATTACCTTTACTGCAGTAAAAGTGGCTTGAAATATACAACACAGAGTTGGATAGTAGGATATCATAACGTAAGGTTTTCAAAAAGACTCCCATGAAGGAATCGAGGCAAGGCGCCGCGGTATTGGCGTAGTAAATGCGCCGCTGTAGTCAAACTGCATTGCTCGGAGCAATATTAAGGTTTACACGATTGAAAAAAAAACAGTCGAACACCTACATACTCAGCAGCGATCTTTCTTTACGCCATTATTGAACATTGAATGTGTTGGTGTAGAAAAGCGATTAATTTCCACACATTGCTCAGAGGTGATTCAGTCATCTCACACCATGACTCCCATCACTACCTTTCTCGTCCTTTAGATGAAAGGCACCCGTAGTCTGTACAACGTTCTAGAGGAAGTTGAGTCTGTTAGACGTCTATAACATGAGGGTGCCAAAGGTCAAGTTTGCTTTCATTCACCATCCTAAACTACATATACTTAGTAACCGCTGTGATCGCGGTAGCAAGCCCTTGGGAAGGGAGGAGCTTCCGACGACGTGATGACATTTCCAAAGAGTACTATGAAGACTCGCTAGTTTTTCGATCTTGTTGTTGTCTTGAATTGTATTATTCGAGAAAATTTCCAGGAGAGACGCTTCTCTACCGCTTTCGCAGACGGGCCACACATATGTAAGAGAAGTTCGCCACCAAGGGGTCCAACCCACAACCTCCCACTCGTGGAGCACTTGTTTTGAGACTACGCCAACCAAAGTAGGCTTATCATCGCTGGATGTTTCAGCCCCGTGGCCCGCCGACTGCGCCAATAAGGCGCTCCCCAAGCTTTGGCCCAAAACATTCGTCAGAGTGGCGGTAGGCAGATGCAATGTCTGATTTCGACTACATTTTTCGCTGGTATAGTGAGACCAACCATCGCGGTGTTTTACCTAGGCGCGTTCACCTTCTGTGGCTATTTCCTAGTCAGAATTAGTTAGGTGTTTTAGCGCTTATTCAGTCCCTCCGTCAAAGGTAATACTTTCGAAATTATGTGCAGGTTTTTAGGGAGCATGTCGCGAAGACAATCCGCAGTGGTGCCGAAACGCGCCTTTGCTCCTATGGTAACCGCTGCAGCCTATCAGAGGCTGGCTCAGCCACACAGTCAAGGCATATGATGGGTTGCCGCGATAAAGGCAGGCGCAACGCCATGTTCTCGCACCCCCGCTGCACGACTTCTGCGGTGCGTCCTCGCGACATGTACTGTGCATATGGCTAGCATATCATACTCCTCTGTGTGAATAGACAGCTCTGTTCCGTGAAAAAGTGTAGATGACTTCTTACAAGAAAAGGTGGGTAGGATCTCGTATGTTCGGGCTAGCACTACTGCTTTCAAGCACGCCTTTAAATTGCTTGTTAGCATACTTACTATAGTTGTGCTCGACTGACCTATTGGGATAGGTAGTCGAATGAATTTAATCGAATTTGAATATTCAAATTCGAATACTCAAAAAGTAGCACTTTTCGAATGTATTCCAATTCGAGTATTTAGAAAGCCGATTTTTCGAATAAATTCGAATTCGAGTATTCGAAATTTTCAGGCAATCGAAACCATTCGAATATTCGAAAAAATCGAGAGCACAACTATAATAAGTACCAAAAAAATTTTTTTGCATGTCCTACATATGTATAGCTGACACCTTGGAGACATTATCAAATATTTTTTGTATTTGCTTAGTGCTTGCTAACGGAATGTTCAAGTAGTGTTTTATCCTTTTCAGGTGAGAACGGTGCCAACTATTCAACCTACAAGCCTTGCTAGCTCTGGACCGGAAATAAACCAAGAAACTCAATCCGTGATGCACGTGACGGCCAGGACCTCCTCCGGGTGTGTTGCTTACCACGCTCTTGGGTATGACCAGGAAAATTCGCGGAATTCTTGTATGTGAAGAAGGAGTCATAGAGTCGTAGAAAGTATCGCTATTGCTGACCGGACCTTTCTGGCGTGTGTCTCTCGACGGTTTCGTACCTTGCTTCGGTCAACGTCTCACGCTCACCTTGTTGCTTTTCGTCGCGTTCGGAGGCACCACAAATTGGTACTCGAGCGCGGAGCCCTTCCCGGCCGGCAGGTTACCAGTCTCCAGCATTGCGTTGTGAAGAGGCTGGACCTTAACAGCAGAAGAGTAACTACGCGCAAGCCTTGAACCAGAAACGGGTCTCATTAAAATGGGCAGGCGCCAACCTCGTCCTTCTTCACTTCCTGGGTGGTGTTCTCAGACGACCTCCGCGGGAACACCTCAAGCGTCTCGTACGAAGACGTGCTGCCATGCAGTGAATCCCGCACGAACAGTGTGATGAAGTAGTGCTTACCCGACCTAGAACTCGAGCGGGGCAGCTGGTGTACTGAATCCAAACAGTATCGATGGGACGTACCGTAGTTTTCGAATGACCATGGAGTTGTTTGTCTGCGGCACACAATGGATCGACTCTAAGCCTTCGTTTAGCTCTCCACACACTGCCCAGTCGGGCACATGACGAGAGACAATCGCACAGAAACGGTAGCGATTCGCTTCGCCTCTTCTGAAGGAATTCGTTACGACAAATGCTCGCTTTTTCACACTCCACGGCGAAATTTTCGGAAATGTTTGTGAAAAAATTGGTTTAGGCGGATTCGAGATTCGCTCTTCTCATACAACTCTTCAGCTCAAGACACTCTTTCCAAGTCGTCTTTAGAATGTCTTAGCAGTGCGAAATTGAACTGTTGTTTCTCTACACTGTTCTCAGTTTTCTCCGGAATTAGACTACTTTAACCGTTCCTAATTCATGGATTCAATATCGGAAGTCAGGTACACTGCTGCGCCTAACCACAGAATGACGTTGCTTGGCATTTGTGAGAGCCGCAAACAGGAGCTTGATTCGTCTAATTCATGTCGCGAAAGTGGAAGGAGCGTCTACCTGGCACTCGAAGTGGACAATGGGCGTTCGCTGAGACAACACTAAATCCCACCCGATTCCCTTTTTTGGTGCAGAACACCTGAGCTGATCAGCAAATCCAACAGACCGCGTCGACAGATCATTGACAGAACTTTCAGCAACACGGAAGCTGGGAATGTGCACTGCGAGGGGACTTCAATTGCTTTGTTCAGAAAAGGCACCCGTCGCACCGTGGTAGCTCATAGATGGCAACCAACACTGAGTAATCTCCTTCTTTAGACGGCTCTCCCAAAGGAGGCCACGATTCAATAATAAAGCGTTGCAGTATGATTTTTGCATTGAAATAGCGCCTCATGTTGTTCGCGAATAGACAGATACATAGTGACCAATAAGTGAACAAAATAATCAAAAATGTATGTAGTAGTATATGACTGGAATGAAGTCTAAATACGAGGAATGGTATTTGCATTGTCGAAGGGTAACCTGGCATTTGTTTATTATAATAACCTGTACCACCTGTATCACCTGTCGTCCCGTTGATCATCGACTTGCTCGAGCGGGCGCCAGCAGCGTCTCCATTCGTCCCTGTCGCGTGCCAGAGTGGTCCAATGGATCCTCCTCGCTCGAGGGACACGAAGAGCGTCATATCGGTCGTTCAGGGCTTTCACGAAGAAGTCCGACCAACGTGTTGGTGGGCGTCCTGGTGCTCTTTTGACATCCCGCGGAATCCAATCTGTGACGACTCTCGTCCAGCGGGTGTCTGCGAATCGCATTACGTGGCCGGCCCACCTAATTTTCGACGACTTGGCCCATGCGACAGCGTCTCTGATCTTCGAACGTCGGCGAAGCTCGGAACTCCGGAGGCCTTCTCTCACTTGCGTGAGTCGTGTCACTCCGAGCATCGTCCTCTCGATTCCACGCTGCGCGACGCTGATCGCGTGTTCATCCTGCTTTCGTATAGCCCAGGTCTCTGAGGCGTATGTTAGGGCAGGAAGAACAGTGGAGTCGAATAGGTGGGCACGGAGTCGGACGTTCTTCGTCTTCTTCGCGACTTCTTCGACGCTCTTGAAAGCTCCCGAAGCCGTTCGTTTCCTCCTGCTCAGCTCCGGCGCTAGGTCGTTGGCCATTTTGACTTCGCGACTCAGATACACGTAGCTGGAGCATTCGGAGATGTTCGTTCCGTTGAGCGAGAATGGGGCATCAGAAACTTGTCCGTTCCTCATGAACATCGTCTTCGTAAGATTCAGCTGCAGTCCAACATTCCCACATACACGATCGAAGTCGGCCAGCATTCGCTCCGCCTGGCTGATGCTCGGTGTTATGAGCACGACGTCGTCAGCGAAACGAAGATGGTGCAGCTGCTGGCCGTCGACCTTCACTCCTATGTCTCGATGTCTCCCCATTCTAGTTCGCGCATGACGTTTTCGAGGGTGGCGCTGAAGAGCTTCGGGGATATGGTATCCTCTTGCCGAACCCCTCTCCATACGTCGATGACGACGTCGTTGTAGAATGGAGAGATCTTGGTCGTGACTCCATTGTACAGCTCTCGAAGGACTCTGATGTACTGAGTAGGAACGTCCTGAGTGAGCAGGGCTTCGAGGACCGCTTCAGTCTCTACGGAGTCGAATGCCTTCTTCAGGTCGATGAACGTAAGGCACAGCGGCAGCTTGTACTCTCGCGATACTTCGATGAGCTTCGTAATGGTGTGTATGTGGTCGATCGTGCTGAATCCTCTCCGAAATCCTGCTTGTTCGCGTGGCTGTCCTTCGTCCAGCGTTCTGCTGATCCTATTCAGGAGGAGTCGAGTGAACAGCTTGTAGACTACGGATAGCAGGCAGATCGGGCGATAGTTGCCAATGTCGTGCACGTCTCCCTTCTTGTACAGCAAGACGGTCTTGCAGGTCTTCCACTGAGATGGAACATTGCACTCCGACAGGTGACGTGTGAAGAGCCGCGCCAGGGTGTTGATGAGCGCTGGCGGTAGGTTCTTCAGGTGTTCGGGTATGATCCTGTCAGGGCCGGGTGCTGTACGTTTCTTCACCGACGAGATGGCGTGTCGGATCTCGGAAGGGAGAACAGAGGGAACGACGTATCCATCCTGCGGAAGATAGCATGGGGGCAGGTGGACGTGGCTATGGAAGAGATCAGAGTAGAAGTCGTGGATGACTTCTCCATAGTCATTCTGGAAGAAGTGACGGTTCCGTCAGGACGTCGGAGGGCGTCTCATCTTGGTCTTGAAGTTGACGAAGTTCCGGCGGGCATTGCAGATGCTCAACCCTGCCTCTGCTGCATCAGCCAACACTTCCGCCCTTCTCTCCTTAAGATCTTCCTTTATCGCTGCTCTGCATACCTTCGCAAGCTCGGACATCAGTTGGTAGTTGCCTGACTCTCGTGCTGCTCCACGCTGGCGTATCAGCTCGAGAGTTTCCGGAGACAGTCGTCTCTTGGTGGTCTTCAAGCTCTCGGCTCCCTTAGCACTATCGTGGAGATGGTGCACGAAGCGGTCGTATTCCTCATCGACATTGTCCATGACGGCATCTTCCCAAAGGCCGACAAGAGAGGTGTAGAGGTCCCAGATGATTATTATAATAACAGGAAGTAATTTGTGGAAGTCTTAAAAAACGAAATAAAACATATGATGTATTTTTAAAATCTTGCCGTGAAGACATATTGCTCGTAACCTCTAAAATGCGCTAGGCCCACGACCTTCTGAGCTTACAGTTTCGGGATGGGCGCCGTACTTAAGAGGCCTCTTTAAATTGATACGCACTGCAGGTGCTGACATAGAAATGCATACGTCGACGACACCGAAAACGGAAATCTTGAAGGTATTCTGGCAAGGAATTATTGAACGAACCTAACACGTTCCGCAGCCTTCCATGTGATGAGCACCTGGTTCGTATCGGCACTGTCGCCCTTCGACAACGCGTAAGCCAGGCGAGTGTCGTGAGGTAGCGGCGGATAGAAGGCGTCCATCTCGTCCTGTGAGTGTGACAGGAAGAGACGAGCCGACGATGGAGTGGCCGACGTCAGTACCAGCAACAGTAGGCCTAAACGTGGTGGATCAGACGAGAACCAATTCATACAGTGGGATCAACCCTTTTAGGTTAGCTCCAGTTAAGCGTCTGCGCCTCGTGTTCTGCAATCGTTTACTTTCACATATGGCTGTAGTTATTTAGCACCGTGGGAGCGTGTACCGCAGTCCGAGGAGGCACCGACTGTCGCCTGTACCCGATACCAGTTTCCTGGCTCGGATTTCCCGCCCAGGCCAACCAAGCCTTCCATCCAGGAATGTGCGAAAATTTTTCTCGAAAAAAGCGAAACACGGAATACGGAACGGAAGGGCTGAAAACGGGCGGAAACCGGAATACGAAACACGGAACGGAAATGACTCAAAACTCATTACTCCATTCAATTTCTCATTAGAATATATCCATAATGGTAGTAATAACTGAGTTGCCGTTAACGAATTTAGGAAGCGGGTAAGGCAGCATGGGACTCTTTTCCAGCAACATATAACAATAAAAAAAATCCTTGTATTCGTTCCATTACTAAGATGACTTTTCTTTCAAACCTTGCCGGTGCAGCAAACCGTTGAGAGATGTTTTTTGCCAACGTGGACTGTTCTTCAACAAATCGTTCATGCAAAACCTTCCTGTTAATAGGAGGAAACTATTTTGAACGCAATGAACCCAGCTGACTAGTAAAATGCCCGAGATTTCGCCACTCATAACACTTAACCGGTCTTACAGAATGTCCCGGATCTATCCTAATTAGGAGGGAGCAGCGCTAAGGTTTTAGCTGCGTTCCGTATCCCACGACACGACACCCATCTCTGAGATCGCATGGGTACAATAATACCATTTGGCATCAACTGAAGCTCTGGAACAAACAAAACGGAAGGGGTGGAGAGGAAAGACAGCGCATGCTCTACGCCAATGTGCCATATGGAGAGCAATGTTAGCAACCTAAGAGTGCTTATACAACTCTGATCTAGAATG
This sequence comes from Heligmosomoides polygyrus polygyrus, assembly GCA_947396885.1. Classification (NCBI taxonomy): domain Eukaryota; kingdom Metazoa; phylum Nematoda; class Chromadorea; order Rhabditida; family Heligmosomidae; genus Heligmosomoides; species Heligmosomoides polygyrus. The sequence goes on from OX377201.1 coordinate 42,148,501, forward strand.
GATGGTCCAGGCCAGACTTAAGATTATTAGGGAAAAAGATAAGGAAGCATGCTCCGGACAAGGAAATTGATTCTTGGTTTAAACACTCACGAAACCTTCCGGCTTTTTACACTATTCGGTAGTGCATCGTTTCAAGAAAAGAAAAAGAATACCATTTGGTTATCTCACTGATGCTAAATCGGTTTGAAAGCAACAGCAAAGTCGACGCATAGTTGATCACATTCTTCAGCCTTTCGTTCAAGTTCAAGAGACGAATAAAGGTACCAAAGCAACTAGTGAATGATGACTCACCGTTTCCGTTTCGTCTTTCGGCCCAAAAGAGCGCGGAACACGGAACGGAAGGGCCAAAAAGGCCGAAAACCGGAATTCGAAACACGGAAACGGAAATTCCGCACATCCCTGTTCCCATCCCTCCGGGGTCGGTGAATTGGTACCAGACTTGTATGGGAAGGATAAAGCGCTGACTTGACATCGGCTGGCCACCTTAAGTCATTGCATGGCCACATACGCATTCAAATCGCCTCCACAACATCCCGTAGAAGTAGAATGCGTGGCGCACCCCAAAAGGGATTGAGTAACGCCGTTCTTTACCCTTTACTTAGCAGCGCGGAAACAGATGCGTGGGAAGAGGGACACTCTTCCTTCCTAAGTGGCTGCATTTCACGACACTTGTTTGGGGTCGTTTGCTCTCAAGAACGGATTTTTAATGGTTCTCCCGCCTGGACGCGTCACCGGTCATCGAGCAATGCGCTGAAATTCAATCCAAAGCGTCAGTGACATCAGCGACGAGCTAGAGGCACACGGCTTTATGTCGTCATAGGCAGCAGTTTGTTCGCTGATGAAATCATGATCCACGTCAGTCCTGCTAAGGGTGTACGGAGGTGGCGTAACTCATGACTTGAAATTTCTATTGTCGTGGATGAGAGAAACATGAGAGAAACATGAGCTTGGTAGACAGCAAAAAGGCTGGCATTGGGATAAGGATAAAGGACGGAGTTATTCAATCACTTTTACGCGTTCTATTTCTAAGGGATATCGTGGAAAAAATGAGTGTCTGGCCTATACAATGACTTGTACATAGTGGCCAACCCCCGACAAGTCAGCGTTTTATTCCTCCCATGTGAATTTCATTTCACCTATCCTTTCATTTCACATGCCTGCGCAAGAAACCCGAACCAAGAACCTGGAATCAGGTGCACTCGACAGCTGGAGCCTCCTCCGACTGCCCTGGAACACGTCCAAAGCCTGCATACAGTTTAAGTTAATAATGATGTCACTTAACTACCAAGTCTTGGACCCTAAAAACTGTTTTGACATCTCATTCGTGAGCTCCAGACTGAAGTATGTTTCCCTTTGACGAAATGAATCTATTAGTGTTCCCAGACGACAAGCAGATCGAGAGCATATGAATCTGCTGCTCACAAATATTCGTGTGAACCTTTACTTCCATGTTCTCAATGGCAGCGGCGCCGCCACCTTGTCTGCTGACCATCCGAACTTTGGGCTCTTGCGAGTCGTATCCCTGATAAACTTTGTACGCCATGGTTGTTCACTGTGAAGCAAAGTCAGTGCGCGGTCCGAATACTCTGCCCCTACATGTGTGCGCTACAGTTGAATGGAGAAAGAATGCTGCGAATGACCCGAGCGTGCAAAGAAGAAGAGATTCGAAGCGCATAGAAACGAAAATTCTTAAAGCCTCCGCACAGCGACAAAGCGGCGACCCTGTCCTTAAGGCCCCAACTTAATTCTGCGGCAACCTTATCCTTAACCATAGGGCAGGGGAGCAGAGCTCGCTGCCGGAGGAAGCGGCAGGCAGTAGCGGCTTCACATCATTATTGCCGCCGCCGCTGATTTCGCGCTGATTTTGCGCCGGCAGAAACTGTTTGCGCTGTAGGCTTTTGCGGCAGGGAGAGATCAGAGGGAAAGCAGTAGGTACCGACGGAAAATGCAGTACCTCGCCGCTAAGTGTCTCTGCCGTTTGTCGCCGGCAAGACTGTGGGAGCGGCGTGACTCATCGTTTCCGCCGCCCGCCGCAGAAGTGTGCGGGGGCCTTTAACCATTGGCAGGAACACAGAGCTTGCCACCGGCGGCGAGCGGTGCCGTGCCTCAGCCGCACACCTTTGCGGCAAGATGTTGTTCGACGGCGGCAGCGGATGTGAGTCATTATTGCAGTCGCAGCAGACTGTGGCAAGGATCGCCTAGAGCGCAGACAGTAGGCGGGAAAGCGAATAGCTGTAATAGGTCCCGACCGGAAACAGTACAGTGCCCACCGCCGCTTGCAGCCAGCAAGGCTCGAGTGTGCATGAGCGGCGCGCTTCATGAGTTTTGCCGCTCGTCGCGTGCCCCAAAAGTGTGCAGAGACCTTTATGCTTCGAGACAACATCTTCAAACGAATATTCTGACAGAACAAAAGAAGCAAGATTTGCAATATGCGCCTTTAGAACCGGCAGGAATGTGTTGTTTTTGTGAAGATTTTTTTCACACGTCTGTTCGTAGGGAAAGTCTATATCTATGACAAGTGCTTCGACATGCATGTCGACGGTCGAAGCACTTGTCATAGATATAGACTGTATCACCAAGCTAGGATCACTGATTTCAAGCTGGCTACTCTACTTGAACAGCTTTCTTCCCTCCCTAGCAGTGGAAAAGGAAATATTTGAAAAGATTATTATGTTCCACCTTTGCTCTACAGCACGGTCCTCCAGCACCAAATTGGCTGCATGCACCTTCACTCCTCATTCTCAGGTGGTCAATCTCAGGCAAAAATCGACATTCTCAATAGGTATTGAGCGTCGATTACGAGAGAAAATGCCCGAACCACGCCGCGTCTGTTTCGGTGCGAGAAAATGCCCGCAACCAGGGGAGAAAATGCCCGCGACCAGGGGAGCGAATATCTGCGGCCACTGAACGCTTTTCGATATGGTCCACTACAACAACCACTACAGTACCGTCGGTAAACGTTCGCCAAAACGCGGCCGCCGGCGGATTAATCCGCCGCTTCCGCCGCTTTGCCATAACTCTCTTCAAAGTCGCTTATATTCAATGAAAGGCACACTGTTGGAATCAGAACAACATGGTCTACCCAACGGCGTAAAAATCTTAACAAGGTTTCAAAATTTTTGAGTTCGAGATGACCTAGATTTGTCGGGCCCGTAATTGTCTTGACCTGATCCACATTCGCCCTGAGTCTCCCCTAATTGTGCCCCTGGCAAGGATCGACTTGACCAGTGGAATTTTTAAAATTTTAAACGCTGTCGAAAATGTGTTTTATGCTAATTTTAGGTTTTGTCTCATCACGGCGATCTATTTGATATCAAATTTGCCTTGTTCGGCCCCATGTACATCACTCCATGCGATCTCAACTGCCGGTTTTTCCACTTTCACTAATTATTTACGACCGCATCACTTTTGCTCTAGGACTGAGTTTTGCTGAAGTTTTCGACTTTGAGGTGTGGATTACAACTGTGGGTTTCAGGCTTAGTTTGATCAAAAGTAAGACAGTAGTCAGCCGCCAAATTGGCAGTGCATCAGTGTTCCAGGGAGACACGTCCTGCAAAGGCTACTTCACATGTGTAGATCTGTGTCTTTACGATGCGGATCAGAATGAAAGCTGGATATGTGGTCAGACACCATGCGGAGATGCTGTCCCACAAAAACGATGGAGCTGGAAACTTACGTCTCGGAATTTCGCTTCCTTGGATAGGCAGTTTACTTCAAATCCAACATTGAGATTTGACACTGACGTCTGCCCAACCCTCTCAGAAGAGCTCCTACCACTTAGTAAAGCCCATATTTGCGATATCTTTCGAAATTTTTTCACTCGACTTTAATCGAATTTATTACTTGAGACAGGTCCGATACTGGAGCCCAGACTGTTGCCGTAATTGCAATGACCTGACCTGCCCCTGCAAACATGTATCCTTTGGACATGCAATCGCTGCTTCTCTCTTCTCACTACTCACATTAACCCAACGCAGGGTCATTATTGAGGTTCCAGAATCAAGGGGGGTCGTACTGTGACGTCGTCGTTTTCTGGGGGGGGGGGCGTCGTACTCCTCCTTGTTTATATGAGGACTTCATCGTATTTTTTCGTAGTTTCTTGTACACCTCAAAGAATCCAATTCTTTTAATTTTGGCAGTGTTCAAGTCAGTGTGGACCGCTTCAATTTCGCAGATTCCACCTGAACATTATGGACACGGCAGTTTTTTTAAACCTGAAAGAGCGACATTTGCATGCAAAATTGCACTCTATAAAATATCGAGTGTTAATTGCTAGTAATCACTCAAGTGCTTCCCTTACAAATGTTATCTGATTTTCTGTTTTTTATTTATCTCTTCACAGAGTAAAAAATAAGCTTCGGACTTCGATATAATTTGAGGCCGTCTACAAAATTGTCATTTGCATGAAAATAAAATTATTTTCTGCCTAAAGGAGACAACAATATAGCTAAAAATTTGCCTTAAATAGATAGACTCACGTTTTGCTCGATATACAGAGGAAAATACAGAATTCTGAAGCAAACTTCAATATGATCTGGGGACTCCATTTTTCCTATTCCAAAAAAGTGTCTGAATAGAAACCCCACTGATCGCACAGAATATCGCTGCATAACAAATTGATTTTTAATGATCAAACCTTTAAGGATTTTCATTCGCACAGGAGAAAACTATTTCCGTGACAAGTTAGTCCTTCGAATAGGTCCATTGGTGTCAGAGATCGCTGCTGCCTACACTTAAACTGTCATAAATCGGAGAGCTCTTGGAAAGGCTCGATTTTTGAAAGATTTTTACGGAAAATCGACCAAAAGTGGAACCCCTAATCATATCGAAAATCGTAGCGGAGAGCCATGCTTTTTTTCGTGCGATACCTGGGGCTTGAATTTTTGTGAGGTACTTTTTATGAGGTATTCCGTTTTCTAGTGTTGTTTCCTAGAGATGGAAGACACATATTTCCATTATAAGTCATCCCTTCGGTTTCGACTCGGTCATGGATTCAAACAGCCGTTCAGAAAAAAAATCTAAGGAAACCACTTAAGTCATCATTAATCGATATTTTAAGGAGTGCAAATGGTGAGTGTGAGTAGTGAGAGGAGAGAAGCAGCGATTGCATGTCCAAAGGATACATGTTTGCAGGGGTCCGGTTACTGCAATTACGGCAACAGTCTGGGCTCCAGTATCGGACCTGTCTCAAGTAATAAATTCGATTAAAGTCGAGTGAAAAAATTTCGAAAGATATCGCAAATATGGGCTCTACTAAGTGGTAGAAGCTCTTCTGAGAGGGTTGGGCAGACGTCAGTGTCAAATCTCAATGTTGGATTTGAAGTAAACTGCCTATTCAAGGAAGCCAAATTCCGAGACGTAAGTTTCCAGCTCCATCGTTTTTGTGGGACAGCATCTCTGCATAGTGTCTGACCACATATCCAGCTTTTCATTCTGATCCGCATCGTAAAGACACAGATCTACACATGTGAAGTAGCCTTTGCAGGACGTGTCTCCCTGGAACACTGATGCACTGCCAATTTGGCGGCTGACTACTGTCTTAGTTTTGATCAAACTAAGCCTGAAACCCACAGTTGTAATCCACACCTCAAAGTCGAAAACTTCAGCAAAACTCAGCCCTAGAGCAAAAGTGATGCGGTCGTAATTGATTAGTGAAAGTGGAAAAACCGGCAGTTGAGAACGCATGGAGTGATGTACATGGGGCCGAACAAGGCAAATTTGATATCAAATAGATCGCCGTGATGAGACAAAACCTAAAATTAGCATAAAACACATTTTCGACAGCGTTTAAAATTTTAAAAATTCCACTGGTCAAGTCGATCCTTGCCAGGGGCACAATTAGGGGAGACTCAGGGGCGAATGTGGATCAGGTCAAGACAATTACGGGCCCGACAAATCTAGGTCATCTCCAACTCAAAAATTTTGAAACCTTGTTAAGATTTTTACGCCGTTGGGTAGACCATGTTGTTCTGATTCCAACAGTGTGCCTTTCATTGAATATAAGCGACTTTGAAGAGAGTTATGGCAAAGCGGCGGAAGCGGCGGATTAATCCGCCGGCGGCCGCGTTTTGGCGAACGTTTACCGACGGTACTGTACAACAAAGCACACGTTAATCACGTGTACAGGGTAACAGTATTTTTCTCATGTCGGCCAGTAAAGGGCATGAAACATCGTGGGCGTGGCAACTGAAACTGCGGCAACATCATTTGGACTCCCTAGCACTTGATGGCCTCACCGTGATAGAGAAGCTTTGGAGAATAAGAGGAAAGATTCTCGTTGTAACAGGCATGCTCAACGGTTAAACTGGTACCAACGGTGCTTTATGTGAAAAGAACACTCGAAACACTGAAAGGAGCAAAAGAAGCGTTTTCGCCCAGATCTCAATTTCTAGCACGTAAAACTAGAAAACAAGCACATCAACGGAACCTGGTAACTTAGAATTACTTTTAAAGCATTAATCTGCAGAACTGTAGGCCACCTCAATTGTTGAGTTTGTTTTTAAGCCACATGAACGCCACATGGAGTGACCAGTAAGGTACATGCACTTCAAACTCACGAGAAGTAGAAAATGAAAAAATGGCAGAACTTATTTGGGAATTTAATTAAAAATTGGTTTTTAGGTTTTGCTGAGGTTTTATTGAGTCTTTCTGATGAAGTCTTCATTTTTGACCAATCATTTCCTTCCTTACTAAAACAGGATTTGAGCATAAATCTTTCAGCATTCATTGCTTTTCAAATGATTTTCATGTGATACACCGTTGATATCGTAAATACTTGTTATGCTCTTTTTTATTAAAGTTTTCCACAGTATAGGACTTCTATTTTGATTCGCTTTGTTGCTGTTTTTCTGATAGTTCCACCTATCTGAATAAAGAATTTAAATATCTGAAGGGTCAGTTGCAACATAGGTTTTACCAAAAACGTTATTAAAATGACCAGATCCTACGGCGTAGCACCTAGTCAAAAATCCATCAAGGCACCTTCTCGAAATATAGAGTGTTATTCGAACATAAAATTTTGCGATCAATTTCTTATTAGTTTTGATGCGAATGAAACGTTATGGAAATAGACTATTGTATAATAATAATAACGATACGTCGTTTAGGACTCTCCTAATGTACGGTTTTTTCCACAGTTTCAAACGTTTCTCAGTTTCCTATGTGGTGACTACCGCTCAAAGTTGTTTTCTTTATTACGGCGCTTTTGCTATTCACCACATGATGATGTGCTATAGATTCTTCTCGTCAACCCGGGAATTTTCTCTCCTAGTCGCGGGCATTTTCTCCCTTGGTTGCGGGCATTTTCTCCCCTGGTCGCGGGCATTTTCTCCGCACGCAACGCGCGCCGCGAGATTCGGGCATTTTCTCCATAGACCTTGAGCGTCTGATTGGTCACACAACGAAAAGCCTTTTCGTCAGGGTAACCCCACCGCTTCAAATACTATTTTGAACAGAATTTTTTTACACGGGACCGTTACAGCAGTGACGAAGTGCCTTAACGTCATTGATAGACAAACACACAAAGGAACGTCACTGTCAAACTAAAATTAACAACATCGTTCGATATTGGGTTTCGGATCGAAGCTTTCTACTTGCTGTGAAGCATTTCTGTCGGCCATAATACCCGCCTCCTATGCCATCGGCTAAATTTGGGAGAAAACCAAAATCTCCAACCAGCAGGTCGATAATATTTATCAATCGATATTAATTGCTCTTCGCCTTTCCCCTTACTGGCCCCCACCCCTAAATGGCCCCTCCCCTTGGTGGTCCCTTTTGGGTCCTCCCACTCCACGTCTTCTGAACCCCGACGTACGTTAGACGATATCTTCGGCACGTCTTCTGAATCACGACGTACGTTAAACGACATCTTCGGCAGGTATTCTGAATTTCGATGCACGTTGCACGATATCTGCTGCAGGTCTTCTGGATCGGGGCTCTCAAAAACAGCTGCCGTTGAGTTAAGCACCAAGAGCGCGAGCTTCCTCTGCCGCCACTGCATCCAACGTTGAATAGAAAATCTTGCCCGCGCATGATACGCTGAGGCGTTCACACACTGCCAACATCGTCGACACACGAAGTACGATAAACAAGATAGTTATTCTATGATTAACCAAGAAATAATGTCTAAAAACGGTTTTTATATATTTCTTTCTTAACAGTCAGGAAGAAAAAAGTCAGTCTTAAGATTCAAGAAAGGGCGCGTGTAGCGCAGTCGGAAGAGGCGCCTGCTGTCGCCTGCACCCGATACCAGGTTCCTGTTCAGATTTCCCGCCCAGGCCAACCAAACCTTCCATCGCTCCGGGGTCGGTGAATTGGTACCGGACTTGTCTGGGAAGGACAGACCTGTTCATCGGCTACCACCGCAAGTCAATGTATGGCCAAATACGCATTCTTGTCGCCTCCACGATATCCCGTAGAAGTAGAATGCACTGGCGCATCCCAGAAGGGATTGAATAACGCCGTCCTTTATCCTTTATCCTTTATATCCTTTACAGTCAATAAAATATATTTTGACTTGACACTGTCGAACTGCTCAGCTCTCTTTGAAAGTTGCGCAGCTCAAAGGGAATCTGGTACTTCTCCGCCTGATGAGGGTATCGCTCCCCAGGACCGAGAGATTCTGGCGATCCTTCCCCTCCATCAGCCGCATGATCCAATCTTTCCTCAGCTGAGCAGCACGAGATCAATAGACGAGCGGCGCCGCATGGAACAGTTGTCGGCGGCAAGAATGAGCGGAATGCGTGGCCATATGCGGCTCACCAGCTGCTAACCCCCGCCCGAGGACACCTGCCTCCGGGTCAAGGCCCTGCGTGCAGTTCGCTCTCGACAACAACTGCACACCCGGTGCCGATGACGCCGGAACTACGGTAGCCGTCGGGCAGGAGCACGATCGGAATGTGGCCGAGAGCTGCTGCCGCTCGTCTATTCGCGTCAGACGATAGCAGCTTTGTGAGGTGCTTGTGGTTTGTCGTCTCAGTGCTGGAGAATGGCGCAGCTGGGCAGCGAGTCTTCCAGTCAGTCACTTTCATCGCTCGCTGCCCTTCACCTCAGAGATGAAAACTAGAGATGATCTGGTAATGTCCGATCTGCCGTGGGCTGGTAGAGTCAGCGGTTCCTTCTCTCCCTCTGAATGTCTGGTTCATCACTAGGGATTCCAGAAGCGATAGCCTTCGTTTAAGCGAAAGTGGCTAACTGTCAGGTCATTGGGAGTCCCTCGACAAAGGAGGAGCATTAAGATGCAGCTTCCATGTTATAAGCAATTGCGGTATCTATGCTCTAAGCAGAAGCTATGGAAGGAAGACATTATGTATAAGGGCCCAACTTCTCTCTTCTTGAAGCCTCGGCATTCTAAGTTGTTACTGTTAGTATGCATTGTGCCACACGAGGTTTTCAGGTGCACAACAGGGCCTGACGTCTCGACGTTCCGTTGCCTTCAGAGGCCTAAACATGGTGTGACGGTTTAAATTTGAGCTCTAACCCACCAAGCGCCAGCCCCCAACATCTGTCCTTAACGGTGGACCTAGATGACTTCTCCTCTCTCATTTGGTCTCTTCGGGATGATTGTAGACACAGGTCGAAAATGCTCTAGTAGTCGAGGCACTTGGTGGGGAAGAGCTCAAGTTTAAGCCTTCACACCATGCTTAGGCATGTGAAGGCGACGGAACGTCGAGGCCCTCCTGAATAAAACTGTCCACCTAAAAACCTCATGTGGCACAATACATACTAACAGGAACATTATATAAGCGATTCTCTAACCTTTGACGGCGTGTTGCTTGAAGAAGGTCATGCGACGGTCATCCTCCTGACCGGCGATCAGCTCGTATTTTGGCGAATCCAGCGATTCCGTGGGAGATACATCAGTATCACCTGAAAAACAACGGATAGCACATGGCAGGAATTCATTGGAAGCCATTGTCAGGAGGATCGTTTTTGTTGGGCACATCGACGAGACCGAATGCGCTAGCCTAGTTCCTTCAACTAGCCAAGATGAGATATTCTCAGCTTCACAAAAAGCCCTCGGTGAGGGAAGCATTGAGGGTTAACATTTCAACTTCAACCAACGAACGGCGTCCAATTAGGTAACAAGCACATTCAGTCTGCTGCGTAGTAGAAATGTTTTCAAGAATTTTCAATGTTCATGTGAGCGACATCCTGGCTCAACGTTCTTCATACAGTATGTGTACATAACTGGAACTATTCGGGTGGACAAGGGAGGTGCACGAAGTTGGGAGTAAGAATTAGGAAATAGAGGTTGTAAGAGCAGCCTAAGACATGTCGGGAACTTCGGCACGGCTTGGCGTGTTTGGGCGACGGGTTGCACGGATAGTATCAGCCGCTCTCATCAAGCAAGTTATGGACGGCTTGAGTAGGCAATTCAAATCATAGCTCAGCGCCCACTAACTTTCCGCTGTTTTGCGTTTGAAAGTTCTCGGAAATAATCACATACCACTATTCTGAATTCTTGTCCTTGAATAGCAGGAACTCTTTAAGATTCGATAGTGAGGAGTTAAGCACCGCACTTGGAATTCTGGAACCATTTTCCCCCAGAAAGCAGTTTCGAGAACTCTGCGTTCTCAACGCAAATTGTTTCTCAATACTCCCTCTTCAAAAATTGCTGTTCTCCAGGAGAAAACAAGTCTTTGAGCAAGTGTTTAAAGCTTTTCTGTGCGAAGCTACTGCTCCCGTCGAACACTACTCTGACGCGATACTTCAACTGCGCGTCAGAAGACTATGAGGGGCCCAAATTATCAGGCCAATAAATATTCTCCTCAGAATCCTCGCTGTGCGGAAGAAGTCAATTTGTTCGGCTAATAGTGAGAAGGTTTAAGGATTTGGCGAAATGGGGATTACACATGTGGCAGCCAAGCGTTCTTCAGAGCTTCGTTGACTGCCACATGTGGAGAGGAGTCAAAGCCAAGAACTGTTTTTAACGGTATCTTACTCCACTTTTTTGTAATGCATTTCGTTCTGAAATTATGTCACACGCCAGTTTAATCTCACTCTCCCAATTTCGCTTTACACCGCTGGACCTCATAATTTCTTGAGGTGCTTCAAACAAACGAACGAAGCTTGAAAAAGCTGTCGAGAGAGCTTGGCACTGCCCGCGAGGCAACAAGCGGAACGGTTTTTAGGCCAGAAAGATTCCTGACCCTCGTTGAAGCCCTAGCTGACTATGCACAACTCTCCTCCAAAATATACAGATTTTACAAGCTACAGCAGGTAGGCCAGGTCAGGAGAAGCTTCCTTTCCAACACGAAACTGGGAGTGGGAAACGCTGACCTGTCCAACCGCTGGTCTTTGCAAATCACAGTGTATCCAACCTGCCTCCAGGGCTCTTCAGAATGCGTGGTGTCTTTCAGGAGCGGAATTCACTTTATCGTATGAGAGGTGGGGTATGTATGTGGTGGCTGAGCGATCAGAGTTACCACCTTCCTGACTCCCTCAAAAAACGAACGTTCCCTTTGCGACGTTTTCTGAAAGTTGACCATTAGACGAGTGTCCGACGGCTCCACTGCTCACATTTTACTGCGTGAGAAGCGCTTGCCAAATGCTCGATGAAGACGAAGAGCTCAGTGCCTTTAGTACTCAGCGGTCAAAGACTGGTTGAGCGGACGTTTTCAGATGGAACCATCCGCTGCTGTTAGGTGCAAGAAATTTGACGACCGGCTCATCATCTGGATGCTCGACCAAGATGAGAGGATTTCGTCAGGCGTGTTTTAGGCAGCCACAGATTGGTGTCGCTTTTTCAACTGCAGCCATCCGGTGATGTGAGGAAGAAGAAATATGACGGCTCCTTTGAAAACGTTTCGCCCTGACGCGGTCCGCTCGTCGATTGACATCCGTAGACCGCTGAATATGACGTTAAGAAAGTGTTGACGAAGTTTTCTTCCTCATTCCATCGTGGATGCCTCGCTCGCAACTCACTTAGCGTTTGCAGTTTTCCAGGAAGTTCCCTGTCCGCGAAATTTAGCTGTAATAGTACCGCCAAGTTCCTTGGAATCATCAGGAGACTAAAGCGGAGACTGGAATTGATCAACTGAAGAGGGTACTACTAGCAACTTCTTGTCGACACCAACTCATCTCCGGAAATCGAATTCGAGACGACCCAAAGCTCCTCGCTGTTATATGCGTGCCTATTCTTCTTGTGGTGTACAGGCCAATCAACAGCAAATATCTGAGCTGTGCCGTCTTGCCCAGAAATTTGTTTATACGGGGGAAGCTCATCGTTTCGTTGGAGGTTCCCGAGGTCAAAGGACGAAATAGACTTACGGCCATTGTCCCTGTTGCGTTAATCTTACTACTATTGACAACGAAATCCATCGGAAAGTCACATGTGGAAATGAAGCATCGACTTTCTATTACAGTTGATTCTAATTGAAATGCATGAATTAACAAATTTATTCACGAGGAGATTCTTTTGAAGTGGAGCACAAAGTTCACTCCCAACTGAGCGGCTGGTCAAACCCGTCGTGTTTGGACTGTGCATATGCATGCATCACTCCGCTTTCCGTCTTTCGCTTCAGTTAGGACGTCGCTGATTTGAACTAACCATAAGACAGAAGAGGTCTTGTCACTCAGCGGCCCACAAAGACATAACGGAAAACCTATGTCTCACGCATAAATCATCTTCGAGAGCAGTGCTTCATTTTTCCGTTGCTAAACATCCGACATGGTTTGAGGCTCCTGTAACCGGCTACCCTCAAAGTAACACGGCTTACTGTCGCGTTCTTCAGTCGCACGACGACATGTCATCCGCCCTTCAATTAAAATGAATCTGAGCAGTCCGTTTTGCCTAAAAAATGGATTCTAAGGATAGGATCGGTTTTTCCGGAGCTCTCAGCAAAGATCAGCTGTGTTCAGATGAATTTACTGGAGTGATGCGGAGATAAGATGGACGGCCTAGTGTTCCTCAAGTGGATCTGAACCGAAGGACTTTCGCATAATCTTGCACAACCTTTTATTATAACCCAGTAGAGTCAGTTTCAGACGAACTCGAGCTGGATGCTGAGAGCTCCTGAGCTGATTCAAGTCAGATTCTTCAATCCTAAAATGGCTGGCATCGAGGTTGCAACGATGTTTTGTTGAGATCAAAACTCTGGCGCTCAGTTCAATCAAGACTCTCAGCTTGACCGACTCCACGGTGATACACGGGTAAGTACTGACGGGTCCCACAAGATGTGGATGTTGCGTTCGATCGTGTAGGCCGGTGGTGAAATGATGTAGAGCACTCTCGTCCGGACATCAGGAGGTGCGGGTTCGAGTCTAGCCTGGCGCTACAGTACCGCGCATGTCTTTTGGTCAATTCCCGAAAAAGCCGCTTTGGAGCGTTCCAAAGCGGCTTTTTTAAATAACTTCCTTTAAAATCAAGCATTTGTAAAAAGAGACATATATTTGAGCTCAGCAGGCCAAGCTCTATCTTTTGACATATGAATCAATAGAGATGAACAATGCATATAGGCCGGACATAATCAATCGAGTGGGCGCGAGAGCCTGTAGAGTGACCGTTTGAGAAGTTTTATCGAAATTTCCAGCCGTTCTACTTAGAAAATGCTTCTAGCTTGTCCAGCTTGCCTTTGGAGTGCGCCTTAAACAATGCATATAGAATCGAATCTATCAATCGAGTGGGCGCGACCACTCGCAGAGTGAGGTCGAATGGGCGCGAGAACCTGTAGAGTGACCGTTTGAGAAGTTTTATCGAAATTCCCGGCCGTTCTACTTAGAAAATGCTTCTAGCCTGTCTAGCTTGCCTTTTGAGTGCGCCGTAAACAATGCATACAGAATCGAACCTATCAATCGATTAGGCGCAACCACTCGCAAATTGCACGCGCGAGTATGTTCGTATGAGCGCAATAACTCTGTCGAGATCGAATCGTTCCGACTGCGGCTCGTGGATTTTGTAGGCAGTAGAAAGCGTTAGTAGTACGCGAAAGTGCGCCGGTATAGCTTCTAAACAGGCGAAATTATAACGGCGCGAATATGCAGGTTAGCCGTGTGTGACACGATTTTTTCCGACTTCAGTCGACCCCTGCAGGAAGACGCGGCGTGTTAACGGCATGCAAACGCGTATGCTAGCAGAACACTGAAGGCACTTTAAAACGACATGCTCACAGCTCCTCAGCTGCCTGGACTGCCTTGGCCTCATCTGCCAGTTTAGAGCGGTGTAAGATAGCGGTTAGAGTTTCTTGCGCTCTTACTCACCCAGATTTAGGCCCCTGTTATACTCCCGCGGGAGCTTCCGCGGATGGGCGGAAATCGCGTCGGGACCCCGCGCCGGGCCACTCGTCGCGGCCCGCCACGCCTGCCTCCGCCGTGCACCATTGGTCCGCGGACGTTCCGCGGATGCTCCCGCGGGAGTATAACAGAGGCCTTAAGCTTTCAACTCTCGCAATAGTACCGTTTTCTTCAGCTTGAAGAGCTCTATCGAACGGTGTCACTCTCGACCAATTACAGAAAAATGGATTTTTCGATGATTTCCCATCGAGGACGTGGTGACCAGGCTGAGCCTGCGCGGACGATGACGTCATAGAAAATCGATATCATACAACTGGGCCATGCTAGAAAACATTCGGTCCAGCTTTTCATGCTAAATTGAATGGTGTTATTGGGAGTAGGGAAAACTGTAATCTGGGAGAGTAACAGCGTGGAGAACATGGACCGTTGTTGTATTGTATTGCACGCGCGGCTGTGTTCTGAGCGCGATAACTCAGTCATTTGTAAACCTTTCCGGTTGCAGCTCGTGGCTTTAGTAGCCAGTAAAATGTTCTAATAGTGCGCCGAAACAGAGCCAGGTAGCTTGTGACTGGACTAAGATACGGCGCTGCGAAAATGCAGGTTAGCCTTGTGTGACACGATTTCTTCCAGTTTCAGTCGATCCCCGCGGGAATACGCGGAGAGATACCGCACTACAGGTGCATGGGCAAGCAGAACGCTTAAGGTACTTTACGATGACATGCTCACAACTCCTCAGCTGCCTGAACTGCCTTGGCCTCATCTGCCAGTTTAGAGCGGCGCAAGATAGCGGTTAGAGTTTCTTGCGCTCTTACTCACCCAGATTTGAGCTTTCGACTCTCGCAATAACACCGTTAGCTTTAGCGCAAAAAGCTCTATCGAATGGTGTCATTCTCGTCCAATTCTGGAAAAAGCGATTTTTTGACAATTTCCCATCCCAAGGACGTGGGCCGAGCCTGCGCGGACGATGACGTCATAGAAAATCGACTTTTTCGAAATGGCCAAGTTTTCTCGTTCAAAATCATCTAGTGGTTATTTTGTGCGCTGATTACGAATCCGACGTCCGTTTTTGAAAATTTCGCCGATTTCGGTAGGTTACCTGCCGTTTGAGGGTGGTCGGGTCAGGATCACCGATCACCCTCAGTCATCAGTATGGATGTCTTCTCCCATAATCAGCCAAATGGACTTCTTCATCGTGTTAGACACCCCGAATAACCCTTGCCCTTAGATGAAGTTTGAGCAAAATCGGTGACCCTGACACGGCCACCCTCAATTATCCAGAAAACTTACCGAAGTCGGCTAAATCTTCGAAAACGAACGTCGGATTCGTAATCAGCGCACAATATAACTCCCAGATGATTTTGGTCGAGAAAATTTCGCCAATTTCGAAAATATCGATTTTCTATGACGTCATCGTCCGCGCAGGCTCGTTCCACGTCCTCGATGGGAAATTGTCAGAAAATCGCTTTTTCCAGAATTGGTCGAGAGTGACACCATTCGATATAGCTTTTCGTGCTGTAGCTAATGGTGTTATTGCGAGAGTCGAAAGCTCAAATCTGGGTGAGTAAGAGCGCAAGAAACTCTAACCGCTATCTTACACCGCTCTAAACTGGCAGATGAGGCCAAGGCAGTCCAGGCAGCTGAGGAGCTGTGAGCATGTCGTTTTAAAGTGCCTTCAGTGTTCTGCTAGCATACGCGTTTGCATGCCGTTAGCACGCCGCGTCTTCCTGCAGGGGTCAACTGAAGTCGGAAAAAATCGTGTCACACACGGCTAACCTGCATTTTCGCGCCGCTATAATTTCGCCTGTTTAGAAGCTATAACGCTGCACTTTCGCGGACTACTAAAGCTTGCTACTTCCTACAAAATCCACGAGCCGCAGCCGGAACGATTCGATCTCTACAGAGTTATTGCGCTCCGAACACACCCGCGCGTGCAATTTGCGAGTGGTCGCGCCCACTCGATTGATAGGTTCGGTTCTATATGCATTCTTTACGGCGCACTCCAAAGACAAGCTGAGCAGGCTAGGAGCATTTTATAAGTAGAAAGACAAATAATTTCGATGAAACCCCCGAAACGGTCACTCTACAGGCTCTCGCGCCCACTCGCCCTCACTCTGCGAGTGGTCGCGCCGGCTCGATTGATAGGATCGATTCTGTATGCATTGTTTACGGCGCACTCTAAAGGTAAGCTAGACAGTCTTAAGACAATTTCTGAGTAGGGCGGCTGGGAATTTCCAATAAAACTCCCGAAACGGTCACTCTAAAGGCTCTCGCGCCCAATCGATTGATAGGTTCGGTTCTATATGCATTGTTCACGGCGCACTCCAAAGGTAAGCTGGACAGGCCTTAAGCATTTGGTGAGTAGGACGAATGGGAATTTCGATAAAACTTCGCAAACGGCCACTCTAGGGTTCTCGCGCCCACTCGACCTCACTCTGCGACCGGTCGCGCCCACTCGATTGATAGGTTCGATTCTATATGCATTGTTCACGGCGCACTCTAAAGGTACAGCTAGACAGTCTTAAGGCAATTTCTGAGTAGGGCGGCTGGGAATTTCAATAAAATTCCCCAAACTGTCACTGTACATACAGGCTCTCGCACCCACTCGATTGATTATGTCCGGCCTATATGCATTGTTCAACTTCATTGATTTATAGGTCAAAAGATAGAGCTCGGCCTGCTGAGCTAAAATATATGTTTCTCTTCACAAGCGCTTGATTTTGAAGAAAGTTATTTAGAAAAGCCGCTTTGGAACGCTCCAAAGCGGCTTTTTCGGGAATTGACCAAAAGACATGCGCGGTACTGTAGTATAATATTTTGATGGACACAACTCATCGTTGTAACAGCCCTTAAGCTCTTCTATTCACGTAGTGCATCATGCTCTAGAACTCTGGCAAAGTGAATTAGGGTCTCATGCATGCATCTACATGTCTTCGTGAAGGACGGCAATTGTAATGAGGCTACTGCAGCTTTCATAACAATGCAATGGAGAGGCGTTCCGAGATGAAGGCTCAGCTGTCTGTCCACTTACGAGGTTCACATGATCCCTAAAGTCGAGTCGTTTTGACCCATTCGCGGGCGAAAACAAAAACGCCGGGGTCCAAGGGCATTTTCTGGGAGCAACACTCATTCAGCGAAAGCCTATGCAATGAGCTCGAAAAAATAATGGGTTGCCCGTCTAATCCTGTTTTCTTTTCGTGAAAGAAACAACTTCGGAGAGTGGAAGTATACGAAAAGTGAGACAGGCAACGTAAGCGATCTCATCAAAAACAGGCCGAAATTTACCAGTTCCAGAGCTTGAGCTGCTGGCAGAGTCCCAAGTTTATTTTAGTGCGTATCTATGTAGTCACAAATCGGTTCTAGTCTAAAAGGAAACATGTTTCTCCAAAGGGTAGATATCACATATTGCTAAAAGCTACAGTGTCCACAGCTTTCTGCTTTCCAATGTTCAAGTTTAGTCGACCACAGAATGGATTCCTTAATAAAGTAACAGGTTAGACTGACTTGGTCAGCGTACCTGTCACTTTATCGGAACAGTTTTAATTGGGGATGTCGCGCGAAGGCCACCAAGTCAATCGACATAATATTTAAATGTTGAGAGAAAGAAATGAAGAAAAATGAATGAAAGAAAGAGTGAGGTGTGGTAATTGTCCTTCTTGGCATTTTCAAAAACGGACGTCGGATTCGTAACCGGCGCCCCTAATAACTCCCTAGACGATTTTGGACGAAGTTTAGACAGAAAACTTGGCAAATTTCTAAATCATCGATTTTCGATGACATCATCGTCCGCGCAGGCTCTGCGAAGAGCGCACTCCTCCTCTGTGGGAAATTGTCAAGAAGCCAATTTTCCTGGAATTGGCCGAGATTGGTACCGTTCGATAGAGCTTTTCGAGCGGAACAGAACGGTGCCATCTGAAAACTCAAATGTGGGTGAGTAATGGCGGAAGAAACTTCACCGCTGCCCTCAGCCGTCCTAAAATGGCAACTGGGACTAAAGCAGGTTATGCAGCTGGGGGTGTTGGCACTTCATCGTAAGTGATTAACTGCTTTGCCTGCCTCACCGCGTGTTCCCAGAGTGGTCGACTGAAATCGGAAAAAATCGTGTGACACAAGGCTAACCTGCATTTTCGCACCGCTGTAGCTTTGTCCTATCATAAGCTACGTTGCTGTGTTTCAGCACACCTATTGAACATTCCAGTGTTCACAAAATGCACAAGTGCAGTCGGAAGGATTCAAAAGTGACAGAATTATTGCGCTCAGAACGCGCCCGCGGTCAATTTGCGAGCTGTCGCGCCCAGTCGATTGGTAGGTTCGATCCTATATACATTCTGCACGGCGCACTCCAAAGTCTCGCCGGGACAGAGTACAGCAACTTCTGAGTAGGGCGGCTGGGAATTTATGTAAAACTACCCAGACGCTCTACAAGCTGTCGCGCCGCCCGCTCGATTAATAGGTTCGACCCATATGCATAGTTCAATCCACTCTCGGAGAATCCGTGGCATGTCAGAACACTTTACGCCATGCTTGAGATACTCCGGAAACATGCAAGTCCTGGGAAATAAGCTGCTTCAATCGCAAAGAGCCTGCTTCAGCCACTGGTTTTGGCCACCCCAGCGAAAGGTGGTCTGGCGAAGCTGTATACAGGATTGCGTAGACGTTGAACAGACAAATCGAACAACCGGTACCAACCGTTTTTCAAAAAACCTCAAATTAGAGGAATTGTGAGCACGCAACAGTTTTCGACGGCCCGCGACAGACAACTCGTCCGTGACCGCCCTTCGCAATGGGGCGCAAGTTTTTAATTTCGAGCATTTTCATGGCTCCATATGCAATGTGTACCAAACGACGGAGCTCGAGCTCCTGATCTCAAATTTGCCCCTGGTTTTTCGAATGGATGACTTTTAGGCGAGTTTCCTCAAAAAGACGCAAAAATCGCAAAATCGCGGTTTTTATGGCGTCTATTCAAAAGACGCGTCCGGTACCGTAGGTTCTTCTAATGTAGAGTTGAATTGATGAGTAATGTGGCTCGCGATTGATGAGTAATGTCAAACATGTTGTTGCTTTAACCTTTTTTGAAGTTCGCTCTGGATCCCATTCTTTTTCATGCTGTAAAGCGCATCCTCTTGGCTAAATAAATAAATAAAGTATTTTAACTGTTCGCCTACATATTTTTCAATGTTGCTTCCCGCAGTTGTCTATGAAACACTGAGTTAACTACGACTACACTGGAACGAGAAATAAAGAGCCTGCCTGCTATTATGTATTATAATAGATAAGCTTTAAAAGGCACATAATAACGCGAGTACCGACGTTTGTAATGGAAACCACTTTATGGTCCGAAAGTACAACCGCAATGCTCTTTTTGCGATTTGATTTCTTCGCATTCGGTAGGCGGCTGCTCCTCAATGCTCCGGCCGATCTCTTTTTGACATCTGTTTTATTTTATTACGCGCGTTTTGACGTGCAAAAAAGTGTAAGCGATTAGTTGGTAATGTTTTGCTTAGTAAGCTTGTCGTAGCTCTTACGTGTTCGCGTTGTGAACGACGTCCTCTTCCTTTTCTAGCCAACATTTTAAGTATGTAGCTATCGATTGCTGTCTCAATAGAATATATGAACAGCGCTAGACGAGTTGAGAAAGAAAAAATTTGTGGAAAAAAACTGCTGCGATACGTGCTTTCTTTTTTCAGTTATCAAGGATAATGTCGGCCTCAATATTTCTTTTTGTACTAAGGGATGCGTTGTTGATTATAAAGGATAAAGGGCGGCATTGTTCAATCCAATTCAGGACACCCTACTTCCCATCGATGCCGTAAGGACGACTTGAATGAGCACTAGGCGATGACTTGGGGTGACCTGCCGATGAAAACGTCTGTGCTTTGTTCTTCCCAGACAAGGCAGGTGTTAATTCACCGACCACGAAGGGTTGGAACGCTTGGTTAGCAGGGCGGAAAATCCGAACCAAGATGCTGGTATCGGGTGCAGGCGAGAGCAGGACCCTTTCCCGACTTCGCTCCACCAGTCCCACAGCTCACTTCACTATATACTAAATACTAACTGCTGCAAGAAGTAAGAATATCGTCACAAGTAGTTGAATACTTACATGTTTGACCTGCAGAATGACCTACGCAAAAGCCGATGAACAACACAAGCTTTTGCGGTGGAGACCTGAGTCACTTCACCGAAACCCGAAGAAATTGTAGCCGTGATTGGCTCGAGTTAGATATTAACAAAATATCGCACCAATTCGTGACGCACTCGAGAGCTGGCGCACCGCAGAATGGGTAACCCTGTAAAGTCAGCTGCAAAGGTCTGCAGAGTCTACATCCCAGGCCAGTGTGCAGGTGTTCGACGTATAGTTATTTTTAGCGGAATTACAGTGATATTTTAGCAAAACAAGTAGACCTCGACATTTCTGCAGTGCCGGACGACGAATGTCCATAAAATTCTTTCTTCTGCCATCATTCTAATGTAGCTGTTTCTTTCATTTGCCTCGATACGGTAGACGCCAATTGCAGCCGTGTAAAAACAGTTCCCTCGTTCTCAGGTTAATGAATTTCCAGGGATAGCCGACATCTGCAAACGAAGTTTCGAGCACTGGACCGCTCCAAAGCCAGCGACCGCAGTTCATCAGCAGCTGCTGATGGTTTTATTCGCCGGCGTTTCGATGAACTAGGCTTGAACGTCAACCTCACCAGCCTCCACCAGACTGCCTTCCTCGGCTGGCCCAGCAACATCACTTCTTTTCCTAATCGGCCTTCAGATGTGCGTGTGTACGCACATGCGACGATTCAGGGCGGCTAATGCAAAACAACGAGGAGCCAACAACGCCCGCTCTAATTCTGTTTACGACTTCAAGTGTTGGCAGCAATGGCCTGAGAGCACCACAAGGAGCCGTTCCTGAACCAGCGGTACAACGCTTAAGCTCCGTCTCAAAGCAAACTTTGGCCCTTCTTCAGTATAGTTTTCCTCTTCAGTCAAGCGCTGCTACACGTTACTACGTACGAAAAACAAAGAAGTAGAGAGCTTAAGGCCTATGAGCACCGGGGCTCAAAACTGCAAAAGCAGTGCGTTGATCAGTTTTTTCACCGTCCGAGTGTACCACTGAAAATGCACCAGGGGTAAAACCAGTAAAATGTGAAGGGCAACGGAGGGCGTTAGACAATCCAGTGGCCCACCATTCCTCCTCTATGATACATCGAGGAGGCAATTTGAGTGCGAATTTGGCCTCGACAATTACTTCCAATGGCCAGCCCATCAATGGGTCTGCGTTTTATTCCAGAGAAAGAGCACGCGGAGAAGGCTGCTCATCCGATCGTGCTACACAAAAGTAGCAAAAACCAAACTGGCCAAGGTAGGAAAGTGGGTGAGTGATGAGATTCTCAATCAAGAGACCTCTCTGCTAGTGTATGTTATGTTTAGGAACACCTTAAAAGCTAGCCTAACCTAATGGAAAGTTTACAATGAAAAACGGAATCTTGCTTGGTAAATAACGTCAGCCGACTGACTCTCTTCTCCGGGTTGGAAAGTGTGCCTCTTTCTTGGCTAGGATCAACCGTCAGAATTGTTCTCTCTGTGTGAACTCGCTAACAAATTCTGACCTAACATCACAACGAGATGTTCATACTGAGAGTGGCACCTCGAAAGTCCCGCTAAATACTAGTGTGGACTGTAGAAGATTTTCAGTTCGTGTCGACCATTTCTGCCTGCTGAAAACCCAACCTGTGAATGAGTGATCATGTCCGCCTGACAATCAATCCTGTGCCTCTGCTTCTCTCGAGTGATTCATGACTAACTCCTTTCCTTTGCGCAAAAAACGAGAGGTTTCAGCGGACTCACCTCCCTGAACGCTGTAAATCCTCCAGTGCACTGACGCTCCGCAAGGTGTAACGAACAGAAACAATGGCCCGTCGGAATTGTGCGAGTAGAGGAATCTGCAAACAAAGGATCGTCGCTCTGAAAGATATTTTCGGAGCGACACCAGGCCCATTAATTCCACGACAGAAACCATGAACTGCTACACAGGCCCATTAATTCCACGACAGAAACCATGAACTGGTGTGCGTGGTTATAACAAATATATGGTGAGCAGACAGCTTAGTACTGCAGAAAGGCAGGCGTATCCAGCACTGGCAGTTAAAGACCGGTACAGTCTGACCGAAATACGCTGGAGAAGAAGCTGGTCAGTTCGTTCAGACCAAGATTTGGGGGGAGGGGACTCCTACATGCACTCAACAAGATTCGGTTAGGTCTTTGGCTGAATTAGCTGTCACGTTTTGCACGAAACTATAACTGGGGAAAGGGAAAGGGAAAGGGGAGAAGGTGAGGAGTGTGCTACAGGAATAGCAATCTGCTTGTTATATGGCTTCATTTTCCCACATATGCCACACACCTACGCACACCCGAGCACCCTGACAGTACAGTATGTGTTCTCAGGAATGACTATCCTAATTGAAAACTCCCATTAATTGCGTATGAGGGATTCCTGTATGTTATTTTCGAACCGCTCTTCTGGAGCACTTTTGTGAGCAAAGTTTAAGTTGCAGCTGTACTGTGATTAGACGCCAAAGTGCTTGTGCTTCATTGGTAAAATAAGTGTTTATAAAATGAACTGAAAAATCATCTCGCAAAATTGACGTGCGGTTTTGAACATGAAGAGCAACCAAGAAAGTTTCAAACAGATGTTGGAAGGATGAAGGGTGGTATCATCGAGGCCTGCGCTTCAAAAGAAAACTCCTTCGAAAGCATAGGATGGGGGAATGGGGTCAAATTGAAGCTACGCTGTGCCAATGCGAAGTCTAGACTCAAAAGGAGATGATCCAAAAGACCCTTTGGAGTCAGCAGTTACAGTCCACTTTGAAGATCATCATCATCAGCAATCTGGACCTTTAGGGCGAGAAGCCTTCAAGTCGCTTTACAGTCAGCCGCGTTAGCTATAAGTTGGAGTTTTATTGCTTTGTCTAAAAGTGCAAATATAGGATTGAGGTTTTTTGAGGAATCCCTGATCCTCTCACAGCATGCAAGCCGCTTCAGGCCTTTCCCTCCAGGTTCGGCTGAACCGAAGTTGCCTCCGTCATCGCTCTCAACGCTGGTTCACTTTGCTAGAGGCCTTACTCTAAATTTCGTAGACGAAGGCCTTAGCCCAGAGCTTCAAATTGAATGTTCTGGAACATCTGCGGTCACAAAACATATTAGTGAGCTCTTCGCTTCAGCAAATTTGGGCCTTTCCTCCCAGGCGCTCCTGGTCTAGTCTTCCATCATCTGGTAGGTCAATCCTGAGGTATTAAAGTTCCTCCACCTTCTCGGTGACCGAACCCTGATAGTCCAACACGCCTCTAGTCTACAGTTCAGAGCTGTCGTACTTCTTCACGTACATTACCATGGTCTGCGAGATTTCTCTGCCACGGCTCCACATTTTCCTCCCTCCTAGATCTCTGCTGGATCGGCTATCGATTCGATATTATCTGCTGTCAGTGTACAGGATGGCCCTGTACCGGACGTTCTATAACATCCATCTGCATCCTGCACGAGATCGGCAACTGTTGCCGATTGCGCCATTCACAATGTGAGCCTGAACTGTAATGGAAATACTTAAACTCGTGTTGGTGTGACCAGAGGGAAAGTGTTGGAATGGCGCTCTTCATTCACATAACCTTCCGAGGCCACGCATTTTCTTTTTTCTCTTTTTCTTTTTTTCTTTTTCCATTTTTCTTCCGTTGAAAGGCGAAGGAAAACGTCTGCTGAAGGAAGCGTTTGTGGCCGCAGAGCTGTCTCAGCCAACTCGCTCAGTTCCTTTATATCTTGCTATGCGAAACGGTTTCAGTGAGAAAAAATTTGTGTCACTCTTCCAATCAGAGATTTTGGCCAAGAAGATAGCTCCTTCTTGAGTTGTCAGCTGAAAAGCCTTTTCCATCGCTTTCATGTCCATCTGATGCAGAAAAGCGTTACTCCTTTCATGCCGCAAGAAACACTGTGTGGTGTCTCCTGCTGCTCTCTTATTCAAACATCGGCATAGCAAGTCGTTATTAACCAATGTACAGCATTTCCTCGTCGGATTGGACACTTTTCGAAATAGAATGGGTACTTCTCACATCAAGTTATACACTTTTCACGTCATGATGAACACTGTTCTAAACAAACGTAATACGTTAAACTCAAAGTGAACGTCTTCCAAATGGAAACGAGCTCCCTACATGCTAAACTACAGACAATGCTTAGAACCATGCAGAGTCTGAAGCTATAACCAAGGCAAATTTGGTATAATCTTCTTTGAAATTTTTTATTCTACGTGCCCGAATGAGCGCAAAAATTATATAAAATTTTTGTCTTCGAGAAAAATAATGAATTCAATTTCGTTTTAATGCGCATCAAGGTAGCAATCATTTAGTGTATTTAAAGGCGGGATCGCGCCATTGATTAGAAAGGCTCGTTGTGATTTTTTATTGAACCATGGTGCACATGCTGCTTAGATCAAGCATTAAACTGAAGATATGCGCATCCCTTACCATCGTTTCTGTAATATCGTGTCCAATTTGACTCGAAGAGTGTCTTTTGATGCGAAAATGGTGCATATTGTGCAAAAAGAGGTTTACAGGTGGGTCTTTATTGAAAGGGCCTAACGTTTCGACTTCTCGACGTCTTCAGAGGCCAGTCGATCCACCGCAGGGCTAATTCGCCCACATAAGTTGGCCAAGGTTGCAGGTCGACTAACGCGGGCGACTCGGCCCTGCGGTGGATCCGACTGGCCTCTGAAGATGACGTGAAATTGAAACGTCAGGCCCCTTCAATAATGACCCACCAGCAAACCTCGCGGGGCACAATACACATTACGTTACAATGGGCCAACTGATCAAGAAACGCTCTAATTAGGTGGGTTGTGTATTCGAATTGTTCTGTTCAGTTTTGTAAAGCGAACAAATACGTGCAATGAATGCTAAGGACTATTTACGGGGTTGCGAGAGAGCCCTCGTTTCCTGGACCGAGCATCACGTTGCTGGCAAGCGCTTACCTCTTCTCATGGCCTGGCGCGACGTCGGCTACCATCTCCACGTTTTCCCGTAACGATTTCCATTGTGGCACGACGAACGCGCAGAGGCTAGGGAGAGCGATTAGTGCGAAGGCGAAATTCATCTGAAACGACAGTTGTGGGGGGTTGCTCGGAAGTGAACGGCCAACAACGCTATGACGGAGACATCACCGCGTCGGGAGATGAAAAACACGATTCATTGGAGCCGCGCCACGCAGCGCAAAGCCACGAAACGTCCTCTGAAAAGTCTGAATGGAAGTAGGCCCCGAAAGTGGAAGGCTAACGAGCTCCATTGTCGCTTCCATTCTCGATGGGATCAGCACACTCTTCGTGTCAACGTGTGAAGCGTTCCCATGCTCTTCTTCGCTTCACGTTTCTAAGCAGGCAATGGGAACGAGGCCACTTCATCATGCCGTTGCAAACCGCGTAGCGCCCAAACAGAGAGATTTATTGTTTCAGCTACTACGTCGATGATTAAAACGCGATGGGTGCGAAGTGCTCTAGAAGCCTGAACTCGAGGTGGAGCCAAGAAAAACCTGAAGGAAAGCACAAGAAGGAACACCGGAATTCAATGGCCACGAGCAGTTCGGAAGCCGCGTTGACCTTTCTGAGCTCCACGTTCGCTCGGATGACGAATGGGTTAGGCAAGTGAGTTAAACCTGATTTCGGCGCGGAAGAGGAAGGAGAGAAAGAAAAAGAAGAAGTGCTCAAAGAAGCAGACGACCACACAGTACAACCAAAGCTGTTGAGGGCTCAGCATAGAACTGAAGCATGCCATCTGGATCAGAATTATGGACATTGGAGTATCCCTAAGCAATGTGAAAGCGGGTCATTCTGCAAGCATGTTCAGGTCGCTTGTTACATACAAGACAGTAATAGAGTTTGCATGCTCATAACTCCTTCAAACCAGGGATTTGTGAGAACACGTAAACACTGTTCGATTTGCCTCCTCAATGCCAAAACATCAGTGTATTGATCTTCCCAGGAGCATCGAAGAATCTCCGTGGATGGCCCCAACATGACTGGAACACACTTTTTGCATCTTTAGCAGTAGCACACCTTGCGATTTTAATAAAGTATACAAAACAGAAGTCAAGTGAAGCAGGGGCGTGCAGTATGCCTGCATCATGTGGACAGTCTCCAACCTCCCCTTATCCTTATCGCATCCTAGAGTTGAGGCCAAAATCTATAAGCTTGTTCTACAGCAGAATGATCCACCTCCACCCCGGGATGCCGTGTTCGTGATTGTTATCGTTTTATAATAACTCCGATCGGGTGGACCTCGTCATATTGAAAAGCTATTTCCCCCTTATTACAAAGCTCTATTCAAAGTCCATAAACAGCTTTCTTTAGGCAATCTTTAAACGGGATCAGCTTATCTAGATCCTAAACAAGCCAACTTCAATTACACGTTACATATGCCACCAAATGTCTCAACTTTACAGGGATCTATACGATCGGGCAGTCGACCTGAAGGGATTTTGAATCCCTCGGCTCCGAAAAAAGTCCCCTCCCGCGCGTGAAGAGCAAGCGCAGTATCGCATACATAGAGCTCATCAAGAGCAAACTATCACTTACATGAGTCCTTCTAGAATGTTTAATGCGACCCATCTGGGCAGACTTGGACCCACCTTCTCAAATCCTCCTGCCCCATGCCAAGAAGCTGCGGAGTTAAGAAAAAGAACGGCGTGCAAAGCAGGAGGACAGGTACGTGGTAAACGGCCAGTCGACGTTTCATTTTCGCCTCTCCTTCGTCATGTCAGTGTCACATATGAACCTTCTGCCTGCTTTACAAAATTGGCTTACAATGAAATTTGCTCAGCACTGCTGTCACATTTTCGCGCTCATTTCATCAGCTTCCTAAATCTATTTGACGTTATCACCAGGAAAACTCAAAGTCCCGCTAGCAAGTTGAACACTTTTAGAGACGAAGAAAGGAATGGCTTTGAGGTTCCAAGTGTAGGCACAGTTCCATGCATTTTTCTTATCTGATCTGCTTGCGCAAAGATTCATCGTGTTCCAGCATATCAGTTCAAAAACGGAACGTCAGGACAAGCAGCATCGAGCTTAGTGGAGAAAAGACAACCACAGAGCATGCCACCTGTGGAGGAGGGCCAGCGATGGAACTTCGGCGAAAGCAGGCGAATTTCAGCATAGCTCAAAAAGAAAGGGCCGACGATGACTGCAAAAAGATGCGATGGCGTATGGGTTTTGGTGAGGTACGTGAGTGGAGCAAAAAGGAGCTGTTCCTAGAAAAAAAGCGGAGCATCGGAATTCGGTGCACCGACCAGCCCAACCATGCAAACTTTGCATACTACTGCAAATATTCTGATGAGGTACCCTTTGTTTCCCGGAATAAAACCCGCGGAGGCGAACACATGGGGTCCTCACATAACGAACACGGTGAAATAGGCACGATGTGTGCAATGATCACACCTGCCACTGGGAGATGCGTTTCAAAAATGCGATAGAAGACGCTGAGGGGCACGTTGTAGGATGCACTGATCTTAAGCGAAACTTTGAGGTGAATTAGGAGTGCATGTGTAAAGCCACCGGAAACACCGAGAAAAAAATGCAGGGGAGCGATAGGACGCTCCCGAGTACCTGCTCCAGATCTGTTGTGCGCTGGGCGCCTGACAGCACATTTGTTCCTTTGACGTCACCTCGCCCACCGAAATTAAATTTAGCTCTGTATCTACCACAGGCCCACAGTGAATCCCGAGTTTCTGGAGAAGGATCGAAGTCTTAGCTGAAGAGAAAGAACGGGTGGGTAGGCTGTGAGCAGGGAAGTTCGCGTTCAAGTCGAGGAGAACACATTCAAATCGCTTTTCACTGTCGACAGTCTGATAGTGATAGTGAAGTCAATGCGAGTGACAGAGACAGATCTCGCCAGCAGTCGCGTGATGTCGTTTCAGTGTCTGTGTATTGCTGCTCAATAAAGGACTTTAATGAGGCGTAAATGGTGGGCTTCAATTGAGTCAACCTTCAGCAGCAGTTATCCTTATGAGAAAACGGTATATGTCGTGAGAGTGCACATCGTTGTAAGTTGGGAACGCGCCAGCCAATGAGACGGCATCGAATGAGCTTTCCATTCAGAGATGGCGTGCGCGGTCGCTACCCTGATTACCCTGGGTCGGCGCTGTACTTTGTTCTAATTGACAGGCGCGTTTCCACCTCCCAATTCTGTGCACCTTCCGACATGAACCACAAAAATTATCTTGTTCATAGCGCTGGAAGACTGCCTAATTGCCTTGGAAGTGCAATGGTTTCCATTTTTAAGAAGTCGTTCTCAGGAGATAAAATGATAAAATGAACGAACACGTCTATGGTGCCAGCTCCCTAGGCAACCAATTAACAACAGGTGCACACAGTGCCTATCCCCGTTTCGCCTATAGCAGTATTCGGGGCATGTCAACATGTTTTACGAGCTGCTCCCTGAAATATTTGACCCAAAGTTTCTACAGACTGACAAGAATAAAATGCAGCTCTTTTGCAGTTTTGATTTCTCTATAGTCGTAGGAGTGGCGCGTCACCAAGCCGGCGCCTATACAGATTAAGTCGACGAGTGCGATCTGTGGGCCTCCACATATGTAATGGTATTTGACACCAGCATATATTTGATAGCAAAGTAAAAGCGAGCGTGTAAGGAGCCGCAGCTAGCACAGTTCCCAGCACCACCGGAGCCCGGGATTGCACGCTTCCCTTACCTCGGAAGAGAAGAAGCACCATTCGAACAGTTCCAGTGGGTGCAAGGAGAGCATTCCGCTCCTTTCCCGAAAACACCAAGCCGTTCGCTCATGATCCGCTCAGTGAATTGGAACAGGTGGTAGAACAGATCGGCTGGGAATCGACCGGCCAAGAAGGACTAACGAACACAAGAAACTGTGTATTCAGTCCTCTGATAAATGAAGATGTGTAGAAGGTGAGTATGGCAAACAACATCACCATTTAATGCTTCGGTGCTGTAGGAGAAAATGTCAAGAACATTTCACAGTTTCAAAAATGGAGGCCACCGTCAAAACCATGTTGTTATATTCCATTCGCTTAGGTAAGGACGCTTACTACGTGATCACTCGCTGAAATACAAGTTTGTTCTCTGTTGCTTGCTCTGCCTTTCAGGTTTCTTCGAAAAGTTCAGCCATTTTCATACATTGATGAAAAAGGAATGATCAAGGAAATAGAGAAATAGACAAATGAGCATCCACAGTTGAACACAATAAATACAATAGATAACCACAATTTTTTCAGAAATTCTGCCAGATAGCATTGGTTTCGTCCAAAGACAATATCATATTAGGGCTTCCACACTCACGTTGAAGTTGTTCTTTATTTAGGCTTGGAGAGGTTTGCGCATCATGTAGGATCACAAGGTCGCACATGCTTACTTCGTCTTGCGTCTAAAGATAAGAATAAGGATAAAGGACGGCGTTACTTAATCCCTTCTGGGATGCGCCATCTCTATGGGATGTTGTGGAGGCGATATGAATGCGTATTTGGCCATACAATGACTTGCAGTGGCCAGCCGATGAACAAGTCAGCGCTCTATCCTTCCCAGACAAGTCTGGTACCAATTCACCGAACGCGGAAGGATGGAAGCCTTGGTTGGCCTGGGCGGGAAATCCGAACCAGGAACTTGGTATCGGGTGCACGCGGCAGTTGCGCCTCCTCCGACTGCGCTACACGCGCCCTCGTCTAAAGATAAAGTCTAGGAAACATTTCCATTGCTGTCTGCCTCGAGAAAATCCGGCTATTATCAAGAAAAGAATACAGATCAGCAACGACATTGAAAAAAAAAACTGAAGGTGAAATTTCCTTCCACTTAGTATTTACCTACGTCTTGAT
The DNA here is from genome assembly GCA_947396885.1 of Heligmosomoides polygyrus polygyrus. NCBI lineage: Eukaryota > Metazoa > Nematoda > Chromadorea > Rhabditida > Heligmosomidae > Heligmosomoides > Heligmosomoides polygyrus. The sequence goes on from OX377201.1 coordinate 42,178,595, forward strand.
CAACTAAAGAAGCTCCAATTATTAGGCCCTTCACATTGTTCTATCCTACCGTTAGTCAATCTCGATCTTCTACTTGGAATTCCCTTAACTTCGCCCCTATTTATTTGTTTATTCACTACATGGACATCGATGCAAAAGAGAAACGAAGCAAATCTAAACATAAGTTAGAGTCATTGTAAACAGCAGAAAAATAAAACAGGCAACAGGAACCAATGTAGTACAGCTAAGGACTACTAAGTTGCATCCTGAAGATATCGGTCAAGAAGTTTTTTATACTTCGTTAAGGAATTTGGTATAATGTGTTTTTTAGATAACCTCAAAAAATCAGAGCCAGCACGGCAAGTGAAAAATTGAGACCTTACACTGCTTTTTGCTCCTGGAAACTGGGTCCTCCACTGAGCCTCGTGTTCGATGAAGAAAAGGAATGGAATTCTTGAAGGGGAATACGAGTAGGACTGTTGATCACCTTATATCGTATTTAAATCGTATCTTCTCCTACGGCATTCAAGGCTATGTAGAATGAAGAATTTGTTTCGTGAAGTCGGTGATGGGATAGTGTTGTGATCATACCCATGTACTCGTATCCAGAGTTTCTTGTAAAGTTGTCCTGCACAGATTCCAGCCTGGCAATTTCACGCTTATATTTCGGACCGAAAACTGTGGTGCCATATTCAGGAATTGGTCTAACATACGACTTATTAGCGGGTAACAGGTGTTGTATTGAATTTGTTCGCAAACATTTGAAGAGGCTGTGCACATTCGTTCAGCTAGACTTACCAGTGACTGAAGATTCTGATTTCTTCTTGGAAATTCCAAGTTACAAAGCTGTGCTTCACCAGGCATTTCTCTAAGCCGTTCAGCAAGATTGTTAAACACAATAACGTCAGCCAAAGAAAAGCCTCTTCAAGAATCTTGATGAAGACCTTAAAGAAACACGCTGGAGTTGAAAACGCTTGATATGTCAAGATTCAACGATAGCCACAGCACATTCGTACAGCAGCGCGAATGTGCTATTGGTGTCTTGATTTACTCCCTGTAGTGTTGTTTCTGTTCTCGTGTATGAAAACGTCGTGGATGGGCAGCTTTTAGTTCGGAAAAAAAACTTCCAAACACTCTTATATTCCTTCCGAATCACCACCTATATATAAAAGAGTTTGTCCGTGGAGTGATCTAACCGAAGTGAGGTACGCCGCATCATCCACAGCGAAAGCGGTCGAGTGATCTAACCGAAGTGAGGTACGCCGCATCATCCACAGCGAGGGCGGTCGAAAATCTAACCTATGTGGGATACCACCACCTATCACCATCACCACCTATATATAAAAGAGTTTGTCCGTGGAGTGATCTAACCTAAGTGAGCTACGCCGCATCATCGACAGCGAAAGCGGTCGAGTGATCTAGCCTGAATAAGGTGCTCCTCATCATCTAAAGCGCGGGCAAAATTTGCTATTGAACGTGGGATGTTGCTGCAGCAGGGGAAACGCAGCCCTTTACTGCTTAACACAACCGCACCTACGCGCATTTCTGAGCGTCCAGATCCAGGAGCCGACTTATTGCCATTAGCATGAGAAGACTACTAAAGGGGTAATGGTAGAAGGAGGAGTTTGATGGTGGGGAACCGACAGCGATCAGGAGGCTGCGACCAGGAGGAGCATCGGGATGGTCGATGTGGGGAACAAGGAAGTAGGCCAGGAGGTGGCACCAAGAAGAGTTCAGGCAATGTGTAGGGATCATTAGGGAGTTACCAATCAGGAAAGGGAGGAGAGTAAGGAGGATCAGCAAGTGGATTCATTACCATTAAGAGAGACCGGATTTAAAGGATGTGACACCGATGTCACACAATGGGCGTTTGCTCGCCGTCGTCGTGAAGGAGTATCCCGAGGGGAGGAGGAGAGGAATTTACCTGGAAGAAGGGACCTGGAGGCGGGACCAGGACGGGAATCAACAAAAAGAGAGCCGTAAGGGAATTCATACGGAGAACAAGGAATCTGCCATATGCATAGCCTCTTCATGCTCGACACAGTGGCGACTGTGCGCGCTTCTGAGCTTCTTGATCCAGAAAACGGGTCCCCTACGTTGCGCAGCAAGCATCCTGATTCTGAATACATGTCACCGACCGTGCCATGAGCGTGGGAGGACCACTAGGGGGGGGGGGTGGTAGAGAAGGGCGGTAAGAGGACCTCTATGGTGGACCAGGCGAGCGACCAGGAAGAAAAGGAATAACCTGGAGAAGATGGCAGGACGGAGAAACCAGCAAGAAGAGACCAGTAGGTGTCAATAGTGGAAGCAAAGAAGTGGGTCAGTAGTTGAGACCAGGAAGGTGGTGGACTAAAGAGGGGGTAGGGAACATCATTAAAGGCGGACCAGCAATTAGATCCAGTAAGAAGAATCGAGAGAGGGAAACCTGGCTTCGGAAGACATGTCAACGACAGCTTGAAACGCTTGCTGTTGAGCATGAGAACGATTGCGGAGGAACAACCTGAAGAACAGAAGTATTGCGCAGCACAAACCAATGACACTACTGGCCGGTCAGGAAAGAATGTCTATGATGAAGGTAACGAAGTGGTGAAGGGGTTGATGCGGATAACGTACGCACCAAGTTCCTAGAAGCTAGTGAATTTTATGTTTTACAAAAACTACTTTCCATATGTTAGTGATGCTACAAAGTCGCGCGAAGCGCGCAAGTGCGAGACACGCCGCTAGGCGTGTCGAAGCACTTGTATTCTATATTTTTAATCATTTTTAACGACTTAAAGGTGGAGGTTTGGCGTTTTTTTCGGTCGCATTTTTCCTACGAATGTCGCAGTGCATTTAAGAAGAGGGAAACAGATGCGCGAAGACACGACTTCTCCGAAAATGGACTGGATTGAGACTCCCCAACATGGTTTGTGTAAACTGCGCCGGTTCTTGCCATCACGACTACCTAACAGCTGCTTACGAGTCGTCGCTTCACTGCGTCTATTTGCCTAAGTCCACGTAGTAATTCAATTTTTTCTGCTTAATTGTTAAAATTAGTTTTAGATGCAACTGTAGAGTCGAACGCTTTCTAAATATTATGCGGCATCCTTATTCTTTAAAGTAATCTTCAACATATCTGACCGCAAAAATTTGCGCTCCCCAGCCACAAACTATGCAGTTCTTAGACATCAAGTTATCCAGAATCATCGTTCCTGATGAAGGACTTGCCTAATGAGTTCCTAGCATCCTCGCAGTTTCTCGCTCCGGAAATTCTCCACGAATACTGTGATGAAAGAAGTACGTCCAGAGGTATGTGCACAGAGATCTTGGGACATCATTTAATTGTGTTTTTCAGCTTAAAAAGTGTTTCGACTAAAAAGGTGGATTGGGAGAGCTGACTTCTACAAATTTGAACATAAAGCGAAGTCTTTAGAAAGGATAAAGTTCAAACAATTTTGCTACCTCTATTCTGGTCGATTTTTCATGGCTACGAATGTTTTCCTTTCAAGCACTGTAAATAATAGTTTCTGTAAAGCGAAGAATCTCCGCTTTCTTACCATTCATAGCCTTTGTGACTAGTTGTTTTTTGCCGAATTTTTGACCGCGTTTTAACAGTATAAATGATCGTGATATTCGGGTGCTCCACTTACATGTTTGGAAAAGTGGACACAACGTCGCGACCGCACCTCGTAACATCAACGCTACATTTGGGGAGCATTTCGCTAGGAAACGTAGAATTCGCCACTGGTTCGAAAGGCTTCGATCTGGAGATGAAGTTCTCGAAGGTGAAGACCGGGGTAGGCCGCCATCACTCCTTGCCGACGACCATCTCAAAGCCATTTTGGAAGAGGTTCCGCGTCAAACTGTGAGAGTCAGCAGAGCATTTCGGCGTTAGCGGGAGCGCTTTCAGTCGCCACTTCAATGCGATCGGAAAAATAAAGAAATTGGATTCCGCACGAACTGACCGCCGGGCAAATGCTGAAGCGTCACGACCCTTTGTCTCGTTAAGGCTGCGTAATCTAAGGGAGCCTTTTTGGGCAGAACTGTGACATGCGACGCAAAATGGATCCCCTATGACAATCTCCGCCGCTCTGCACTATGGCTGGACAAGAATGAGAGTCACAAGGAGACGCTGAAACTAAGTCTAAATACACAGAAGACCATGATGACCTTATGCTGGATAATTGCTGGTATAGTCCATTACAACTTCTTGAGGACTGGAGGGACTATTACAGAGGAGAAGTACTGTGCCGAGATTGAAGTGATGCACCAGAATTTGATATGCGTAGAAACAGCCGGCTCTGGTTAGTCGAAGAAGCCCAATCCTAGAAGATGAGAACGCGCGTCCGCATGTTTCAAAATAGTTTCCCAGAAATTTGGTGAAAAGAGATACTGAACTCTGCCACATCAGCATGTTCACCAAATCTATTCACCACCGATTATCATTTCTTAAATCGTCAATCGTTTAAATCGTCGCACTTAAATCGTCATGTGAAGGATAAAAAATTCAGCAACTAAGATGTTGACAAAAATGACTTCTCATGTTTCATTGTTTCTCGTAGTTCTGATTTTTACAGAGATGGAATGTCTAAGCCATTGTCGCATTGGGAGACGTGCATTAATTGTAATGGTGTTTACTTCGGATAATAAAATTGCTTCCAGGCAAAGTTATGATCTGTCAAAGTTTTCAGTCAAAATCGGCCATTTCATGTGCAACGGCCTAGTAACAGTAACAGTAACATCCAGAAGAAGAACGAACAAAATAAAGTAACCGAAGCAAAAGGTGAAGGAATGTTTTCAAAGATGAAGACATGTCTTCGTTTCGCGCAGGCTCATGGACATCATGGATCATGGACAAAGCCCCCCTCTGTGTCCAAGGGTAAGGAATACTACAGGCATTTTCAAGGAAAACGATTTTTACTAATTCATTTCGTTTCCCAAATGGTCAGCAACTGCGTTACATAAAATTGCAAACTGCACAGCATCAGTAGCAGCAAATAAAAAGTTCCTTTGAATATAAATTTGAGACATTCAGACCCTCTTCTCTCAGCATAAAAGAGGAAGTGGAACAGGTGAGTCACAAGAACGAGTGCGAAGAGCTCCGATCAAGTTCGTTGATCGGCATCGTTTCTAGGAGTGGTGACGGGAATCGCGCTCGGTTCTGACGTACTGGCAGTGGGCCGAAGGGAGGCGTTTGCGCTCTAATCACGGATGGTGCGCGAACAACAGCAGACGAGCCGTTGCTTTTCGTAGTCCAAAATAGGATCAATGCGAAGCCGCAGGGGAGTTCGCCATCTTCACTTACCAGCACACCAACACCACACGTGAAAATTGGCCCCGCCCGGGAGAAAATCCAACGAGCGAGAGACCCGCGATCCGATAGTGAAGAGTCCTCTGGCGTGAATGCAAGGGCCTCGAGTGAAGAAGGGCAAGCGGTGTCCATCGTCAATTCGCCCCTTGCATCTAACCTGGGTGCTGAATCTGGGGTAGACGAATAAGCTAAGGTTGCGCCAAAAGAGGCACTAATGGTTTACCAGAAGACTATCGTAAAACCAGGAAGCTAATGCGCTACTGGTGGTAAACTCCGCTCCTGTTATGCGGAGATATCGGTGGTATTTCTGAAAGTCACATCTGCACCAGTTCCAGGAACAGAGAGAGCGTCGCACTGTGTTATCTGTAGAAGGGTAAATCCCTGAAGACAAAGAGAGGGTTGGAAGACTAGGGTGCTCTATAAGTCTCCGTCTATCAAGCTACTTCAGACAATCTAGGAATTGTGCCTAAAACAAAGGTAGGAGTGGTTGACTGCGTTTTCAGTTTAGATCCGCTTAATAAGAAGAAGAAATTAGACGAATTAAGAATAGGAACCAAAAATAAAACGCTTCGAAAGAAAGGAATGGTGCGTGAAGACATTCTTGAGATAGCTTTCTAGTAAGAATCTTCTATAACGAGTGCAGGAAAAGCAGAAAGATTGAGAAAACAAAACGGGAATAGAAGCATGAAAGCTTTGATCAAGAAGATGAGTTCCACATTCCATGACAACGTGGGAGCAAGTAAAACGTTATCTATTAGAAGTTGAATTCGGATTATATAAAGAGAGCGTTCGCTTTCAATTGAGCCCGTTTTTATAATAATCCATTTTCAATTGCTGTTTGTGAATGAAACAAAGCACTGCTCACGTGAGCGCATTCTAACTATAAGAAGCAGCAGATGTAGTAGGGTGTCACGAAAAACGTTTAGGGTATAGAAACTGAACTCGGAGGGAAGTGGAACTCCGCATGCGAGCCTAACGGTCTGTCTGATCATGTTTCCTCAATACACATGGTCAGCCATACAGGAAGCCACACACAAACTGAGAATCATCACCTTAGAGAGTTCCGAGAAGGAAACGAAGCCAGAAGACCCAGACTAACTCAACAATACCGCCTATCCTTTGGTAAATCTCGAAAAGTGCGTGAGCAATGAGGGGAAATACGCAGCACAATACTACGGAGTAGCAATCCATGTCTGAGACGTTGCATCGAATTTCGTTTGGGGAAATACACTCACGCTCAACACGTCTACATCTCGCTAATGCGCTACAGCTGCGTCTCATTACGCCTCTACTTAGACGGAATGACGGACGATACACTCGCGTTCAACTGCCTTTGTCATGGACCGTACAGTAATTAGAACAAGGGAAAATTCCAGCGGGAATTGGTGAAAGTATGCCAAACAATAGACTAACGATAAGAACTTGAGCTGCAATTAGAAAATTTTCTTAAACGAAGTGCTCCACGGACATTGAATGCCTTCCGGGAGACGAAAAATTCACCTCCTTCATCTCCCTTCAAAATTTGTTGTCCTTCAGAAGAAACAACGACTGCTATTCAACACATATCTATGTATGGACAGAGTGAGTCTCCTGCTATGTAGAATGATGACATGCAACGAATTCCTCGTTTTTTGTTGAAGGAATAAAGGGACAAAAAAGTGATCAGACAGTGTTAGACAGCGTTAGATATGCTTTTATTCAAATAGGCTGTTCTTTATTCAATCAAAAATTTACCGTGGGTTTATCAATCAGCTGACTGCTGTGTGGCTACCAACTGTGGCTACTCACGGAAGGCATTTCACGTCGAGATAACTGTGGAAAAAGAGGCGACCCGAAGCCACATGTGCAGAGAACAGTTTGCAGGCGATGATGCGTGTGGCTCTATAGCGGCTAGTGAGAAGACTCAAACTCGCACGCATTGATTTGGGATTCTTCATGCTCCGGATAGGAGTGCCCGGCTTGGGCTTGATTTAAGGAAACACGGCCAGCGTCCGGCAGGGGACGTCTGGCGCCCTTCGTTCCGAAAAACGCCCATAAACCATTCTCAATGTGTTGCCTCTTGTGTGCACATTTAGGATGTCCTCAGAAAGAAATTCCTCAGCGTATTGCTTCAACTAGCCGTCCCTGTTCTGAATTCCAGCTTAAAAGTGATGCTCGTATGACATGCCGTCCCTTATCACCTCGACGAACTCGCCTTATATTATGACCAGTTTTTCTAGCCACTATTTACTTATTCGTTAAACGAGACGCGTTTCTCATACTACTATCCACCGGCAGTTGCTCTGGAGACTAATGCGTTCTCTAAGAAGAGGTGGTAAGAAAGGTGCCATCATGGTATAACCATTTCAATACAAATCAATGCGAGAAAAATGGTAATAAAACTAGCGATCTTAGTCCTAGTACAAACTATGAAGTGCACACTATTATACGCTCTGAAATTCAAGGATATACATTCCTTAGTGAAAACGGCCTACCAACCTCAAACCTTCAAAATGACGGCGGACATCTTTCAGTTCAATTGGACATGTTGATGGAAAGCGAAACAAAACTTTGCTTTAAAAATATGTCTGAAAATTCCAATTGCAGCATGTATTTAAAACGGTCGCGCTGTTTTTTGAGTACTTTTTCGTTTTAAGTTCTTCTTCCTTCATCCAAACAAACGTTCAGTGCTTATATTGAAGTGCACGAAGGCAAGGAACTGCAGCGAAGTTTGATCCATGCTCTTGCCTAACAACCCGCACAGTTGTTCAATGGCGAGATTTTCATGGCTGATTTTGGCCTGAAACATTAGAGTAACTTTAAAAATGATGACAATTTTATCTTCAAACGCTTTAGCCTTGAAGAAGATTGAACGGGGAGTGTGCACAACACATCACTTGCGGGCCCGTTGATCATTGAACTGTTCGAGCGGGCGCTCTCCATTCATACCTATCGCGTATGTTCTTTCGACATCCGGCCTAAGCCAGCTAGTTGCGGCTCTCCTCCAGCGAGTTTCCGCGAATTGAATTGCGCAGCCAGCCTTCCTAACTTTCGACGACTTGGTCTCCTCATTCTAGGTCACGAGGGTGGCGCTGAAGGGCTTCGTCCCCTTCTCGAATCCCTCTCTCTGTTCACGTTGACAACGACGCCAGTGTTGAATGGTGAGATCTTGGTCGTCAAACCACTGCACGGCTCTCGTAGGTCCCTGACGTACTGAGCAGGAATGCCCTGAGTGAGCAGGGCTTCGATGACCGATCCATTTTCCACAAAGTCGAATGCCCTCTTCAGGTTGACGAAAGTAAGACGAAGCGGCAACTTGTATTCTCTCGATGCTTCGACAAGCTTGTATTGGTGGGTATGTGGTCGATCGTGCTGAATCCTCTCGAAATCCTGCTTGTTCGCATGGCTGTCCTTCGTCCAGCGTTCTGCTAATCCTATGGCAGACAGATCTGGCGACAGTTGCCAATGTCGAGCACGTCTCCGCTTGACGGAACCTTGCACTCTGACAGGTAACGTGTGGAGAGCTAGCCAGGTTGTTGTTGAGCACTGGTGGGAGATTCTTCAGGTGTGCAGGTTTCATCAGTTGTAGCTAAATGCTGTGCGCACCAAATTCTTCGTTGACAATCTGAACCCCCTCAGTCTTAAAAAGAGTCAATCAAATCCGGAAATATGCAGGCGGCTCTCAGCGCCAGGTCCTATCCAAACGGAGTTGATTGATTGAAGCTTGCTAATTAAAGAATGTCGGAAGCTCGTGCTCGTACATATTGGGAAGCAGATCGTCGAAAAAACCATGCTTTTGCTGTTCTACGCTTAATCGAATCGATCACAAAGAGCAAAGGAACACCGGTTGAAGGGCTCAGGAGTGCACAACGTGCACTGCAGAATTAACTCAACAAGAAGGCAATGAAATTCAGCACACCATCATAGCGAGCGCTCTGTCGCTATTTCTCAACCACTGCTAGGCTTTCCTTTAAATCGGTTCGCGCCTTCGTTGAAGAGACACAAGTGGGCAGAATGGAGATGGGATGCTTCCCGCTCCGAAGGTGTTCGAAGACCTATGAAATGTGAAGCGTTCGCGAGATGCAAGTTTGTTGAATTGAGCACTCACTCATTGGCTTCATGCGACAAGGTGCTACTCGATCCAGCAATAGAATAAGGCTGAATTGGACCCAAACTGCAGCTGCAGAGGGAAATTGGAGTCCACGAATTCGTTTTTGCGAGCACCAATGGTTTACGTCCAGATGGCGAGGAGAGATGGGGCGGCGTTTCTCGGCGTTCGAAAGCGGAGAATTGGCCGCCAACGCTGGACACGTTGTCGATCGAGTATATCCGGCAACCAAAAACGAGCTCGGCCATGCGACGAGGCACGTGCTGGAAGCCGTTGGCACACCTTGATGGCTTCCGAGATATCGCCGGCAGCCGACAGCAGAGACAGCGCTCAGATTGCTCTCTTCTCGAGCGGCTAAGCAAGTGCTTCAACAAATATGAACCCGCTGAGCAATTCGCTGAAGCCACATCAGTGTGCTGCCACTTAGAAGTGAAGAAGGGAACAAAAGTCGGCTATGAAGGAATCGCTAGGATGTCAGTGTTCAGCTCCAGGTGTCTTCGTAGGATGTTGTAATAGCAGGCTCCTTGCTACATGTTCTTACAAAAAAAAAATCAGAAAAACAGAATAACTCAGATTCTGAGCAGACTCGCAGCTTCCATTTGAGGAATGGGCTTTATCGTAACAGAAGTGACTTTGTCAGCGAGGGGTTCGTTCTGAGAAGGATTTGAAACACCACGCCAGAACAGAAGAGCTCAGAACAGAACAGAAACTGACGGCGATGAATAAACACTTCCTTTGACGTAAATGTATGAAGAACTACTCTCGGTGATTTCGAGAGGAAGAGCATGACGTACAAAACGAGTTCTCATTTTTATTTTATGCAACTGTTGTACAATTTTGAATTACACCATTTTACGTGGTCTCTGATAGCAATGCATCAGAACTCAGCAGACGTGGACCGGTGGTATATAGAAATTCTATGAACTAGATTTTTGACAGGTTAGAAATGTCTTCTATTCGGATATGCCACTTTGAACGATAAAATTTTTGTAGCGAAGCTAAGAGAACTTTTAAGATCCAGTTTCTTCACGTTTGCTATGAAGCAAATTGTCATCGTGGGTGCTTAAAATACACTATTCAAACGCTGCAATAGAAGCAAAGTTCTCAACAAGAATACAGGCACCTAATGCACATCTAGAATCTAGAAATCAAGAGATCAATGTTGCGAAGACGTTTAGGCTTCAGAACATTTGGAAGGTAATTGGTCTAACAAGGGATAACTAACTGCTTCCCATCAAATGTGATCCCGATCTTTTCGAGTCGCTGCCAGACTCAATCCGGTGGCCCTCTTCCGGCTCTTTTTCAAAGGCTTTTCACCTGAAGGCGTCATCGGAATCATTCCCAGCAGCTTTGGACGAATTGGTCTGAACGACAGCGCCCGCTGTGCAACGCTGAAGGTGGGTGTCTAACTGCGAGAAGAATGTACATCGACGCTTGTCCGTGCAGAAGCAGAACAAGAGGAAGCTGGCCAACGAATGCGTTAAAGGCACACATTTTACCCTAATCCCTTAGATCACATCGCGTTCATCAACGACCATCAAGAAACCGTAATGAAGTTAACAATAAAGAATCGAGGACAGCTTTCATTTCCTATAGGGTTTGGATTTTCGCGCAATTTCTTTCAGAGAGTGTTGGAATGACAACTGTTCTTATTTGTTTTACCAACACTTGAGCTGTTGCAAAAAGAAATCTTGCTGAGTGTCCGCAAAAGTGTCCCCGATCAATCCCTAAAGGTGTCCTTAACCATTTTTGCCTTCGTGAACACTTAAGGGAATTCTTTCTTAATTTGCAGAACTTCTTCAGTCGCTTCTTAAATTTTTCGTTCTGAAAGGCAACTGTTAATAGGAACTTAGTGTCACAAGCCTTTTTAAAATAATTTTTTAAACAGAGACAACTGTCTCATTTATAGAAGATAGCGAAACATCCGGCGTCTGTGGGATATCGTCGGGGCAATTTAAATGCTTGATTCCGAAGGGCAAGCCTGTGTTTTATCCTTTCCAACGAGAAGGGATGGTGGACTTGGATGGCCTGGGCGGGAGTGTGTGCGATCCAGCGCCTCTTCTCACCATGCTACCACGCACTAGAGTTGAGCTTTTCGACATTTTTTTTCGAATGTCGAATAATCGAATAACTCGATTTTTCGCTGCCTTCGTAAATCGAACAATCGAATAACTCGATTTTTCGCTGCCTTCGCAAATCCAACAATCGAATAACTCGATTTTTAGCCGCCTTCGCAAATCGAACAATCGAGTAACTCGATTTCGAAGGCACGTTCCATAAAGAACCGAAAGAAGACAGAACAATACCACAATTGCGGATGAATAGTGTTGAATTTAGGAAGACAACTGAATAATCGTTTTAATCCAATTAGAAGACCGGAAGTGAACCTTCCCCAGGGTGGGAACGTAGCCCAAACTTAACTAGGAATGCTTCCTCAGCCAGCGTCCGTCGCCAGTGTCGCAACCTGGACGTGCGAGCCACGCCAGGCCTGCCGGCTTTGCCGGGTTCGTGTATAGCATATTTTCTTCTGCACATATATAAAGCCATAATTGATATATATATATATATATATATAATTGGTGGAGGGGGCCACCTTGTAGTCCGTGGTTTTCAGTCTTCGTGAGAAGGCCCACGAATGTCGACTTACATCAAAAATGGAACAACAAGCGGTACGACGCAGTAGTGTTGAACAACAGTTCCATTTTCGCACAGCACAAAATGCGTTATGGGGTGCCTTACATGGTGACCCCCTCCTCTCGAGCCCATTTGCACAAAGTTAATATAAGAGTGTGCTTCTATGCATAGTCAGTGTACGCGGTTTGAAATTCGCGCGTAAGTTGGTTTTGAAAAGAATGACGATTTTGACGTTTATAGAGCGCGTTTTCCGACGGCGACAATTCGTTCACAGTTTTAATGCACGTTTAATGAGGAATTGCTCTGACCTGCACACGGCAAAGCAGAACATTTCCTAATGCACTGCGACCGCGGCGGACGCGACGTTCGGCAACGATCTCGGCGAGCTTCCGTATGTTCAGAGGCGCGCCGGCCTAAACACGCACACACTAACATACGACTACAATTCGCAATAATTACCGAAACCGAAGTAGCTCGTATTACCATCGGAGCACGCAATAAGAAAGGGTTATCAACGATGCCCAAATTGCATGAAATGGCCCACAGAAATAGTTTAAGTTAGCATTTCACTGATGCATCCGTACATAAATTTTGTAATACATCATCACTTTTACAAAAAATGTATTTTATCACTTGAAGACTTTATCAGGCTTTTGTTTATCAAAATCATAGTTTACTATCACTTATTATTATCGTATTATAAATTATATGAAATGGCCATGAAATGGCCCACAGAAGTAGTTTAAGTTAGCATTTCACTGATGCATCCGTACATAAATTTTGTAATACATCATCACTTTTATAAAAAATGTATTTTATCACTTGAAGACTTTATCAGGCTTTTGTTTATCAAAATCATAGTTTACTATCAGTTATTATTATTCGTATTCGTATTCGTATTATATATTATATTATATTATATTATTGAAACAGCCAGTAGAGGATCGCACATAACTATGCGCACAACGATAGTTGTGCTCTCGCAAAATTTTCGAATATTGGAATGGTTTCAAATGCCCACAATTTCGAGTGTTCGAATTCAAACATAGTAGAAAAGTGGTTCTACGAAGACTTAGATTTGAATACATGCGAGAAACGCAATTTTTTAAATTCCGAGTTCAATATCCAGGTTAGAATGAAAATCATTGGAATACCTGTTCGAATAGGTCATTCGAACAAAACCATACACAACACCAGGCATGAAGATGAGATACCCAAAACCATAATATTGCCACTAGAATCGGCTAGACAGCAGTTTCGTGACGCTGCTTAATGCTCATGAGGTTTTCGGGAATTCTCAGTGATTGTAATAACCTAGAAGAATCGGACTCTTACATCCTAGGTATGTTCAACAGCAACGAACAAAATATCGCATTATCTCTAGTTAACTGCCACCTCTATTTGAACTCCCTCTCTATTCACTACGACGAATCCCTCGCTCTCAGGCATTGCTCGATTTCGAACTACGTTTGAAAAAACATCGCGATTTTCAAATTCGAACCCTTCGAATGAAATCGCAGATTGATGATCGCGAGAAAGCATTGTTTGAATATTGTTCGAAATCGAACAATATTCGAACATTGTCAAGAGTCGGCCGCCAGAACTCTCGAAAGGAAATCGCAAATCGATCCCGCCAATTACCGTAGGCGCAGAGGTGGAGCGAGTTTGGACGTGGGTTTTCCGGGGAACGGAGACGATCCATACTCAGACGCCTGCTCTTGATATTGTTCGAACATTGTTCGATTACGAACAATATTCGAACAATGCTTTTTTTGCCATCTTCTATTCCGAACAATGTCAGAACAACATCTTCCTACCTTTGATTTTGAACAATGTTCGAATAACGGCTTTTCGCGAAATACGATTTCGAGTAATGTTCGAACAATTATTCGGCCCGATTAATCGAGCCCAGGTCTACCACGCATCCACTGAGAACGGCTGCGGAACATTATGTACGAATGGTCGCCGCGGACGCGGCGACTCGCGCGGCGAGCGCGGCAGAAGACGTGCGCAATTGGGTGACTTCAGCTTCCAGTGGTATCTAGACCTGCATCAAAACTTGCACATCAAGTGTTAGAAAATGTATACAAACTCAGTTTCACTGCGATAGTGTGTCATATTTTCAGATTTTCCTGAAGAAGCCTCATATAAAATTGAGCATTAGAACGTTGCTTAGTTTTATAACTCGAACTCGATTTATGAACCAGAGCATGTTTTCCCGCAGCTCCTGCAACAGCAGAAAGGGATATCAACAATTCAAACCTAGCGTCTGCAGCAAGTCATGAGGCACAGCTCCCACGGCCGCAATTGAGCTCATCGCGCACGCGACAGTCGTCGTCGCGGGCGCGGCGACCATTCGTACATAAAGACCGCCCCTCACTGAGAACTCTATGTATGTGTCAAAAATCTGAATTAACTCATAACTTAACCTCTAAGGCTCGAAGTTTGAGCCTGCCTCTTATGTATACTGCGTTCAAGACGAACGTAGTGTACATAAGAGGTACTAAACTACTACAGAAGCTACTAAACTCGTATACAGTATATATAATTGTATACCTCCCGGAACTGAACACAACCCCATAAAACAAGATGAGATTTAGAAGAGATTTCACAGTTTCATTAGTAAACTTCACAGTAGCTGAGTTTCTTTTGATTTCACACTTTAGAAGTCGCATCACCTTTTACATATTCTGATTGCGACAGTTGCATCGAATTCAGCTGCATTAAAATGGAGGTGCACATGAAAGCGCTAGTGAGGTTGCCTTCAAAATAGGACTGACATAGAGTGGTGATCTGCTCTTTTCTTTTTTCAACACAGCGATTGTCCAGACTCCATGGAGCTATTGGAAACCGTGTCAGATCACTAGCGCTTGAGCCACGCTTGTCTGCTCTGTCTGATCTGATGATAACATAGGATAAAAAGGATAAAATCACAGAAATCGAGCGACACGAAAACAAATGAAACACGGCCTATTGACAGTGGAGCCGCTTCTCCTCCTTTTTTCCCAAAGTATGTATGTATTCTTCGCAGGCGTTGAGAAAGCAGCAACTGTTTTCGAGATTCATGACGATTCTGTGCAAACGACCAGGCATTTATAGCCGCACAAACGACAGTCATCAAAGCTGGTTCGTGACTAGACTCTAGGAGTCTGCCTGAAGTGCCGAAAGTGTGCTAATTTATGTTCTGTCGAACGGCTGCTGTTGGTGTGGATGCGTGAAGAAGCGCAAACCTGCGAAACTACCCTTTAGCTCTTCTTGACATTCTGATTGAGCTTAAAATGTATGAGACTGAGGATTAGGACGCGGAAGTCATTGTAGTGACGAAGAGGATGAGGAAATGTCGTCTTATGCGCGAGAGCAAAGATGAATGAAGAGAGAACGGTTGGTAGCTGAGTTTCTACTGGGAGATGAGAATTTAATGAGATCAACAGAACGTTCTCCAATCAGCCCACTTTGGGATTTGCAGATCTCTTCTATGGCTCACTTTGGACTCCCTGATGGAAGCATAGAGGAAGAAACCGGCAGATGAATCCAGCACTGGGTGGAGAAATCGCTTCCACCTTCTTTGCAGTTTCAGCGGCGTGGAAAGGAATGAGTCGCGAATGAGGAATAGGAATACGGCCCGCACCCTCCGCGGAAGGTGAAGGGTGTCAAGCAAAAAACGAGAGCGGCTAATGAACGCCGGCTGCGATCCGGCGTCGACTGAATGGCCGGGATCGCCCTGTTCCGAGCCCCTGCCGACAGCTCCGCCCCGCTTGCGGGTAATCCACAGCATCGGAATGCCGGCTATGCACAGTTGACATCGCGGCGAAAGCATGTCGGAGATTTATGCGTCGACGGCGGAAACGACTGCTCCTGCACCGCTGCCCCGGGAATGCCATTCTATTTACAATAAGCTCGCCAAGTGACGGCGCTCCTGCGCGAGACCCCATCTGTCGCAGCGACGTGCCCTGCGACGTGCATGGGAAGCATCCAGCCATCGTCAACAGGAAGGATACTGCCTGACGTTAGCAGAGTGGCAGCAAAGGCCGCAATGGTCTCTGGAAAAGCATCCCGTGTGTCATGAGGGGCCGACTTGAGGTGCGTATTTTCTCTAGCAACGCATTTTGTTTCGAGGAAAAGCTCACAGTGTCATTGCACCTGTGCCTTGTGTCAGCTGCGCAATTAAAGCTCGAGCTAGAAGAGCTTTTATGCTGCTAGAATGGATCTCACCAAAACAGCAACCAGCCATTATGGCGATCTCCTACATGACCTTGTGTGTGTGTGTGTGTGTGGGGGGGGGGAGGGGGGGGGAGGTGGCTCTACAATGCCAGCGTGAGCGTGAGTGCTGTATCTACAATTTGCCTTCTTGCAAATTACGTGTCTCTATGATGAATAGGTCGAAACGCCAGGCCTTATCAAGCAGTTCCACCTATCGAACTCTTTCGCACAGAAGTAACAACCAAAGCGAGCATGTCGAGTTTCAGAATGTGCGATGCAACGGATGCGACTTTGAAGATGGAAATAGCGTGCTCAAGAGTGCCTTCTTCTTGAACTGTCACTGACAAACCAGAGTTTCTTATGGTCACGCAAACTGCTGGGGCCAAGAGAACTAGGAAACTTAACGGGTAGCAGTCCACCGCCACTGCTAAGTCGCCAAATTACCTGCACAGCAGCATTTGCTGAAAGCTATGCAAGCCCTGGACTATCCCTTAGGGAGCCATGGGATGTTGCTATCGCCGAATGTTACCTGGACCACACTGGACTAACGATTCCTGCCATCGTGAGCACTGGAATGTCACTTCTATAATATTTCAGAAGGCAGTACATAAATGGGATGGAATGTGGCATTGTACATGGCGTTGTCTTGCTCATTTGTTCGATCACCGCTGCAGCGCGATAGGGTTTACTGGCAATTACATACATAGCGCAGCCTATGAAACGCCGATCTCTCGCACGCACCCTCGTGCAAGGGTTAAGGTTCGGGATTCAACTCACTCACTGAGTCGGTGAGACGGTGTCAAACTCGCATGTAGAGTTCAAAAACGCTTATTCATTGATTGCCCAAATCATGACACAACCCAAGAGGCATTAAAATTTTCTCCGCGACCTATGTATGACGTCTGTCACCTAAATATGTACATACATAATGCCTGGAACACCCCTAAAAGAGGATTGATTGACACTGACCTTTCGCCTGTTTTCCTTCCGGTTGATCATTGGTTTCATGTCGTTCCATACTTTACCGGTTCTGCGTGCAGCGACACACCCGACGACATGTCTCCTGCTTGCGCCCGTCAAGCTCTCATGTGACAACATCTACAGGTCTAGAAGTACACTGCGGCTTCACTTTTGAGGATCCATGTGCACCACTCAGGGATCTCGCGTAGCCTCACTGACTTCAAAAACAGAATATAACCTTTCGAGAACTTTTTCAGAGCATTTAACGAATATTCTTTGATGTGACATTGTACAAAGTTCCAGCGAGGCATCACAACAATACGGAGTGGCGTGTGTTCCATTTGTTCCGGAAAGTTCCAGTAAAATAAGAGAAGAGAGCATGCGTGGCTCCACGTGCATATGCCGGTTGGGGTCTAGGCAGATGTGAATATCTCATCGATTCCCATTGGAGAGGTAGGTATCGGGACGAAAAGACAAGATGGCTGCTGTACGAAGAATAGTCCAGAGGGCTTGGACAACGTGAGTTGCCAAAGGACTATGGCTCGGATCTGATGTAATAGGAGCAGAGAAGAAGGGAGAAGGCTATACTTTCTAGCCAACATATAAGGCTCATTTGGAATGCTGCTCAGCTGAAAACGTGCTTGAAGAAATCTGCTTCTTTGTCACGAACAAAGAGTTACCGAGTGTCGCTGCTTCTTTGTAAACGGCGCTTGCCAACTTGCTGCATTGTCTACCAAACAGAATCGCAGGAGGCGCTTAGTAGGGCACCAGAATCTTGCTGTCATGTATCTGTCACACATATTCAAGGATTCAAAAGAAGAACCAGAGTCGTTTCGATTCTGCTACTTCATAATCGTTTCGGAGTGGTTACACGGCTGAACATTGTTACCGTGGCCAAATTACACTCGCTAGACGTTTCAGCGGATCCCTACTTTCTAGAAGTGTGGGATCGGGTGGTGCAGTAACAATAAGCGACTGCTCTGCGAACACCACGTACAGGTTTTGGACTTACTCCGCGTCCATGCCAACGCGTCTTCCATACTTCTGGACTTGGTACCAGACTTATCCTTGAAGAGATTAACAGAACTACAAGGAGCAATAAAAATTTTCCTGCATATTGCCCTCATCCTGCAATTTCTACTCTGGGTTGTTTTCGGTAGTCCTGACGAGAAGTTTTGCCGAATCTTATACAGGTTCAGGAACGAGTAGTAGCACTTGTTGAAAATCGGGTTCAGCACGTTAATCTAAGACGATCGAGACCAGTAGGTGATGTCCATGATGATGATCTTCCCAAAGCCAAAATCCCACCAGAAAAAGGCGATGGTTTTTCGCTGATGGGTTTAGTCAACTAGTATAAAGGCGAAAAAATTACGTTGTATTGAATAGTGCTTACATTGGCTGAAAACGGCGAGCACAAATAATGTTATGATCGTTTGAAGTGGACCAGTCCAAACTGCCAGAACCTTCTGGTCAACCTATTACGATATGTCGCGTTTATGTCTTACTCCCCGTACTTTGGCATAGGACGTACAATGTACAGTCCAGAAACTTGCTGCTGTCATTTTCTATGCAGCTGGTGTGACTACAATAGATTCGCAACTTCTAGAAATGTGGATCGTATTGTGGAAATACGTCCAAACGTGCTCGAGCTGGTGGTAGTACGTTGCCTAATAGGCAGCAGTGGATAAGGCTTCTGGTTTGATTGCTAGTTACTCACAAGGGACGTATGTGAACCTACTTAACGATCCTCAGCAAGGCCTATATGGGCTAGTGGAGCATCTAACAAGGAGCACAAAGATGAAGTTCGGTTTTGCTGCGGGTGTGGTCACTGTGTGGTCAGGAATGGCAAACACTTGTCGCTCGTAGTCGGAGGTCGGGGGTCCCAGTTCAACTGGTGCTGGCCATTTTGTCGCGCTCACTTTAAACAGAATTCTTGTAAGCCTTTCAATTTTAACCCAAATGTGGGTCACAATTTTTTAGCACACGGATTAACCCAGCAGTCACCATTGCTCTCGAGTCAGCTGCAAGTCGAAACGGGTTTACTAGGCGAATTGCTCCACCATTTTCGATTACCCAGTGGCTCGAAGCAAAAACGAGTTTCACCCTTATGCTCCTTGTTTGATACGCCACAGGACCATGGAAGTCTTGCTGACAACTGTTGGAGTAATTAACTGCTGGAGACAGAGAGTACGACAAACCACTTCATTCAAGCAAGAAAACTGATGAGTTTCCGATGTATTAGGTCGATCGAAAATCCTTGCAGCACTTTACGCTACTGTCTGTTATATTTGTTAACGCTTTTGCAGTATTGATCTTGTGTGGTGATCTCACAGTACACTCTCGAAGCTTCCTCATGCATACTATATAAGGTCTCGTCGAGTACGAATACAGCAGCAATGTCAACGATAAGCAGCAGCATCCTACGACCTATTGTCTACTACGAATTTCTGCAAGGCCACTCCGCAAGGACTGCAGCCTCCAACATCTGCGCTGCGTTCAAGGAGGAAGCCATTCACTATTCCACCATGGCGCGTTGGTATCAGCGTTTCAAGGCAGGAGATATCTCTCTCTCGAAGGTCGACCTCGTTCCAGACGCCCCTCTGTTGGACTCAGAAGGCATGCTTTACTGGTTGCTGGATAGTGAGACCACAGTCACAGCATCTGTCTACGCTACCCAGCTCCAGAGCTTGGCCGACGCCATGCGCCAAAAACGTCCAGAACGGGAAAATGTCTACCTGCTGCATGACAACGCGCGTCCTCATGTCGCAAAGTGAGTCGCGAGAAAATCCAGGAGTTAGACTGGGAAATTCTGCCCTATCCACCGTACTCTCCAGAATTCGCTCCTTCTGAATAGCACCTGTTCAGAGGTCTGAAACAGCATCATCGAGGTAGAGAGTTCGATGATCGACGTCAACTGGAAGTG
The DNA here is from genome assembly GCA_947396885.1 of Heligmosomoides polygyrus polygyrus. Lineage (NCBI taxonomy): Eukaryota > Metazoa > Nematoda > Chromadorea > Rhabditida > Heligmosomidae > Heligmosomoides > Heligmosomoides polygyrus. The sequence continues at coordinate 42,198,668 of OX377201.1, forward strand.
GAGGTTTCTCTTTTCTTCACAGCCCTCGGAATTCTGGCGGAAAGGAATTGAAAAGCTGCCTGAAAGATGGGACAGGATCATAGACCTGGATGGGGAATATACCGTGGATTGAGTTCTTGCATTTATTTATTTATTATTTATTTACTTATACACTACAAAGAGTGCGCCTCAAAACAATCAAATACATCAGAATGCTAGGGCAATTAAGACAGAAATGGTAAGAAAGAAAAAACGATAATGAGCAGACTCAGCTGAAAATTATCCGAGCCCAAAAAATTGGAGCAAATTGGTCGAGGATTATACCACAGATGGTTGTACACGGTGTAGTCTGCCATGGAGAAAAAAGAGAGCGGCTGCTATCCGTACCAGTTGGCTATGGTACCCTTGTTAAGGTCCTTGCTGGAGCTTCGGGACACGGGTACGCCAACCACCCTCGTGGAACCAACGAACAGGATAGAAGCTAAAACTGATCAAGGCCAGAATATACTATTAATATAACCAGTAAGTAGAATCCTCATGTTAATTTCAGGGATGGATTAGGGCTCAGAGCGCTATATGCTGATCATTTAAGGAGAAAAACATGATAGAAAACAATCTACATTAAAAGTTGGGCGAAAGATGCTGAACTTAGCAGCGGAAAGCAAAAGGCACTGGAGTACGACCTGCAACGACAAAAACGCAAGGGTTAAAAAAGGTAAGAAACACACCAAGTCAAACAGCCCTATAAAGGAAGAAAACAAATTCCTTAACAATAACAAAAGCTAGAGCAAATCTGCCCAGTCGCAGAAAATAGTGACCATAGAGAAGCATGTATTGCGAACAAATGTCGTCAAGAAGGTGAATGAAGGCATGGATAATCATATGGCGTGCGTCGTTGCTATATCGAAGGAATATCTGAGACTATTGCTGAACAACCCCTCTTTCTAAGAGCTGCAGTACATCAAACTTCTCCAATTTGTTCTTGAAAACGAAGCTGTTCTCAGAGTACAGAATATCTGAAGGTAGAACTTCCAACCATCGTGTAACTCTGAAGAACAAAAAGTTAAACAACTTGCTACAACAGATATTTGGAATACGTGGGTAGTGCAACTTGAAACCACCAGTATGAGCACTACACGGCCTGAAAACCCAGTATTTGCTTGGTGATAGTTTTATTTCCTTACGTAATACGCGAAAGCAAAATACCAGGTCTGCTATTATTCTTCTGCACTGCAAACTTCTGAGCCCCAGTGCTTTGAAGCGATGATGGTAATTCTTTTCTGTACTCTTTGAAATTGCAAAATGTGCTTCCTTTTAGACGGGTTCCAAGTTTGTGAGCAGTTTTCAAGATGAGGCAAGACGTACGATTTGCGTGTAAGAATCAGTGGATTGCTCGAATGAATGTTGCGAAAAAGCGAGAACAGAACAGAGTACGCCTTGCTCACCACACTGCTAATATGATCGGCAAACGATAGCGATTGTATATTGTATTATATCGTATTGTATTGCAATATTGTTGTGCTAGTGTTGCAAGACTTTTCTACCAACCCAATAATTTCCGGAACAAACGCCTCGAACCCCCATTGATTGTGGTCTCATTCCTTTTGATACCTACGGTTTCGCATCGGTGAATAGCCCCTTGTGGGACGTTTTCGACTCTTTGCGTTTATATGCTTATGATCGGAAATTGTTGTTTTTAAACACGTTTTAGTGGTCCTCAGTGCTTTCCGTTCATTTCAAGTAGATTTTTTTCGTGTCCAATTTGGCGCGTTTGTTTTCACGGCCTGCAAAAGAGGGTGTTGTCGGCTACTAACTCACTCTGTAGACGTGAGGATGAAGAATGGTCATAGCAGTTACAGCAACATAAGTATGTACATACTGCAACAACGGATGCAAATATCACACCAGCCCAAGCCCAGCATTCCAAGGAATTCAAGAACGGCATGGACATCTGAGCGTTTTCCGTCTTCATGCAACTAATCCTGCCGAAGCTTGATGAAAACAGCACATGCTCACCCCTCTTGCCTCCCAACAAGATGCTCGCTCTTTCCTCACGATGAAGGCTTCTGAGGGAAGACCATCCAACCGCACAATTCAATCAACGACGCCATTATACTGCAGTCTTAAGAGGGCGCTCTGAAGGCTACGGCCATCTTTTTCTATTTTCGAGCTGTGACGCACTTGAAGAGCCGAATGAGGTTCATTAGCGGGCTTTCAGGCGCTGATGCGCATATTTCTCCTAAGGCAACGGCTTTGATATCAATTCGCACATCATCTGACATGCACTTTGTTTGGATTCTGGAAGCACCAATGGGGTCGAACTCTCGATAAATGAAAAGATAGTTCAGCGGGATACTCGCTCCAATTTTAGGCACAAAGCAAACAGATCGAGTTATTGTAGCGAAAAACTTCCTTGAAAGTTCTCTAAGCTATCTTAATCACTCTAACTCAACTCGAAACTTTCAGCGGTCTCGTCATTTCATTATTCCAGGCGTGTTCTTCGTGTTTTTCTACACGGCAGTTATGTAGTCGAGGCCCCTCGAACTCTAAATTGCATTTGCGTCTCATCCCTAAAAAACGTGTCCAGTTCAAAGACGCTAAGCATCCCAGAAATAGCTACTAGGGTAGTTGTAGTCTATTGAGGAAACAACACCACTGAAAAAGTAAAACTAGGTTGATGTAATAGTGCTCGGACATACACAGGCGATTTCATTCAGGACGAGATTCTTATCGCCGTGGGCGATTCTTCGAAGGAGAAAGAAAGGTCAAGAGAATTACTACAATGCGGGCGCCAACAATCATTTCAGCCTAGCTTCTCCTCTCTTTCCCGGTATAATGGCTGCGTAATTCATGTCTTCTGAACTCAAATCCGAGTGGTGGTGGTAGTAAAGTGGAACAGGAAGCGGATTCACGCCAAGCTAGTCTCGAATTGTCAGAAACTGTTGGCGCTGACCAAATAACTGTAGCTCGGGGGCTATCCAATGCTAAGAAGTAGTTCCTATGATTTAACGTCCACCTACCAGCGGATTTCGCGGCCAGTGGATCGACCAAAAAGCGAAGCAGAAGACGTCTCGATATCCGGCTCGTGAAGAACACGACACTGTGCTTTCGGCGAAGCGCTCTACGCGTAGGTCATGGGGAAGTGCCAGATGTAGGAGTAACGGCGGGCGACTGCGTTAATAGGCCGCGAATTTTGAAAGCCCTGAAATTATCAGTGGATAGCAATCCAGTGCGTAGTAAATACTTCCAACAAAGCAACACAAGATCGCACAATGCAAGATCGATGAAGAATGAGCCGCTGGTGTGTGGCTGTCCGCTATACGTCATGCTTTCCAGGGTTTGCTTTCGTCGATCACAACTTTTCTCCAGCATCAGATGCAATTGGACTCAGCAACACTTCGTAATCGGAGACGGGATCAAAAAGGCATTGGTTGTGTTCTTCAAGGCGCAGCCTTCTACACTTTGCTATAAAGGCATCCGTGGCCAACCAGCAAGGGGAAAGGGTCAACCCATTCCAAGTGAACCCTGTTGTCGTTATTCAAATATGGTAACGAAAAATATTTTGCGCCCACAACGTACGAGATCGTACTTCTCAACCTTGTATTTAGGTGGACAATTTCTCCATGTAAAAGCAAACCTTAGCATTCCGTTTTCAGATGCGGAATCTTTGATAGATACACTCTTAGAATGCCTGTTCTAGGGACTACCGAATCCAAGATTCCATGTGGAATCTCAAAACTCTTCCGGTACCTGTACAGGATTGTATGCGTTCTTTTCTATAGCTGTTCTTGTTGATCCATTTACATTCGTGCTACTCCATGTAAACGGAATTTTCGCTATCAAAAAGATTCGTTATGCCTTAGTGGAGAGCATGGCGCGATCTCTTATTGTAATACACTAAATGATTGCTGCTTTCCTGCCACTTAAAACAAATTCAAAATCAATATCTTGGCGTGAAAATGGTACACCCTAGGCAGCAAGCTGAGGCTGCGGTGTGCAGTTACTTCGAGGTAATGGAATCGCGGTTTCGATCACCGGCGAAGGTGTGCTTTCCGCATTTTTGAACAAGCCCTTCCTAACAACTTCCTTTAGTGTATTTCGTGCTCTCTGAAGGTAGAAAACTTACTGATGATTTCTTTATAAAGCAATTCAGAAAGGGATGCCAGATTCGTGATCAGCACCCTAGATAACCCCATCCACAAAGTTCCAGCGACATCGCAAATTCAGATCTCATTTCTCTCAACCGCGCCTTTAAGCCTTTAGCGGGTTTCATACCTCGATCACCTCTGTCGATTAAGGGTGGCGACCGCAGCAAGTGAAGAATCGATGCTGTTACGTTCAGCTTTTCTGAACTGGCAATAGAGGTAAGTATAAGTGCTCACCTTGTTAGCAGCATATTTCGCTTAATCACTTGTTGCTTTCCTTCGTTAGTGTTGTGGAAGGTTGGCACATGCGCAGCTGTCCACTTCAGTTGGTTAATATGTTTTTGACTCCATTCATAAAAGAATAACAGTTGTTATCGGCAACGCCTTTTTATCTTAAAAGGACTGGGCTGCTTGACAGTAAAAAACCATACTTTGCAATAAATTCAAAAAATGTTTGTTAATTCTTTGGCTAAGGGAGTTATTTGGAGTATTGATCAAGAATCTGATGTTACAGGATGTTTTGCTGCGATCAAAACTCTTGCGCCAGACGGGACTCGAAAACGCATCTTCTGCTTTCCGGCCAGCAATGTTCGCCTTACACCACACACCATAGGCTTAAGCAAATGTGTAATAACATTGTTACTAGTAAAGTTTTCAGCGTAACCGGCTCTATGCTGATATCAGCGGCCGGCCCATCCCCGTATCACGGGTGGGTGGTGACAGACCGAGGATACCGCGGATGTTTCGTGCGGTCAAACAGCGCCAGTGGTGTAAGGCGAACATTGCTGCCCGGAAAGCAGATGCGGGTTCGAGTCCTACCTGGCGCAAGAGTTTTGATCATAAGAATCTGGCGTCAGTTTTCGAATTTCCCGTCCTTTATGGGAGATTAAGGTGTGTATAATACACGTAAGAGTGGCAGACCCTATACTTATGCTCGAATGACCCATTCGAATAGGGATTCGAATGATTTTCATTTGAATTTGAAAACATTCGAAAAATCGCATTTTTCGAATGTATTCGAATTCGTATATTCAAGTATTTACGTTTGTCGATTGTGCTCGAAATCGAGTTTTTAGAAAAATCGCGTTTTTCGAATATATTCGATGGGGATTTCGAGTGCTCGAAAATTTTCGGTATTCGAAACGATTCGAACAATTAAAATTCCCAGAAAGTCAAAATTATTCGGTTGTTCGAGTAAGTGTCATTCGAATGCCCAATAAGAATTTATCTTGAAAAGGCTTGTCAAGTTTGTCGGGTAGTTAGGATCTCCCAAACGGTTCTCTCTGTGGATCAAAGCCTGCCGGGAGTGAGCGCCTCATCGATTCTGGTTACTTCCCGAAAACCCTTTCTGCAAAAACGGAGAATTTCCACAACGTTTTACAATGTTGAACGGCACAAATTTTTCCACGCAGAATCGCTGCATTGGAAAAATGACCAGTTGGGGACGAATAGTCGCCATCGACAGAAAAAGTATCAAATGATGGCCTGGTCGATCTGTGACACGTCTTCTGATTTACATTTGCGGCACGGCTTCTGAATACAACCGCGCGTTGGACAACATCTGTAGCACCATTTCTGAATCACGACGCGCGCTGGGTACGTTCAAAACATCGATATTATCAAGTGACTCCCACCCAATCGGTTAACTCTAAGAGAATACCGATATCACTAATAAGATCATCGAAAGCACTAATATCGATCCTCTTACCCTCTTCTCTTAACGCGTCCTTATATACAACACCTCTCGCGTCGCGCAGTCAAAAAGACGGTTTAGCGTGAGAAATTTTTCAGATCGATTTAGAGTATGGATACCACGACGCCGTTCCGTTGATCATCGAGTTACTCGAGCGAGCGCTAGAAACCAGAGTGCTCCAATGGATCACTCTCGCTCGAGGGACACGAAGAGCGTCATATCGTTCGATCAGAGCTTTTACGAAGAAGGCCGACCAACGCGTTGGTGGGCGTCCTCTCTTGACATCCCGAGGAATCCAGTCGGTGAAGCCTGTCGTCCAGCGGGTGTTTGTGAAGCGCATTACGTGGCCGGCCCACCTAATCTTAGAGGACTTAGCCCATGCGATAACGTCTCTGATCTCTGAACGTCGACCAAGCTCGGAACTCCAGAGACCTTCTCTCCAGAGACCTTCTCTCACTTGCCTGAATCGTCTCACTCCAAGCATCGTACTCTCGACTCCCCGCTGCCGACGCTGATCGCGTGTTCATCCTGCTTTCGCCCAGGTGTCTGACATTGTGAGTCGTATGTTAGGGCAGGAAGAACAATGATCGGCACGGGTCGGACGTTCTTCATCTTCTTTACGACTTCTTCTAGGGGCGTTTACTTGATTGACAGTGTAATCACCATTAACTTGGAGTTCCTCAATAAACCCTGCATGGATTTTCTCTTACAGCTTTGCTTAGTAATCACCTCGACCTACTAGCTGGATGGTATCGGAATATTTCCAAAGCAATCAGGCGGAATTCATGCCTTGCGATGACCTGTATCACCTGTATCACCTGTCGCCCAGTTGATCATCGACTTGCTCGAGCCGGCGCCAGCAGCGTCTCCAATCGTCCCTGTCGCATCAGAGTGGTCCAATGGATCCTCCTCGTTCGAGGGACACGAAGAGCGTCATATCGGTCGTTCAGGGCTTTCACGAAGAAGTCCGACATTGGTGGGCGTCCCGGTGTTCCCTTGACATCTCGCGGAATCCAATCGGTGATGGCTCTCTCCAGTGGGTGTCTGCGAATCGCATTACGTGGCCGGCCCACCTAATTTTCGACAACTTGACCCACGTGACAGCGTCTCTGATCTTCGATCTCCGGCAGAGCGCGAAACTCCGTAGGCCTTCTCTCAATTGCGCGAGTCGTGTCACTCCGATCATCGTGCTCTCGATTCCAAGCTGCGCGACGCTGATCGCGTGTTTATCCTGCTATCGTATGGCCCAGATCTCTGAGGCCTATGTTAGGGCAGGAAGAACGGTAGAGTCGAACAGTTGGGCGCGGAGTCGGACGTTCTTTGCCTTCTTCGCGACTTCCTCGACGCTCTTGATAGCTCCCCAAGCCGCTCGATTCCTCCTACTCAGCTCCGGCGCTAGGTCGTTGGCCAAATTGACTTCGCGACCCAGATACACATAGCTGGAGCATTCGGAGATGTTCGCTCCGTTGAGCGAGAATGGGGCATCAGAAACAAGTCCGTTCCTCATGAACATCGTCTTCGTAAGATTCAGCTGCATTTCAACATTCCCACATACACGATCGAAGTCGGCCAGCATCCGCCTGACTGATGCTCGGTGTTATGAGCACGATGTCGTCAGCGATGCAAGCTATGATGTGGCCGGCCCGTCGACCTTCACTCCCATGTCTTCCCATTCTAGTTCACGCATGACGTTTTCGAGGGTGGCGCTGAAGAGCTTCTGGGATATTGTACCCCTCGCCGAACCCCTCTCTTCACGGCGATGACGACGTCGTTGTAGAATGGTGAGATCTTGGTCGTCAATCCATTGTACAGCTCTCGAAGGACACTGATGTACTGAGTAGGAACGCCCTGAGTGAGCAGCGCTTCGATGACCTTTCGACGGAGTCAAATGCCTTCTTCCGGTCACGACCGCAACGCACAGCGGCGGCTTGAACTCTCGCGGCACTTCGATGAGCTTAGTAATGGTGTGTATGTAGTCGATCGTGCTGAATCTTCTTCGAAATCCTGCTTGTTCGCATGGCTGCCCTTCGTCCAGCGTTCTGCTGATCCTATTCAGGATCACTCGAGTGAACAGCTTGTAGACCACGGACAGCAGACAGATCGTGCGATAGTTGCCAATGTCGTGCACGTCTCCCTTCTTGTACAGCAAGACGGTCTTGCAGGTCTTCCACTGAGATGGAACCTTGCACACCGAGAAGTAGCATGTGAAGAGCCGCGCCAAGGTGTTGATGAGCGCTGGCGGGAGGTTCTTCAGGTGTTCAGCTCTGATCCTGTCAGAACCGGGTGCTGTACGTTTTTTCACCGACAAGATGGCGAGTCGAATCTCGAAAGGTAGAACAGAGGGAACGACGCATCCATCCTGCGGAAGATGACGTGGGGCAGGTGGACGTGGCTATCGAAGAGATCGGAGTAGAAGTCGTGGATGACCTTCTCCATGGTATTTCTGGAAGAGGTGAAGATTCCGTCAGGATGTATGAGGGCGGTCATCTCGGTCTTGAAGTTGGTTCTGACGGGCATTACGGATGCTCAACCCTGCATCTGCAGCTTCAGCCAACACTTCTTTCTTCAAGATCGTCCCTAATTGCCACTATGCATAGCTTCGTAGGCTCGGACGTCAGTTGGTGGTTGCCAGGTGCTCGTGCTGCTCTACGCTGGCGTAGCTGGAGAGTTTCTGGAGACAGACGTCTTTTGGTGAATTCAAGTTCTCGGCTCCCTTAGCGGTCTTCGTGGAGATGGTGTACGAATATTTCTTTTTCTTTTCTCGGCTTTTTTCTTTTTCTTTTCTCAATTCTCGGCTTCCTTAGCGGTCATCGTGGAGATGGTGTATTAATTTTTTTCTGTTCCTCGGAACATGCGACAGCAGAGGAATAGGCGGCGTTGATGTCCTCGCCAACACGCACTTGGCCATGAACATCGATTCGTACGAGTCTCTGACGACCCGAATCGGCGTCTGCGACTGAAGCGATGTGGCTCCGTGCTAGATTTGACTGTGTTTGTCGCGTATGCCCCAACATCCGACTACGACGACGAAGAGGTCGAAGCCTTCTACGTGGAGCTGGAGAAGTTCTATAGTTCACCGTCTACAAAGTGATCATCGGCGAGTTCAACGTCATGATCGGGTCACGAGGGTCACCGGAAGAACTATCGAGATCCAGGGTTTGGAGTGGAACAAGCAAGGGGAATGGCTGCCTGAGTTTACACTGTCACCAAGACCATCCATGGAAGCTCACAGTTCCAGAAGCCTTCTATCGCTGCCATGCAGCGACCTGCACTTTTTGGAGAGCGGGGCTCGGTCAAAAGGGAAACGCAGACGCAGAAGCTGATGCCCGCCCTCGGAAACAGTACCCAACCAGCTGATCGTCGCGAGTGGCGGCGACGGCTCCCTCTCCCCTGCGCCCTCACCCGTACCCTTCCATTTTTTCCCTCTCTTTTTTATACGCTTATTTAGGTATTAATTAATTGACGCAGACCGCTCAGACTATTTGAATCTCATTAAAAACACAAACAGTTTGTCATTTCCTATATTATCCTGTGGTATTTGGCTTAATAGCTCCGGTAGTGAATGTGCCTTGTTGCTCGCTTCATTATGTGATCTACCGTGTCTTATTTCTGATTTAACTACCCAAGTTTGAGGATAAACTCTGTGGTACCAACTCTGTCCGTGTGTGCTTGGCTCGCGTACTCGATCGAAACTACCACTGAACCCAACTCACACGGTTTCCGATTTACCTCACTCCCTGGGAATTTCTCGACGGCCGGTTCCATAACGGGGTCGACCAGATCATCTTCAACCGCAAGTATTGCCTCCCGACGCCTCCGTTGTCCCTAAGTTCTACACGGGGTTGGACCACCGCCTCATTCGCGTCAAGGAGAGAAGGTCTCGAAGTTCAAGTAGAGCAGATCTAGAACGACCACCTGCTGGGACCTTTACATCTCTCATGCCGGCCTTTGGGAAGGTTCCTTCATGGCATTGCCGAAGAAAACGACCGCTTCGTACAGCATCTCCACGATGACCGCTAAGGAAGCCGAGAACTTGAATTCACCAAGAGACGTCTGTCTCCAGAAACTCTCGAGCTACGCCAGCGTAGAGCAGCACAAGCACCAGGCAACCGCCAACTGACGTCCGAGCCTACGAAGCTATGTATAGTGGCAATTAGGGACGATCTTGAAGAAAGAAGTGTTGGTTGAAGCTGCAGATGCAGGGTTGAGCATCCGTAATGCCCGTCAGAACCAACTTCAAGACCGAGATGACCGCCCTCATACGTCCTGACGGAATCTTAACCTATTCCAGAAATACCATGGAGAAGGTCATCCACGACTTCTACTCCGATCTCTTCGATGGCCACGTCCACCTGCCCCACGTCATCTTCCGCAGGATGGATGCGTCGTTCCCTCTGTTCTACCTTCCGAGATCTGACACGCCATCTTGTCGGTGAAAAACCGTAAAGCACCCTGTACTGACAGGATCAGACCCGAACACCTGAAGAACCTCTCGCCAGCGCTCATCAACACCTTGGAGTACCATCTATGCAGTTTCGAGCTGTGTCACCTTGGCCGTAGGGTTTCTAGGCTGGCAGAGACTGAGTATTCCTGTGGAAGTGTGGACCCACCATGGCTAATCAGTCATTAAGTTATCATGTTAGATCCCAGAATGAATTCTGAGCACTGGTTTTGGTTTATACAATGCAACTGTTCTTGAATATGCAGATATCTGTGCAGTCACCACGTCATCCATGATGACACAGGTTTTTAGAAGTGTTGAGAGGAATCTCTTTCCTGGTCAAAAATGATCTAGGTGGCTACTCTAGTTTTAGACTTTACACGAGTCGGTTTTTTTAATACGGGACTGTAAGTATCCTCAAGTGGTTAAGTCGGTTAAGTCTACCGTTCAAAAAGTATCAGCAAGTATCAAAAAAGTCAGCGAAAAACCCGTCGTAGAAACTAGACATGGAAGACGGCATGCTGAAACGGTGAGAAAATATTGAGATAAGACCCTGAATTTGTTTTCGTTTATTGCTCTAGCCATAGCTAAAAGGTTATCGCAACAATATTATGAATTTTTGCTTCGCTATGTTGTGTTATGATGAGATTCTGCTGCTCAGAAAGTTCTGGGCAAGAAAAAGTGCAATAGAAGCCGCTTCTGACGCTGTTTCAGATGCACTTTTGAAAAAATGGCATACATTTCCGTTTTCGCGTTTCATATTCCGGTTTTCAGCAATTTTTGGAGCGTTTCCGTTTCGTCTTTGGTCTGCCGCCTTTTCCAGAAAAAAATTCCGTACATCGCTGCTTACGAGATGTCTCAGATATGGGAGCTTCCGTTGGCCAAGGATAAAATCAGGGTTATGCACATTGATAAAAACAACATGAAAACTGATTATTTAGTTGGCGACCATCAAATTTCGCATGCAAATGAAGTGTGGGACTTGGGCTTTCTTGTAACCGAGAATCTTGATTTTGAAAAACATTGCAAAGAGGTTTCGGCAAAAGCCATGCGCAGAGTGTGCAATATATTCAGATGTCTCCCTACTAGCGATCTTCGAATTCTCCTTAGGGCTTATAAAGTTTATGTGCCCCCTATGCTGGAACATGACACTCCTATAATAGCTCCTAACAAAACCAAAGCTCCTAACAAAACCAAAGTAAGAAAGTTCTGGAAAGGGTGCAAAACAGTTATACCAGGAAAATGTTCCTGCGATCAGGAGGATTCAATTACAGGAACATTCCTAGTAGCGCGGAAAGGATCTCTCAGCTTGGGATTGAAATTTTAGATTTCAGAAGGAGGACGTTTGATTTGGTCTTGGTTTGCAAAATTCTGCATGGACTAATACACGTTGATCGGCAGCAATACTTTCCAGTCAAGCCATCCATTCCCAGAAAATTTCCTAAACTTAAAGTGCTTCTCCCTAGGTCTAGGGCCTCATTCGTCCGAACTACTTCATCTGCAGGGCGGGGAGCGAATACGTCAAGTTGTGTAAGTGTTTTCAGACACCTTCTAAACTTTCGGCTTTCAAAACAATCATAAATAAGTTTTTGAAATACTCTTAGTTTCCAGCATTCTGCTCTGAGGTAGGGTCACTTAACAGCATTGTTTCCTTTCTTCTCTTTAGTTTCCTGTTAGTTGTTTCTTCTTCGTTGCTTTTTATACGCGTAGCCTCGTAATTGTTTCAAACTCTTTTCACAGGGTTGTTGTATTGGAATCTCGACCGCCATGTACTCTTGTCGGTCGCAGTTGCATGTACATAGATTCACATGTCCCAATGAAGATAAAGATAAAGATAAAAGATAGTGGAGACGCAGACATTTCTGTTTAAAGGGCGGGTGGGGGAGGGAAGAAGGCCATTTCGCCTTGCGGCAGTGTGGACCCACACACACTGCCGCAAGGCAGAATGGCGAAAAAAATGAAATGAAGAACAAAAAAACTGGGACAAATTCGCACAACACTGCCTTTCTCCATGGTAGAGCAGTCGACGTAGAGTCAGAAGCAGGAGTGTGTGTTTGACGATTAACGATTCACCGATTTACCAAATTCAGCGGCTTTTTTCGTTAAAAATGTTTAAAGAAATTCACCAACGAAAATTTCCCTTAAATTGCATTAACGACAATGGCACACTATTTTCATAATTTTACTTTCGGCACTATTGTACTTTCGGGACTCCAGAGCTCGAGGAGAGGTCGAAAAAAATTTCGCCCAAACTTTCCCCAGGGGGCTATTTGAGGTGCTGATCACGAATCTGGTATCCGTTTTTGAAACTTCGGCCGATTGCGGCAGGTTACGGTAGCCACGGGTAGCTAAGGCTGCCGAAGCGATAATCACCGATTTCGCCCAAACCTCGCCTAGGGGGTTATCTGGGGTGCTGATTACGAATCTGACATTCGTTTTTCGTTTCACACTGGAGTTTGAGCGAAATCGGTGATCATTACCTTAGTCACCCGTAGCTACCGTAACCTACGGTAATCAGCCGACATTTCAAAAACGGATATCAGATTCGTGATCAGCACCCCAAATAACCCTCATGGGCGAAGTTTAGGCGAAAAAATTTTTCGACCTCTCCTCGTTTTCTAGAGTCCCTGAAGTACAATAGTGCCACTTTTTCTTTATATGAATGCATTTAGGACGAATTTTTTTTTGGATGAGCTCTGACTGTATCGTTGCGATATCGAGGAAACCCTCTAGTTATTGCCTGACCAATTTGTTTGCGTGCGCTTCCATTTTTCGATGCAGTTGTTTCGTACATATTTTGGGCTTCCTAGGCATTTTTGGTGCTTGATTCAATACACTAATTTTTCATACTTCCCAACCAGTCAGTTTTTCAGTTTTTTTATAGTATAATACTCTATAATAACACGCTAAGCGAAGAGTCATATTATCGATCGGCGCCGCCGTAGAAATTATAAAATAGGGGGAAATAGAGGGAAAATTACGACACCAAAATAGCCAAAAATACCCAGACGTCTTCTCCCTGCTTCAGCCCTGGGTAATCGCGGTCGCTGAACACGAATCTGCAGTTCGTTTTTGCAGTATCGATCACCGCCAATCGATGCTGAGCAAATTACGTGACGCGAAAATAGCGGAAAATACCCGGACGTCTTCTTCGTGCCAGGGACTTCAGAAGACGTGCGGAATACGTCGCTTGACGTTGCTGGGACTCAGAAGACGTGGCAAACCCGTCGCTAACTGTTTAGGGATCAGGTAGGCCGATAGGAGTGCCTCGCACTTGCACATTTCATAGCTTGGTTGAAAAAGCATAGAAGACGCGAACAAAACGCTGCGAAACACGATCAGTGCGAGAAAATAGGTGTGAGAAATGAAACGGGAAGAGAGGTAATCACTCCTTCTTATCCGCAAGTTTTTTCGGAAAGTTTCTTCTTTCTTTCGTTCTTCGAGAGGTTGTTCTTGCTATATCAGCTGACGATTGTAGGACTACGCTAAGGCGATTATGATCCTCTCCTGACTGGTAGAGCATGCTGCTGTCGTTGCTTTCTTTCATTGAATTTATGCCGTGCATGTCAACGATTTTGTTCAACCTTTCGTCTTTCTGAGGCTCTCTTGGCAGTATTCTTTGGAAGAGCGCTGTCAACTTACACGTGATAGAGTGAGCGTACCTATGTATGTACATAAAAGCAAAAAAAAAATCAATTGAAAATAGACGAAACCGATGACTACTTTTCATCAGTTGTTATAAATGAGATTAGCCCGAAAATTCGCACTTTACATGCAGTCGCATTGAATTTTCTTTTTAAAGTTCTACGAAAAAGGTGAATCTTTGAAGGCGCAGTTCTGTCTTTAACAACTATGGATTTTTCTGACTACTTGGCAAATTTACTATAACATTGTTTATCGATCCAAAATGCCCTCTACAACATGGAAAGAATTTGAGAAACCCAAAACACACTCGAACCTCGAGAAAATGTGCTGCACGGTTTGGTACAAAGTGCATCAACAATTAAATCAGTAAGTGGAGGACCTATTGGGACAACAGGAATCGTTTTATGAAACAGGCAGCTCTATGGTCTTCGCATGTATCTTCCAAGGACGAACTGTACAAAAGAATTCGCTACGGTCACTGCCTGACCTGAATTCCTAATTAAAGCTTTCTGTAGGTTTCCAAACCATTATGGCATCATAGAAGGATTTTGAGCTGCAGAAATCTACTTAGCGGGCGCAAGTTCTGTTAAGAAGTTTTGTCAGGGCAAAAGGAGACGCACAAAAACGTTCAGCCGTGCTATGGCGCATAGCACTTCGGACCTTTCCAGAATCTGGACGCCTTTCCACAAGCTAAAAGAACTGGGCATAGAAAGACATTTGTTCTTTTAGAAGCCATTCTGTTATGGTTGCTACTGCTGTTCTGTCTACCATAATGACTTTTGTCCTTTAGCAATTTTGTTGACGCTCGATGGACTGTTGTTGTTTGTTGTGAAGATGAAGACGCAGTGGTCATACAATTGCCATGTAGGTGAACGAAAAAAGAAAAAAGAAAAAGATCCAGCTATTTTAACGCGCGCCCGTGATCAGAAGACGCGGAAGGGCATGGCAACGGGCTGAAGCGAAAGCATCAGAGGATCTATTGATTTAAAAGAGAGCATCAGATGGATCCTTCCTTAGACTTGCACCAGAATTTGCTTATTTACTTAGTTTGTTGGTCCGTTGAATATTTTGATGATGGCTGTTGAACATGATGAGCGCTTCTCTTAATTCTCTATTGAATAAGGTTCCAAGGCGTATCAGCACCTATTGAGCGGCCCAAACCTTCGACTTGTTCGCCTTGTTTGGATGTCCTGTAGTGGCTCAAGGTTTCGGACATTATCCTACCAAATCCTCATCCTCTCTAGCCTTTCTGAACCGTCTTGGGGTACAACAGAGGACCTGAAACCATGAAAGACAAACGCATAATCAGTGCTTGTAACGGAGCGACGTCGCTAGTCGACAAGCGAGAAGTCTCTATAGTCTACACCGAGCATGCGTTACGAGAAAGTGGCAGTGCTCGAAAGCTGTGCGTTAAGTCCTGGTGCACCTTTCTTTCCTCGCCAGATAAAACTGATGATGAATCTCAGAAAGGGGAGTATTTCTCTTTGCACTATGAACTAAGCCAAATAAGAAATCACAGGAGTGTTCATGAGCCTTTGAATTTATCTTACACGTTAGAATATGCGCGACATTAAATACAAGCGAAACGAATCGCAGATGCGATGAGATCAGAAGCTACACGGATGTCCCTCCATGGAGAGAAGGCGCTGGAGGTATCGTCGAGGGTCTCGCACACGGTTCATGTGAATGCTGTAGGTGTGCTTGCCCTCCCGGCAGAAGTACTCAGGAGCATCGATGAACGACATTCCTCCAACGTGTGATCGTCGAATGCCGGCCCTCTCGGCGAGTATTCCGGTGAATAACACATCCTCCGGGAGTTTCCTAAATAGACAGCTGTTTCAAGAAGGTTTACCGGTCTGTCAACATGTGGCGCTCTTAGTGTGACGAAGATTTTACTAAAAGGTTCGGGTCACTTTTACTACAAGCACCTTATTTTGAGCAAAAAGAACATACCTGTAGTTTGATGAGTATGGAAACCAACTGTCCTCGGATGCTTTCAGGAGTCGTTGAGGTACATCTGGCCCTTAAAACCATCTCATGGCTATGGAAAGGAGGAACTGGAGGTAAACAGGATGTCACTTCCGTGAAAATAGGCAAATAACCAATATTCTCGGCATAATTAGGCGGTCCGCTTGCGAACCTCTCAAGAGCATCGAGAAAAGGCATGTTGAGCGATGAGTGATTCACATCATAGCTCTTCTTAAAAGTGTCCTTACGGCAAGCGCTCACTGGCAGAGCTTTTCCCAATAGAACACTTTCACCATCTTCAAACACATGACAAGCATAGGGCCTCTGTGTCTCGATTCGCTACTCAGCACGATCAGTCACATTTTCCTGCTTGGTCGTAGAAGTAACTGAACTGGCTGAAGCGCAATATTCGTGGGGCGCCTAGTTTTCTAGAGTACCAAGGCCACTGTAGTCTACCAAAGTGTGAATCGTTGAGTATACTAGCATTATTGAAAGCGACAAGGACGGATAATGACAACTGAAACCACTCCCGAGCGCTCCTCTCACTATAAACCGTTTCCTCGGCCCATTCAACTGTATCACCCAACGCCACTTAGGCGTCGATTTGCTCGTGAATCGCGTCAGTAGCCACTTTCGTTCCTGTAGTGTATCTACATGTTCCACTGGACCTCTTTTGTTCTGAGAACAAAAGCAGTGTCGTAGCTCGTCGACCAATGACCTGCTATTCCTTTTCTAAACCCGCGACTCCTTCGGCTTCGGTTCCTGTTAAAATCGCCGTGACCTGCGAACGTGTACTTCGTTGACCTCACCCCAATGACAGCTTTCAGGCTCACAAATGTCCGCGAAGTTCAGCATGGCGTGAGGCTCCGAGATTCTATCAACTGCGTACCCATTGCACCACCCTTGCGAACCCTCGCTGAAGAACATGGTTGCAGCCCAACTTGTTTTCCCGCAGCCTCTTTCGATTTTCCCACAGTTGCAGAATGAACTACAAATCGAACAGGTTGACATCAGGGATGTGCGGAATTTCCGTTTCCGTGTTCCGAATTCCGGTTTCCGGTCGTTTTAGTCCCTTCGTTCCGTTCCGTATTCCGCTCTCTTTGGGCCGGAAGACGGAACGGAAATGGTGACTCATCACTCATTGATTGTTTTGTCTTCATTCACCTCTTGATCGTGAACAGGCTGAAGAAAGAGATTAACTATGGCGTCGCCTTTTTATGATTTGTAGCCTTCAAACGTGTGGTGCATCTTGATGTTGAAACAATAACAAAATTGGATCCTTTTTTGAAGAGATGTACTACCGAGCGAATAGTATAGGGCCACAAAGGTTTCATGAGTGTTCGAATCAAGAATCAAAATCCTTATCCGGAGCATGCTTGTATTATTCCCCAATAATCTTGGGTCTGACCTGGAACACCTATTCTAAATCAGAGTTCTATAAGCACTCTAGGTTGCTAACTTTGCTTTGCATAAGGGACATTGATCTGTTTTAGTCGGAGGATGGCATTCTAGTCGTGGTGTCTTTCCTCTCCAACCTGCTCCTCTGAGTTTGTCCCAGAGCTTCAGCTACTGCCAAATGATACTATGGTACCCATGCGAACTCAGAGAGTGGGTGCCGCTTCGAGGGTGGTGAACGCAACTGTAACCTTAGCCTTGCCCTCTCCCAATTAGGACAGACCTGGGATATTCAATAAGACTGTTTTTTTACTTCAATAAGACCGGTTAAGTGTCACGAGTGGCGAAATTTGTGGCATCTTACTCGTTAGCTGGGTCCATTGTGTTTAAAATACTTTCTTCCTGGTTGCAGAGAGATTACGCACAAACTTCGATTTATTACAATAGTAATGTTTGCAAACGAACCTTACTAGGGAAGGGTTTCGACCTCCGATGAAACTTCAAGTTGAGACCTGGATCGTTAGAAAGAGCTCGGAATGCTGATTACGAATATGGGTGTCAAAATTGCAAAATGAAAGTCCTGAGCGAGTAATGGCTTGCCGAAATCGGAGGCCTCACCACAGGCTGGCTGTACGACGCACCGGGCGCGAGAGTGGTGAGTCATCGGGGCTCCGTAAAGGCTCCCACAGACTTCTGCGGCAGCGCCGCGGCCCTATGCTTAACCATAGGGCAGAGACGCAGAGCTCGCCGCCGGCGGCGTCCCTGCCCTATTCTTAATCATAGCGGCGAGCGGCGTTGCCGCAGAACTCTGTGGGGGCCTTAAGAAGTAACTGCGAGTGCGGTGGTGGCGCAGGGGTAGTGGTCACATTTGTCGGGTGTGACGTCGTTGGTTCGGTTCCCGTTGCTATCCGTTTTTTTGCAAATCATAATTTATCTTCTAAATGACCTATTGTTCTGAATTATGACACATGTCGGATTAAATAGCCGGGAAAACTACCATACACGTTTGTAAAAATTCTTTAAGGCAAAAAGTTGTTATGGTGACATTTTTATTCGCTATTTTGCACAAACAGAGTCCAAGTTATATATTGAATAACTAGAGGTGTTTCTAACAACCATGGCATTCATGGAACAAAGCAAAAAAATGTGAGAAGTAAAAAGCTGAGTAGAATGTATGATGAGGAAAAATAAAATGTCGTTGATCTACTGCTTTTTCTTCACTCACTATACCCTTTTCACCAGCAAGGGTGGTGTCCATTCTTCTCGGCGAATTTGAGGTGCCAGAGCGTAAAATGACTGCTGGCGTAAAATGTCACCATAATATCGCCGGCAGTTTTTTCCTTTCAAGCATTTTTACAAATGTGTATGGTAGTTTTCCCGGCTATTTAATCAGAAACGTGTCATAATTCAGAACGAAAGGTAATTTTGAAGTTAAATTATGATTTGCAAGAAAGCCTGAAGTGACGGGAAACGAACCAACGACGTCGCACCCGACGAGCGTGAGCACTACCTTTGCGCCACCGCCGAAGCTGGCACGCACCTTTTAAGGAGCCCCGATGACTCATAGCTCTCGCGCCCGGTGCGTCGCACAACCAACCTGTGGTGAGGCCCCCGATTTCGGCAGGCGATAACTCGCACAGGAGTTTCATTTTGCAATTTTGACACCCATATTCGTAATCAGCATTCGGAGCTCTTTCTAATGATCCTGGTCTCAACTTGAAGTTCCATGGGAGGTCGAAATCCTTCCCTAGTTAGTAATGATAATAATACAAGGATTTTTTATTGTTATATGTTGCTGGAAAAGAGTCGCATGCTGCCCAGCCCGCTTCCTAAATTCCTTAACGACAACTCAGTTACTTACTACTATCATGGATATACATATTTATTTATTTATGAAAAATTAGACGAAGCAATGAGTTTTGAGCCATTTCCGTTTCTTTGTTTCGTATTCCGGTTTCCACCCATTTTTGAGCTATTCCGTTCGGTATTCCGTCTTCCGCCTCCCAAAAATTTCCGCACATCCCTGGTTGACATGGAGGCAATTATTTTCTTCTTCCTAAGCCCCTCACACATTTGCGGCATGGCGAGAGCCATCCTCTTGTTGAGCTGGTGGCCAAGCTTGTTATCTCGTTTATTCAACTCGGTTTACGTTTCGGCGATCTCACCTTTGTCAGAGGTTGAAAAGGTGGAGAAACATTTATGAAACTGTCCTCCCAGGTATCACTTCTTGTGTCACAGAGTAATCTGAAGGGGAGATATCGACAAGATTCACGCAGTTATAAAGGAACAACTGACTTTAAAGGTGGATCCCGATAAAGGCAACCAGTTACCCTAAGCGGACTTGAACATGGGCCAATAAGTCTACCCCGCGGGACAACCTGGGCACAAGCTCAACAAGCATCGATCTGAAGTCAAATTGCCAAGGTTTCTTGAAAGCCGAACTTCGTTCAACGTTGCGCTTCGTTAAGGCTCCACTCACTAACCTGAGGGCTCAATTGGTTCGGAATTGTGCCTATGACGGGACACGTTCCAATCCGTCCTATGGGAACGAGGGGAATCGCACGACGCCTGGAGTTGTCTACAATATGTCATGCAATAAGTTTGGTAAGCTCTACATAGGAGAAAAACTCGACCCCTAGGTGTAAGAGTTAAGGTCGGCCTTAAACAAGGCAATGTCCGAAATCCTTAGGGAGGCAGCGCAAGATTCGATGTCATACGGGCGCAGTGCTGCAGGTATCTGTGTCGATTTTAGCTCGAGAGAGTGATACATCGGTGCGCAAGAGAGGCGCTCTAGATCACGGCAAGAAATCTCAAGGTCAACCGGAATGAGGAGTGTCTAGGGGTAACCCATGAAGTATCACCCTTAATCGAGCATGATTTATTTATTTTGGCTGGTCTGACCCTCAGAGTATTAAATCGAGTTATCCCGCGGGGAAGGCTCATTCACCCACGTTCAAGTCCATATTCGAGTAACTGGTGTTCTTTCTCGACATCCACCTATAAAATCTGTCATTCGTTTATAACTGCCATGCTGGATCTTGTCGACCTCTCCTTAGGAGTAGTACTCTGTAGGATGAAACGGTGTTTGGGAAGGCACTTTCATGATGATTTTAGACTTTTTCCGAGTCTGGCGAAGACGAGGTCGCCGAAACATAAGCCGAGTAATACAAACGTGATAACAACCTTGGCTAGCAGCTCAGCAGGATAACATAGATCATAAAAGTCAATATGCCAAGGTTTATTGGAAGACGAACTTGGACCGCCTTACCTCTAATGACAGGACAGGGACGAAGAGCGCCGCCGCGTGCAGTGCCGCGCTGCCCCATCAGACTTCCGTTTACGAATCAGCGGAAAATGAGCAGCGGCGGCATTGCAAATGCCGCCGCAATGACTCGGACCATTATTCCCGCAGCCGCCGTTTTGCTATAGGAAGAGTTCCGTCTGCATCCAGCTAACCGGAAACGGTAGAAATGATGAAATGGCCCCAACTGCAAAGTGTGCCCCTCCTTCCGGTCGGGAGTCACTGCCGCCTCGCCATTGTGTCCATGAAGAGTTCCGTCTGTAACCTACCACCCTCAAGAATAAAAAGTGAAGGAGCGGCGCGGAAAAAATAGAAGGAGCGCCGAGTCACTCCCTCTTTTCAATCCTACACCCGAGTCTTGCCGCTCGCCCTTTTGCGCAGAAGAATGTGGAGGCTTTATGTCTTCGAGATTCTTGAAGTCTTCAAAAGGGGTTCATCCCTTCCTAGTATTGAGTTGTCAGTAATGATGAGATCGACACTTCGATAAAGAGCGCTGAGCATTAGGAAATGTTCGCTGAGTTGACTGGAAATATGCCGTCAGAAGCTCTTCCAGTCCTCACGAACATGTGACCCGATAAAAGGTTTAGCTATAGCCATCCTTTTAGTAATGGACAAAAAACGACAGACCTAGAACTTTACAGAAATATTTCAAAAATCGGCAACACCGGAAGAAAATTGGATTCCGCCGGTAGAAGCATGAAGAGATGCCAGACAGTTGTAGGAGCCTTTGGTTTGGAATGGTCCGCTTCTAAAACAGCTCTGAGTTTCGCTCTGCCAGTTTCTTAATGAGGTATCCATCCAGTGATGAGGGATACCGGCAAGCTCTCCACTTTCCGTTATGCTAGACGATCCCACCAAGAACGTTCGGAATGAACGGCTGTTGGAAATCAACAAGCTGTTAAAATTTAGCATCACGATATTTACAATCTAAAGTCATCTTGAAAGATTTCGTAAAGTCCACTTGTGCATTTTGAGATGCTGATGTTATGTAGACCTTGTCAGAAAAATCCGTCTGCTGTGCAATCGAAGCGCATATTTTAAACAGGTTTTCGTCGAAGCCTATGGAGGTTTCTGCATTTGAGCTGAAATTTGACTCTCCACAAAACTGACTTCAAGTGAAAGTACTATTAGGCAATATCGTTATCAACTTACCGCAGAGCACATATGTGCCCGAAGAGCAGTACTTTGGGAAGCTCTTGTTCGGGAAAATCGACTCTGGCACCATCCATTTCGTACGACCTCGCTGAACTCGCGTCGACACGTCACATTTCCCAACAATGCGAGGTCCAAATAAAAAGAACAAAGAAATGTGGTGGAATAACTGACAGATTTGATAGCGCGTAATGGAAATGAACAATTTGGCCCCGAAGCTAAAGCGATGGCGTGCCTTCCTCTGTCACCAGTTATCATCTGTGAGGTCAACCCACAAATCCACCCAAGCATCAATTTTTGGCGTGACCTGCCGCAGTCGTTGAGCCCTGGCCTCTAATGAAATGGGTGTGAAGTGGTTAGGTGGTGGGATGGC
Organism: Heligmosomoides polygyrus polygyrus; assembly: GCA_947396885.1. Lineage (NCBI taxonomy): Eukaryota > Metazoa > Nematoda > Chromadorea > Rhabditida > Heligmosomidae > Heligmosomoides > Heligmosomoides polygyrus. The sequence continues at coordinate 42,220,760 of OX377201.1, forward strand.
CCCTTGTGCACCCAGTAGTTCCGGGTCTCCAAAAGAACTAGTGAACTGTTGATCGCATTAACTTAATCCGGAAACGGTTCAGAAAGTTTTCGAATAGAACGTACTTGTCTCGTCGCACAGTCGCTCATAGTTGCGAATCAGCAGAACATTGTCCGAGTCGGCTTTCACCAAGCATTTGGCTGCTGGTATTCTAAACATGTGACGGACTTCGATAGGAAGCCAAAGTGTGTGGTCGACACTGTTTAGCTGCCGCAAAATTAATCGCCATAACGGACCGTTTGCTGCAAACTGCTGTAACTCAGCTTAAACACAACTTTATTATTCGAAGTAAAAACTGTCAGAATGTATATATTTTTGCCAACGAGAAGGTAATGAATCTAAATCTTTACAATAATAACTGAGAGCACAGGAATTAACGAAATCAAGGGGGGGTACATTCAACATCGGCCAAATTAGTGCATTGTTTCTGACGCATATGATAATCAAGAGCGTGGAAAAAGTGAAAGTGATAGTCAGTGGGAGGGGGGGGAGTTCGGGACGATGGAAAACTTCGATACTTAAGTGGGTCGATTTTCGCTGAGTGATTTGTGAGGTGTACTTGCGTTGCCCTGCAACAGGAGTGGCCCTCCTCTATTCACCACTCCCGGCTACAATTTTTGCAACTTCTCATGCATTTGGTCTAAATCACAGCCCTTGCTGTACCTGCCTGACCAGGTTGCAAAATGCTGTATGCATTACACCTTTAAAACACCACCACAAAGTAAGCATAACATTTTGGAGTGAAGGTTGGATTTAGGAAAGGATGTTGGAAGAGGATCCTTATCTACCCAGACAAATCCCATTTTCTGTCATCGCAAAGAACTCATTTTTCAAATACAGTTATAATACGGCTTACAAAAGGCTCATTTTAAAGGCGAACCAGCAGGCTGGAGCAAGTGTCGAGACGTGCCGGGCGCTGCTCATCGGTCAGCTCATGAGGCACCTACTTCGACGTCTTCTTCTCCTTGCCTATTCTCGCCAAATGTCATGCTACCGTACTATGATGTACGCCAAGGTCCTCTGCTAACGAACGTGTATTCGACTCCAAATTTGCGACTCTCCTCAAAACTTCATCGCCAAGCGACGACCGGCGCCCGCGACCCGGCTTTCCATCGAGATCAACACCGCGAGAAGCGAATTCTTTGAAGAAGAGCCTCATCGATGGTTCGCAAGGACAGTCAGTCGCATAAGCGCTGCTAAGGGTATGGGATGCCTCTGTCGCAGAATGTCCCAATTAAAATTCGTGAAGCATGGTGACTCGATAGTCGCGTCGGTTCATGATTTTACGAAGCCCTGGAAAAGGCCGGGTAGAAAAATTAGAGCGACACCCACATATGTTCTTTGAAAGGGCAAAAAGCCTGCTAAAAGATATGTGCACCTTTCCCCGAGATGGAGTGGTTCAGGGTTTAAAAAACATACTTATTTCTACATACCTCGAAACGGGGATTAATTTTGCGACAGCCTAATATAATAAACCGACGATGAGAGCTCCTACGCACTTTACAGTTATTGGCGCAGTGTTGCTTACTTCCCTACCTGGTGTTCTTGAAATAAAGCATGGCATAGGTCTTCAGTGAGAGCGAGTAGTACCCTTCTTCGATGTCGGCGACAACAACGTCATGGAAACCTGCCTCCTCAACGACCAGCTTTTCCTCAATTTGCACAGTGTTCTAAACAACAACAGTTCTTCTGACAAGAAGGGAGAAAACTTCAAGTGAATGGTGCAACAGATTTGAGTAACATAGGGTTTCTCGAGGAAATATGAAACCGTAGTGCTATGCACTTCCTTCTGAACATTAACACGGATTTACAACATTTTCATTTTTGAATCCAGCAGTACACATTGGAAATCCGGCGGAATCCCAATGAAATTATATTCCTTCTTATCCAAGTTAATACCAAACTGACATCTTTTCAAAATACCGCAACGCATATTTTCTGGTCTAACTTTTAAATCGCCATCATCATCATTTCATTAGAGTCTGCCCCGCTTGGTAGCGGAATCTGTTCTTCTGCTTGATGACGACAATTCTCCCGATCAAATAATTTAGTCGGGATGGACACCAGCTATCGTTGAATCTAATCGCAAAGTATCTGAGCAACGTTGCTTCGGGCGTTCTCTGGTCCGCTCTCCAGGACCTCAAGGTTCAGGCAAATCTCACGGGCGGTGACGTCGTTAGCGCGAAGGAAGTGGCCGTAGCATCGAAGACGAGCTTCGCGCAACATGTCGACTATCAGAGTGACACCGAACCTCTGTCGTAGAGGGCCACAGCGAACGCGGTCCGGCCGTCCATCTTAACGATTTCGTTTTTTTCATCGAGGCGGGCCTCAATTTTCTTGGTCGCGGGCCTCAATCTTCTTGGTCACGGGCCTCGTACTCAGCAACGCACGTCAATACATAGCGGACGACTACTCTATGCATAAATCTTTAATTCGAAGTGTTCAAGCGTCGTCTCGTCTCACATTACCCCAGTTAAAGAGCGCCATTTGAACCAGGCTACATTCGTTGGTGCACTCAACTCCGGCTTTGGGTTGCCAGTCACGATGTTGATCCAAGACATTTAAGCGTGAGAGCTCATTGATATTAATGGATCGTTCACATCCGTCGTCAAGTGTTCCGCCTTTTTAACGTCTAGCGTGAGTCCAAACAATGCCAAGTGATCACTCCACGCCTGTGTCTATCGCTCGAGTATGGTTTTGTCCTCACAAAGCAAGGCGCGTCATCAGCACACAGCAGCTTTCGAGATGCCGCCATCTGGAGATCTCGTGAGATTGCATCCATGACGGCCACAAAGAGCAGTGGGGAAAGCACAGACCCCAGGTACAGAGATGGGAAATTCCGTAGAGGTGCCCGCTGGTGCTCGCACTCGACTCCTTGGAAAAGAGTACAGAATGCGCACCCACTCAATAAGCTCTTCAGGGATGCCATGTTGTCGCAACGCGCGCCAAATAGCATCTCGCGGAACGCAGTCGAACCTACAATTATGAACACAGTTTCTAGCAAGAGCTACAAAAACATGGAATAGCCTGCCTAGCGCAATGGTTTCTTCGTTATCCCCAGCTAGTTTCAATCATAAACTTGAAGCGCATCTCAATCAAAACGGTTTTTTTTTTACGTTTCCTTTCTCTCAATCCACGCTAGCGAATCATTCTCAATATCTTGGAAGCTATATGGAGTTAGCCCAGTAGTAAAATGAAGTAATTCTCTTACAATTCTCTTACAAATAACATTTATTTATACGAGGTTGTACTTAACTTTCTAAATAAATTAATAGTGTGTTCGCTTTGGCTGAATGAAAATTTATATTTGTAAAAAAAATCGTGGCCTCTGTTAAAGCAATACGGAACTCAAGAAGTTTCACGAATCATTTTCGGCTCTTGTTCTTAGAGCTTGTGATGAAGCCTCCTGATTTGAGAAATTAACAACAAGTTAGTTTTAAAACAAATAAGCTATATTTTGTAAAGTACCTTTTCAGTGAATCAACTGCTAGTCTTCTTAAAAAAAAAACACTTTTCGCGTCACTCATGAAGAAATCTTTTCTTGCAAATCTTCAAAAGGGGCGCTTCTCATGTAACATCTTGTATCAATCAATTTTGCATCTCTTTTGGTACAATAATTGCTCATCACTTTTGCTGGTCTTTGAAGAGCCAACTTTTGCAGTGATTTTTGTGTTCAACTTGTTTTGCACCTCTTTGGGCTGAATAAATGTTCATGTTCGTAGTAAAAATAAAAAGTCCTTAGAGTCCAACATATATTATTTGAAATTCAACTCACAGGTTTGCCTATTAGAAATAGGACCTTCGTTGTTTCGTCGTACAATTCGGACATCGCCCACGATTCTCGTATCCGCCGCCGCTCCTCGAAGCGATCAGGCATAGAGTTTATCATTACTAGAAGTTGCAACCTCTCGTCAAGCCGCGGTTCGACGATAAACCGAATCTTCAGGTTGATCCTATTCGTGTCATCCTCTGCAATCGTCATGGGTGAGCAACGCCGCGGTTAAACAAAGCCTTTGAAATTTGACAAGCAAAGCCTCGAGAGATCAGCTCGAAAACAGCTTGTAACATGGCGTACCTAATTTTTTGTGTAGGCCATATTTTTACTAAAAATACGGGTGCTCACTAAATTGTAAATAAGTGTTCACGAGAGAAACAGTTACAAATAGCTCAAATAGCAAATAATCATGCCCAGGTGACCTATTCGAAAAGGTTTTGTTATTCAACTTTTACAATTTGAATATTCGGATTTAAAAATTGCTTTTTTCAAATGAACATGTTCGAATTCAAATGCTTAAATGATTAATTCTTTAAAACTTGCATACTTTTAAAACGAATTCGATTTCAAATGCTAGAAAATTTCTGGTATTTGAAGGTAATCGAAAATTCAAAAAAATTAGAGAGCATGACTGCAGTTTACTCTCAAAGGATTGCTTTTGGTTGTGTATTGCTGCTGCTCCTCCGAAAACAAAATCCAAGTTAGCCGATTAGAGAAAAATATGCTTAATATGAGAATGTGAGAGCAAAGGAAAATCTGCTGAAGACTTCTCCCGCTCTGATAAATATAGGTTTCCTTCCCTCCAAATGGCAACTCCAATTCACACCTTATTGAGTTCATCCGTGCAAATTCCGACTGCAGTTAAGTTGTGTACTATATGACAGAAGTAGGGCATGGTTGGTTGAATGTCTTTTTTCGCGAATGAGATATGCACTGACTTTGCTTATAGACAACTTTTTGAAAACAATCCATGGCGATTCTATCTGCTATGTGTGCACATGGCTTGCTTAAGAATTGTCTTAAAAGATATGACCACTGCTACTTCGTTCCCAGAAGCACATGCTTATGTTTTTTCGAAATATCTGCACTGTTTGGTTGTGGCTTGCACCGACAGAAGTGAAGAGGACTGAAAGAAAATCAAAAAACCAACTCTGTTCGTAGGGCGGCACTTGTAGACCCAGCAAAATCGGCACGTAATGCCTAGCAAGAGGAATCAGCGCCAGGAAAAGGGCGAGAATGTAGGCCCGATGAGGTATGTCAGTGCTTGCAAGTGTAGTCGTTGTCGCAACCGCCGTCGGGAGTCGCGGAAAATCTGAACCAGAACTCGAAGAAGCTGGTATTGTCTCGGGAAGATTCGGGAGAAGACACGCTCCGGCCAGCGTAGCTACGCGACAGCGCGCTTGGAGCAGCGGTGCCTATCGCCGCTTCTGATCTGCTAGCAGACTGATGCAGCCTGCAACCATCTAAAAACCAAGCGGATTAAACGCAGGATACTCAAGGACAAGCAGCAGCTAGCACTCAGCGCAGAACTCACGAACACAATACAGGGTGTCCAAAAATGTCGAGCCGTTTGAGTGATCACAGAACTCCTACACCTTCAGCTACATTAACGCTATCTACCTGCCCTACCACTACATAGTACTCAGTAGTTGTCTGTAAATCGTGGATGAGATAAGAGCACGATTTATCGGCTGACGCGTGGTTGTGGATAATGTGCTCATCTTCGCTTACATGTCGACGCATCCAGCTTAATGGCAAGGTTTGAGGCGGCTCCAGTGCTCAACAGCCAAGTCAGATCCGTCAAAAAACTCAGTCGAACTGCATTCATAGAGAACATTATTAGGCCGTCGCAAAATTAATCGCCAAAGCGGACCGCTCACTTCAAACTGCTATAACTCAAGGAGGGCACATTCAACATCGGCCAAATTAGTGAATTCTTTTTGACGCAAATGAGAATCTAGAGGTCGTTCAGGAAAGGATGTTGGGGATGTCTGGGTCCCTATCTATCCAGACAAATCCCCGCTCCCTGTTATCGTGGAGGACCCATTTTTCATCTGTCGTTATAATACGGCTTACAAAAGGCTCATTTTTAAAGCGAACCAGCAGGCTGGAGCAAGTGTCGAGACGTGCCAGGCGCTGCTCATCGGTCAGCTCATGATGCACCCACTTCGACATCGTCTTCACCCTGCCGATTCTAGCCGAATGCCTTGCTACCGTATTATGTACGCGGAAGTCCTCTGCTAACGTACGTGTATTCGTCTCCGGATCTGCTTCGACGGCTCTCCTCAAAACTTCATCGCCAAGCGACGAACAGCGCCCGCAACCCCCCTTTTCATCAAGACCGAAACCGCGAGAAGCGAATTTTATGAAGCAGAGCCTCACCGTTCGTTCGCAAAGACAGTCCGTCCCAAAAGCGCTACTAATGTTATGGGATGCCTCTGCCGCAGAATGTCCCAATTTAACTTCGTAAAGCATGATCACTCGATAGTCGCGTCTGTTCATGTTTTTTGAAAGAGCAGAAGAACCTACCGAACGATATGTGCGGCTTTTCCTGGGATGGAACGATTTAGGGTGAAAATGTATTTCTTTATACATACCTAGAAATGGAGATTAATTTTGTGACAGCCTAGTAGTACAAGAACAAGTGTGCGCCTTCGTAGAAGTGTCTGAAGGGCATGCTTGAGCACCGACCAGTCGCAAAAGAGTTCCCCGACTTTTAATCAGAATCATTGGAATATAGGATGCGATAAATGGTTTGGCGAAGCGGCTAAAGCTGAAGGAGCAGAAGGTGTTAGAGGTGCTGGACAACGGGAGCGCTGTAAATTTTCAATGGTGACGAACAAGCGTGGGCGGCTGAGTTATGTGAAAGAAGAACTGAGGATATATTGAGTGGCATGGAACAACACATAAGGCGTACAGGTATTAGAAAGCCGTCGTCGTCGTATTATATGTAAGGGTTGCCATACACTTAACAGAGCATAGCCGCGAATATCTTGTGGACGGCTTGATGTAGAGATCGCGCAATGAATCTTTCTTATGTGTCTCAATTGTTGTTTAATGGATGGTGTAAATTCCATTCACATGAAGTTCTGCATTTGAAGGGTGCACGAGTTCCTGCGCCGAGCAGTGGTGAACCCTTCAATTCTAACAAAAATCTTAGGTTCACTAGTAGTGAATGTTGTGCATTGGGATGGGGACGCAGCATGCCGATCAGGCCACATCGAGTGGACGTGTTACAAGGAGGGATAGCGTACGGTCAGCGCTCTGATTAGCTAGTGCACATTCGGTAGGTGATCCGATTGGTTGTGTTCGACTGACACGTTCCTGCCTTCCCGTATAGGCCACATTAACTACTGGTGCCGATCTTTAATTATTTTATATGAAGCCCTCATCCAGATCTAACTTTGCAATCACAAAAATTGGGCAGCCGCGTTATTTTTTGATCTGGAAAAATTCCTTTCCCTCAAGGATTTCCAAGATTTTGAAAATGAGAAATCATGTTTAGCCCACGAATAGCCAAAATTAGTAGAGAATAGGCAGACAATCAACCGACTGAGGCGTAGTTCCTGCTCCTCTACTAAACCACACATTCTGGCTGTGGAAGTATAGAAGCCTCTTTCGTAATCGGAAAGGAGCTAGGCGGTCCTCAGATTAATTCCACCACAAGCTCTCCCTAGTAGATTTTTTTCATTTCATACACTCATCTAGGAGTGCGCCGATTGAATTAAATTAACATGATCCATGCGCAGCAGGATGCAACGAATTCTGGGAGCAGAAAGTGTCGCCTTCAGCAGCCCCTAACTGTCTCGCAGTAATCCTTGAACACCGTTGACAATTGCGCAAGTATTATACAATACAGGCAGTATCTTTTGATCTTTGGGCGGAAAAAGCGGAAAAAACACCTTCCCGCCGCTTTCTGTGGCGCTCTTCAAATCGAGCGCATTGTAAAATGAACATATTCGGGATCAGCAGCGCGCTATCTTCCCCGATGAGCTACAAGGCACTCAGTGAACGCTTGAAATGGAGTTCAGTGACCCAATTTCCGCCCGGCGCAGCTGACCCTTCCCTCACGAGGGAGAATTACACCCACTGATAAGTTCTCCTAACTAGCTGGGGAAGATCAAGATTCGCCCAAATTTAAAGCCTATCCTCTACTTCACAGATAACACCACATAGTTCTCTAGAGTTCCTAATTTTTTTGCGATCACAGTGATATAATTTGTACAATGTACATGCGCGTATAATTTTTACCACATGCAGAGCTGAAGCTTTCGCCGTGTTAGTCAGCAGTAAACTGATTTTACAAAAATTATTTTTGAGGGTGAATTTCGGCTATTGTTTTTTCTGAATCATAGATTGATAGGCAAACTCAAAAAAAAGGCTAAGGGAATCGGTAATTTAACAGTAAAAAAGCTTTTCAAGAAAACTGTCCAAAAAATAACACGGCAAGTAAATAAATACTGGGTCACCTTTTCTTGACATTAGCAGAACATATTCCTAAAAATTTTGATGCAGTGCTCTAAACGTCAGGCAACTCCTACGAATTACGGTTTACGTCGGTCTTTTCGCAACTGATTACAATTCATGAAATTTCACCATTCACTTAAGCACACCCTGCCACCAGCAATCCTGCCACAACCGCGTTGCTATTTCCATCGAACATCAGCGAATGCTAGTGAAATGTCTTCTGCTGCTTCGTTGTCGAAGGCGTTCGCCGGCTTTTCCTAGCCGTGCGAAGCTCTTTGAAGATCCGCCGTGTACCAGCAGATTGAATTTGATCCAAAATTCGGAGGCGATCATCCTCTGAGCACATGACAAGGATTCGTTATCAACTGAAACTTGAAAATGCGAAATTGAATGCCAGGCTTGGTCTGTGGACTGTTTGCCGCGGACAATATGGTAAACAGTGAACCTAACTCGCATGTTCCTTGGCAACTTAATGTGCCTGTTACATATGCCTGTAAGCTGCTTTTCTATTCAATCGTTACAGCCGCATTGTACAAGAAGGACTGCCCCCTTGCAAGTGAACCTACGATTATGCTGCCTTCATAAAAGATTTGTCTAGATCGGACCGGCTATATAAACATCTCATGAAGATATTTACTGTAGCGTTCAAGAACGACACGTTTAGGAATTGAACAAGATTGTAGCAGCAGTAAAGGCAGTACGGTGTCATCAATTTTAGGATTGCCTTATAATTATAATGCGTGCCCATAGATAATCGTTCACTCTTGGAGATCATTTGAAATTTGCCCGTTGTTTGTAGCGCTTCTCCGAAAGAACCCAGGATCTTTTCCCACGATCCAAGGAGATGAAGTGCGTGTAGAGGAAGCTTTCTGGGAAGATTGTCCTTAAGACTGTCTCGAACGAATAAGACTAGAACAACAAGAAAATATCTGTGGAAGTGATTGGCACACATTAGCAGTGATGAGGATGTCTGATCATCACGCGCTTTGGAGAGTTAGTCAGTCCATGAGAAGTGGGGTTGACTAAAAAGTTGCTCGGCTAAGAACAAACGCATGGTGCAATCAAGTCCAGCTCTCAGTCAAGGCAGGAGGAGGTACAACAGCACGGGTATAATCTTCCTCTGTGGAATCTACACTGCATACGCAATAAATAGGTTGGCGAGGTGGTTCCAGGAGAAAGTGCGCACTACACAAGGTCGTCGTAGATTATCTACAGAGCAGTCGGATGTAAGGGCGCTGTTTTCGCTTGGACTGACCCTAATTGCGCTCAATACTAAAGAACTAAGAGGTGCATGAGCAAGGCAGATGAGCGCCTTGGTGGGCGCTGAGCTGAGGCGACGAAATGCTGATGGCACAGGACTAGGCGGAGAACTCACTGAATTTCTGGAACTGCGGCCAGCTGAGGCAGTGATGATGGCGAGACATCGTCTGGCATTTGGAGGGGATCACGGACGCGGCGGCGGCCCGGAGGTCCAAACCGTAGCGGTGACCAGTCCGTCTCGCACTCTGGAACCATATCTCAGGAGCGCATCTGTGTCGCGGCGCTAATGTCCGCAACATGCACAAGCGAAGGAAGGAAGTGGGTAGGCCTCCCTCAAGGTGGATCATCGCCCTTCATCCGGTCCCAGCTCAAGACGGTGACGAATTGGCGTCACGCCGCAACAGATGACGACACCGCATATTTTACAAAAGATAGTTGGGTCACTTAGGAGTCACAATAGATCCAAACGACCGAAAACGACTAGCAACACACGGCCACTAAAACAACGCTAGAGCCATCGTTACGTGCGTTTGAAAGAAGCAGCAAAGACTGATGGTGGACGTCTTAATGCCAAAATGGGAACGACTTCTGGTACAGTAAAAGGGGAAATGTTGGTGTGGAAGTGATGGAAAAATGCATAAACATATACTGTCGTTGGACTATAACTTTGGGGACTACTGCGAGTGTTCTGTGCAGCAAAACAGGCTAAATTTGTTTTTATCTTCATTTTTGGTCTACTACTTAGGTGATCATTATCGTTTTTTCCAGCCGTTGATGCATAGAGAGGCCAACGAGTTCGCCATGGCCAAATTTACTCAAGTGTTGCTACAGATGTCCCACCAGTAGAAGGAGAGGTTACCATGGTGGCCGTTCACGAGAAGTGTTAACAGTTTTTCCACTTCTAGTAAGTGTTGACTGAGTTTGGAATGATTGACCATGCTAGAATTTCGTCCGCACACCGCATATTTTTGCCTAATCTGTTTCTGCCCCTCACGAGCGTTCTCTTTTGTGTGGCTTATTCGTTCTTGTTATCCGTTCATTTTTCTGGACGGTTTTCATTCCATTTGACCAATTAATTGGTTAGTATTTTCAACGTTAGTTTTGTTTTTAACGAGTTCCGAGTTTTCTGCATTGTTTGGTCATCTTCTTTACTATTTCTACTTCTTCACAGTTGTGTTTGGGTTGTCTAGGAGTAGTTTTATCGTTCTATCTCTCTACAGATTTTTCAGTCTTTTTATCTCTCTACATCTACATGTTTTTAAATTTTTAAATTGTGCTATTCCGTATCGACATGTGTACTCGAACATGCGTGCCTCCCTTCTACGCCATCGCCCGGAGTGCATATCAGTTTAAAGACGCCCTTGAGATACAGGGCCCGCCCCGGAATCGTGCGTGTAGAAGGTCGTAGTCCTAGCACACTTACGGCCAAGATGACTTTACGGAAGCTTTTTGTTTTGACCTTTTATGTTTATGTTTTTGAAGGCTTTTATAGAAAAATTCTTTTATTATAGCAATCCAAAGCAGGGCTGCTTTTGGCGAAACAAACAGTGGTCGTGAAATCTCTTAGGACATGACATTTGATGCTATCCTAAAAAATCCAAATCGCAGTCCATGCTTCCTTTTTTCTCTTTATTAGAGTCTTATTCATGAATGGTTAATAGTTTGCCATTATTAATGTCGTTGTGTTCTAATGTTTGTGTTTAACGCTTGGTATTGAGCGCACTATTAGGTGCTTGAATAAATAAATAAAAATAAATAATAAACGTCTGTAAGGTTTCATAGCTACACTCATACTCAACATCCCGGTCCCCTCCCATTGCTGCTCATGCCAAACTGAACCAAGTCTTGTATTCCTTCAGAGCGGTGAATTCGTACCAGGCTTGCCCGGAAAGAGTTATGCACCCACTTGTTCAAGAACCGGCCTCCACAATGCCTAAAGGCCAGCACCTTCAAATTGCTTCAACGATAATCTGGAGAACCAGAGTGAAGATCTACCCTAACATGACAAGAGGTCGCATAATAGCAGATGTTTGCTAACCTATTACAACCCCTGTAGGCAATCGTTAGAAAAAAAGATTATCAACAGCAAGTTGGGTGCAACACCTAAACCTTCTCCCACTGTTTATCGAGGTGCAGCACTACCCTTGCACCATTGGCATCATTCCGATCTTTTCCAATATTCGAGGACAGTATTCAATAACACCTCCAGTCACCTTTTTTTTCGAAACTAAACTGGTTAGGAAACAGGTTTTTCCCAACCCTGAAAACCCCTTTGACAACTACATTTGTGTAACAGGGGCACTTCCATGAAGGACTGCCACTCTATATTGGCAGAAATACGGAGTCGACGAGCCGCATTAGGTTGCATTAAGGGTACTGAGGAGCTTAATATCTTGAAAAATTAGAATTTGCTTTCAGACCAGCCCCGCGGAACTTTTGCACACTTTTTGCTTTTTTTTTTGATTAATTACTTAAGAGTTGCTGGCCACCAGAATTTTTCGCACTATCAGTTTACTTATTTTTTAGTTGGGCGCGCGGAACGCAGTCGGAGGAGGTGTCGCGGGCACGCAATACCAGGTACTTGGTTCGGATTTCCCGCCCAGGTCAACCAAGCCTCCCATGCCTTCGGCGTCTGTGATTTGGTACCAGACTTGTCTGAGAATGATAAATCGCTGACTTGTTCATCGGCTGACCATCGCAAGTCGTTGTGCGGACCAACTACGCGTTCAAATTGCCTCCTGCAAGTAGAATGCCTGAATGCCATCATTAAAGGAATTAAATAACTGTTCGTCATCCTTTCTTCTTCTAATTTTTTGGTTGGAATTGTTTGCCTGACAACCTATGCTTTGAGCGGCACTTTCTATTCAAAAGTCTTCTTCTGATTTAAACATTGTCAGCAGAATTAGCAACTCTGCACGTCAGCTAAGCTTAATTCGCGACGTTTACATCAAATAACTGGCGGAGCTTACGACAATAGCAGGCGACCTTCTGCTGAAGGAATTGTGAACTGGTTCACCAAGTTTCTATCGCGTTCCCTTGCCGTTCCTTCCACGAGCTCGTTAACAGCTTTACCATTCTCCTATTTGAGATTCAAAAGGCATTCCTATGATTAAGAACGTAGTTGGTGCTATGCTACAGCTATGAAAGCTCAGTGATAGATGGCGCTCCTAGGAAGGGAACCCTCTTGAGGATCTTCTCTCAATTGTATTCTCAGTTTTTTCCTCACAAAAACCCGTTACCTTAAGTAACTCTCTCAAATCGCTTAGAAAGGTGAAACTGCAATTACTAATTTTGTCGTAAGCACCCTTCCTATACGCCCTTTTAAATGTATATCCTCTTTAAAATGGTCGGCCAAAAAGTCAGTATTAGAAGCTATTCCTTCTCAAGTTATCAATGACATTAGAGGTCTTACGTTGGAGCAAATACTTTCCCTGATTTGAGCAAAATGTTTTGTTTCGATTTGAATAGAGCTAGTGGCACACCTAGAGAAGCGAAACTCTTTGTATCTCGAACGCACTTGATTTACGCCTACGCCGAAGAAGTTGAATAATGCCTTTCTTACAGAAATCTTGGAACGTTCCTTCATGGATAACACACTATCTGAGCTCGACTGTGTGACTGCATGCATTCATCAAACCTTCTTTTAGCTGGTTCCTACCTACGCCGAAGAATGCAGGTTTTGTCTGACCGTTTGGTGCAGCTAAACTGGAAGAAATCCAGCTGGATCCGGCAGCCGGAATTGCTCAAGAGTGCAGTCAGCACTCCTCATATAAAACGACCGCATTTGACTGCTGTGAAGTGGAAGATTAACAGACCCCGTTAACATGCAGCATGAGACATGCCCATACACAACTGCAAAGGCTCGGCAGTTTATTTTGCAGAAAAAGGAGTGCAATGAATCAACCCAGGGAACTCGGAGCAGAATAGCCTCCGCTGCTCTTCCAGACATCCATTATGGCCGTCATCAGATTAGCGAGGAAGAAGCGGAAAACAAACGTTCACGACAGTGAGAGGAGCGTCCCTAGGAAAACGTCTTGTTCTGGTAACCACATGTCAGTCTCGCGATCTCAAGCCAGTAGCTGTCGGATTGTGATCGTCGAGACGATAACGCCGTCCCGTTTTTTGTGCTAGCACACAGCACACGACTCGAACGTCTCCATCAATTTCCGTCGTTCGCGGGATTAGGCGGCCTAGTGACTGAATCCCACGTTATTTAGCCTAACTCGAATACCTTACCTTACCCGAATCGACCGTCAACAGGATGATGCCAGCTGAAGGATAAAAACTGTCTTAATCAACCAATCTTGGGATGCACCACACATTCTGCTTTCACAAGATATCGTGGGACAACTGCGTATTTGGCCACTGAATTGAGGTGGCCAGCTGATAGACAAGTCCACACCTCGTCCTTCCCGTACACATTTACTACCACTTCATCGACCTTGGAGGAATGGAAGGCATGGCTAGCCAGAACGAGAAGACTCCAAACTAAACGTATGGAATAGAGTGCACGGCGACGAACGGCGTCTCCTATGACTGCGCCACCACGCGCCATGTATGCAATACTTTTCATTGAAAAACTGGCACAGAGTGCCTCCCACCTCAGCTCGATGAGCGTCGTGTCACGAACGGCGCCTCCTCGCTCGACATGACCTCAGACTTTTCACCAATATCTTAGACTGTTATCGCTCTTATGGGATGGGAAACCCATTAGGGAAGTACGAGATTACCCTCGACCAGCTATTAAAAAGTTCGCAAGAAAAGAAGCCTCCCGAAAAGGTCTGAAAACGACCTATTGTGAGAGAACTAAGTTTCATTAAGTTTTTTTTTTGAATTGACGGTGCTAAACAAGAGAGTTTGCATTTTTCAATTACTGTCTGATTTTCAGGACAGAAAAGCAAAGTCACCACCCCAACGCCTCCGATGGTTTTGGTACTAGGTTGTCCGGAAGGTTCTCAGTGTTTTGCGTTACTCTTTCTCATTCGTCTATTACTAAGTAAAAATTCAGCTTGCATTGCGCATTAATGCCAGTTTTTGAGCAGAATTTTTCGCCCTATCTGGCTAAATAATTTATGTTTCAACGTTGCTTTATATTCCAGCTCTTGAAGGGGTTATTGAGGTACAGTCCCTCTCGTTATAACGCTCTGAAGGGACCGTAGGAAAACCGCGTTATGACGGGAGTCGCGTCCTAACCGGAACTGATCTTTTTTACACTCTCTTTCGCGCAGCTTGATCTAAAATCGCATACAATCAGACAATGACCAGTATATCGGTGACATATGTGACCATGGATAGTATACTTGTGCTCGAATAATCGAATTCGAATAAATATTCGAATAATTTATTCGAATTCGATTTTCGATTATTTGATTATTCGAGTTTCGTAAATTCGAATAATTATTCGAATTCGATTAATCGAGATTAGCAAATTCGAATAATTATTCGAATTCGATTAATCGAGATTAGCAAATTCGAATAATTATTCGAATTCGATTATTCGAAGTTTGCAAATTCGAATAATTATTCGAATTCGATTATTCGAGTTTCGTAAATTCGAATAATTATTCGAATTCGATTACTCGAGGTTTGAAAATTCGAATAATTATTCGAATTCGATTATTCGTGGTGCGAAAATTCGAATAGTATTCGAATTTCGAATACGCGGTTGTTTCGAATGTGGCATAATGATGATTTTTGTGAGCGGCGTTCATTTCGGTGACGATTGTTTTCGATAGCACACTGTCGAGGAGCTCACCGTAACGAAAACGCATTCAATATCCTGCTATACATAGAAGGGTAGTGTGTGTGCGTGCGTGTTTCCATCAGTCCATCACAACTGGCGTGGGGAAATGGCGTATTGGCGATACTGGAGCTCCGAAGCTTCAGCCGTGGGGTCTTGTCGATCTCGCTGAACACAAATTTGAAGTTAGTTTTTGCAATTATCGGTTGAAGTTGATCGAGCTATTGATTTTCTATGGGGAATTCGTTGAAGCGAATCAATTTTATGACCGGTCTTCGTCGATATTTTCAAAATCTAACTTCACATTTGCGTTCTCTGCGACCACGACTGTCATCGATGTCGTATACTTGAATACTCTACGGAGTTTGCACAATAAACACAAATTTTGATGGAAAATTAAAAAATGAATTCAGATTCGTGTTCAGTGACCTCGATTACCTCAGGCCTGAAGTTTCGATCTTGTTGAGTGATATTCACGAAAAATCGGATAATTTGATTAATATCTCTTGATGGCAACCGTTACTGCAAAAACCAACTTAAGGTTGGTGTTCAGCGACCTCGATTACTTCGGGACTGAAGCTCACAGTTTGCATATATGACACGACTATATACCATTTCAGTTGAAATTCAAAGTTTTTCAAATCAAATTCAACGTTGTTACACGGGGAAGATTCTAGAAGAACGTTGATATTTATTTCAAAAACGTTGAATTTCGACTGAAAATGCCGTATAACCCTACAATTTGACTGGCTGACGATTCCTGTGAGATAATGAAATGAATAAATGGAGTGGACGGTTTTTTTTCCGCAAAGGTTTGCACTTGTGCGTAAATGTTTTGCACACGTATTTCTGTAGGAATTTTTTTGTAGGATTTTGTTTGCAGGAAAAAAGTTCTCATGTCTTGCCATTTAACGAGTATTGTCAACGGTTCTGAGAAGATATTGAATATCTTCATTATTTGCTTTTTATAAAGAATTCAAATCTTTTATTTTGTCTCTGGCGAATGTTGTCGTTGAACTTACTTTACTACATTTACTTGAGCCTACACAATGCGCTTTTGGAGTGAGTAAACGGTATCAAACGAAATTGGCTAGCACAAAAATCGCATCGCCCTTATTAATACACGGGCAAAATTATAGATACCCCCGATTTGTCCATTAGTACCCAAAGGATCCGCTGCCTATGCTCAGCGGTTACCGTCGTATTCCTCACTATCGAAAGCCTCTATAGAAGAATTTTAAGCAGGTTATCTCATCAGTGCAAGATACCACGAACTTTTGTTGAAAATTTAACGAATGGAGACCGGTGCAAAATATAAGTTCCCTTCATAAAAAACCTGATTAATCACAAAAGTCCCTACAGTCAAGGTAAGATTAGTACTTCGTCACATCACCTTTGTTGCAACAATATCGAAAATTCTGTTTTTCGTACTACTGATTAGGTTATCTGTTGTGTATAGAATGAATGATAGCAGTGATACAAGATGTAAACCATTTTCGGCAGTATAAAAGCGGTGAATGGAGTAAGGTGTACTTTTTCTACGGTGTGTTCTACTGCCTCGGCAACTACCGAATAAACCGTCTCTTCCTACAAAGCGTCTCCACGACACAACAATTGGCGATCAGACGATCAGTGGAAAAGAAGAATGGACTCGCAGCAAATGATGTCAATCCTGAAGGAAATCTTGGACGACCAGAGGAAGCAAGTAGAAGCGCAACTGCAAGAACAGAGGGTCCAACAACGCGAATGGATCCAGATGCTATTGAATCGAAGAGAAGTTGGTGCAGGCGACAGAGTGGTACCAGAAGAAACTCCAAGTGTGATGGCCGCACTAAGTAACCGGATTGAGAAGTTTGTATTCGACGCTGACAAGGAGATGGCATTCTCCAGGTGGTACGCTAGATACAAAGACATTTTCACACTAGAAGCAGGACAACTCTCCGAAGCAACCAGGGTGAGACTCCTTTGTGAAAAACTCGACGTTATTACATTCGAGAAGTATCAAAGACACGTACTACCCAAGAACGTATCAGATATTGGCTATGATGAAACAGTGGAAACTCTGAAGAAATTGTTCGATTTCAAAGCTTCCGAGTTCACCACAAAATACCAATGCCTGAAGCTAGAGAAGAACGCCGCCGAGGACTACCTCACGTATACAGGTAGAGTCAATGAATTTTGTGAAAGAGCAAAACTTCATGACCTAGATTCGGATGGGATCAATTGCTTGCTCTGGATATTTGGATTGAAGTCGCAATCAGAAGCTGAAATCCGACAAAGGCTTATATCGGTACTCGACAGAGAATACAAAGCAGGTCGGAAAATTTCTTTACATCAGTTGCACCAGGAATGCGAGAATTTCCTATCACTCAAGAGGGATTGTGAAACCATCGCAGGGAGTGATAAAGTTGTGGAGGCAGCTTTGAAAGAAGATCACAAGTCCATTGATTGCTGGAATTGTGAAGGAAACCACTACTCATGGCAATGTAAGAAGAAACCGTGGTTTTGCAAGAAATGCAAAATTAGTGGCCATCGAGAAAAATTTTGTGATGTAGCAAGTCAGAAGAAAACAATCGAGCGTGCGAAGAATTCACATAAGAATTATCGCCACAGTGATAAGAGAAATCATATCAAGGGCACTCCCAGGAAACGTGTTCAGTTAACGAAGATTTCGAATGCTTTCGCAAATGTTAACGCCGCGAGGATGTACATTGGTGCAATTGTAAACGGTCACTCAGTTGAATTCCTGCTTGATACAGGATCAGACATCACACTGTTAAACCAAAATGTCTGGAAGAAGATGGGGTCCCCGAAACTTGAGAAGACAAACGTGATTGTGAAAAATGCAAGTGGTGACGTTATGAAGATCGAAGGAAGATTGAAATGCACAATTGAAATGAAGGGCAAGAACAGTGAAGGCTACGCCTACGTAACGCCGTACAACTCATTAATGGGACTGGAGTGGTTACAAAATAACGAAGAAATGATGCATCACATGAGCATGATGGTCGCAGAAGTCAATATGAAGACGAAGCGCAGTTCCGATGTGGAAGAGGAACTGAAGAAAACGTATCCTGAAATATTCAGTGACGGTCTCGGACTCTGTACGAAAGAGAAGGCTGACCTTATCCTTCTGCCCAATACCCGTCCTGTTTTCTGTTCCAGTCGTCCCGTTCCCCATGCCACCCTAGAATCCGTTGAAAGGGAACTCAATCGACTCCAAGAAATGGGCGTGATCACTCCAATAACCCATAGCCAATGGGCTGCCCCAATTGTATGCATCAAGAAACCTAATGGAAAAGTCAGTGTGTGCTGATTTTTCAACCGGACTCAACAAAGCCTTACAGTCCTTCGATTATCCCCTTCCCGTCCCCGAAGACATATTCGCATCATTGAATGGAGGCACCGTATTTTCCTAAATAGATCTCTCCGATGCATATCTCCAGATAGAACTGTCTGAAGAATCCAAGAAGAAGGTCGTAATCAACACACATAAAGGATTGTTCAAGTACAATCGTCTTCCATTCGGAATCAAGACTGCGCCAGGAATTTTTCAACAAGTGATGAACAAAATGGTAGCAGGATTAAAAGGAGTTACGACATATCTCGATGATATCTTGGTATGCGGAACAACCGAGGAAGAACATCATAAGAATCTCTTGTCGTTGTTCAAAAGAATTGCTGAATATGGTTTCAAGTTACGTATGGACAAGTGCTCGTTTGCGAAACCAGAAATTCGCTACCTCGGATTCATCATTGACAGGAATGGAAGGAGGCCAAATCCTCAAAAGATCGAAGCCATTAAGAACATGGTCGAGCCGAAGAATGTCACACAGTTACGCGCATTCTTGGGAATGGTGACCTATTATTCCGCGTTCATACCGTCCATAAAAAAGCTTCGCGGACCATTAGATGCAATGCTGAAGAAAGATGTAAAGTGGCATTGGACGTATGTGCAACAATCTGCATTTGAGAAGCTGAAAACGGAGTTGTCTAGTGATCTCAATCTGGCACACTATGATCCTAAGGAGAAGATCGTTGTAGCCGCAGATGCATGTGAATATGGAATTGGATGTGTGATCTCACACAGGTACGCCGACGGTTCTGAAAAACCAATAGCCCACGCTTCTCGTTCGCTTTCGGATGCAGAAAGAAACTATTCACAGATAGAGAAAGAAGCCCTTGGATTGGTATTCGCCTTGAAGAAGTTTCACAAGTACATTTTTGGAAGGAAGTTCCTACTGTTGACCGATCACAAGCCGCTGTTAGCAATTTTTGGCGACAATAAAGGAGTTCCAGTGTACTCCGCGAATCGATTAATGAGATGGGCTACTATACTACTCGGATACGATTTTGAAATCAAGTATGTCAATACGACAAAGTTTGGTCAGGTCGACGGACTGTCGAGGCTGATGCAGAAGTACCCCACCACAGAAGAAGATATTGTGATAGCAGCAATTGAAAATGATGTATCAGCGCAGCTGAGAAACTGCATAAGAACGTTGCCGCTTACTCATCAAGATGTTGAGTTGTGTACGGAACAAGATCCAGTGTTAAGAAGAATCAAATCGTTGATCAAGAATGGAAAATGGCCCAAAAATGATCCGAAGTTGTTGCCATTTCAAGGGAAAAGAGAGACTATATCGCTCGTTGGAGGATGTCTCATGACTGGAGAAAGAGTCATTATCCCAGAAAAATTGCAGAACACTGTTTTAAAGGAACTACATGTTGGCCATCCTGGTATCGTACGAATGAAGAAGATAGCCCGAAGCTATGTATACTGGCCTAACCTCGACAAGGATTGTGAAACTACCGTGCGAAACTGTGCCAGATGTCAGGAAAATGCGAAAAGCCCCAGAAAAGTAGCATTGGAACCGTGGCCAAATACAACATATGCATGGCAGAGAATTCATGTGGATTTCGCAGGACCTGTGGATGGCCGCTGTTATTTAGTCGTGGTAGATGCATTCAGCAAGTGGCCTGAAGTGGTAGAACTGACCACTATCTCTTCGAGTCGAACGGTGGATGAGCTCAAGAAAATGTTTGCTAGATATGGTTTGCCGCAAACAATTGTGAGTGATAACGGAACTCAATTCCACTCAGAGCTGTTCAAGAGAATGTGTGAAGAAGGAGGAATTGTGCACGTGACAACAGCGCCTTATCACCCCCAATCGAATGGACAAGCAGAAAGGTTCGTAGATACGCTGAAACGCGGAATCAAGAAACTTAGAGGGGAGGAAAGACCGTCCCAAGAAATGCTGAACATCATATTACACGCGTACAGGACTACGCCAAATAGCTGTCTAAATGATAAGACGCCAGCAGAACTTTTCCTCGGAAGAAAACTTCATACACGTTTAAGCATGCTAATGCCGAAATCGTCAGTCGCGAAAGACGTTCACGCAGAAGCAAGACGAAGAAATATGGCAGAACAGTTCAACAGAAGACACGGTGCGTTGAGAAGAAACTTTGCTGTTGGAGAAGCCGTCTATGTGCAACAGTGGAAATCATCACAATTTGTTTGGGAAAAAGGCACGATCAGGAGATCCCTCGGTTCAATAAACTATGAAGTAGAAGTGAATGGAAAGGTACTAAAGAAACATGCAAATCAACTCAGACGCCGTTACGATGACGCACCAGAATGTGACGGAAGTTCGACCCTGAGAACTCTACTCGACTTATTGGAAGTTCCCGATGATTGGCAGAACAAGCCTGCACAGAAAACAACGGATCACGTTAAGGACGCTGATGCAAAGCAAATGGAAAGAAGAAACACCATTGGATCCCCACAACGTGCACCGAGCCCGCAAATGCAACAACCGCTAAGAAGATCGACACGAAATCGAAGACCCGTCGAGAGATATGGGATATCTCGTTTGTAGAAGATTTTGCTAAGCTATTATTTTGTAACCTTGATTTGTAACCGCAGTAGAAAACGAAAGAATCTTTTTTCTACTGGGGGAGGTGTTGTGTATAGAATGAATGATAGCAGTGATACAAGATGTAAACCATTCTCGGCAGTATAAAAGCGGTGAATGGAGTAAGGTGTACTTTTTTCTACGGTGTGTTCTACTGCCTCGGCAACTACCGAATAAACCGTCTCTTCTTACAAAGCGTCTCCACGACACAACATTATCAATAACAGTTCGCTCAACGTTGGCTCATGCATGAAGTATGGCGTTCTTCAGATCAGAAACCTAAGTGTAAGTGGTTCCATTTTTGCACACTTTTTGTACAAGAGTGCCCCACAAGTTCTCTATCAGCGGTGAGATCTGGAGGAAAACTAGACCACTACAAAAGTTGAATTCTATTGGAGTTGAGCCAACCTCTTTTAAACCTTGTGGAAAAGGTACAGAATAACTAACTACAAGGTTCTTATTCGCATTGGCGGGTTCCTTTACTCTATTGTACCTAAAGCATCGATAAGGAACAAATACCTGGGTCTTCACACATTGGCTTCTCGCAGGAAATTCTTTGATATTTGTCGGGTTTATAAGTTAATCCACTTTTCGCGCTTTGTAGGCTCCAAATTCTTTGAACTGCGTGCGTCTCAAACAAAAGGGGAGCCTGAGAAGCTTCCTATCAGTCGACCTAGGAGTAAGCTGAAGGTGGCCCTTTCTCCTCATAGGACATTGGTTTGACTCGCTCTAGGTGTGTCTTCATGTTGTTGTGTTGTTGTAATACTTTTTTGTGCCGCTTGCGCTTATCGCGAACGTGTTGAATAAATAAATAAATAAAATAAAATAAACATGCAGTTGACTGCGATACGTGTGTGGATGCATTATCTTGTTGGAAAATGAGGTTGTGCCTACGAAGCTCCTTAAATATGGCAACATGTGATCTCGAAGCAATTCCTGGTAGTCTTCACTGTTCATCCTACACGAGATGAACTTCCGGAACGAACGAGACAAGTCCGCATACAGAAAACGCAGCCCAACCATGAGACTTTCACCGTAAAAGTTGCGCCTAGAGGATACTTGAACTCTTTTCTCAGATCTCTCCTGTAGTGTAAAAGAAGTGGAATCTTGATGGGCCCGACGGTTACAGACACTATTCGAGAGATTTGAGGAGAGAGAGAAGCGAGTATTCTACAGGTGCTACTTTGTCGGAGGAAGTCTCATGGTTTCGGCTGCGTTTTCTGGATACGAACTTGTTGTCTTGGAGTTTGTCTCAAGTAGGATGAACAGTGAAGACTACCAGAAATTGCTCGGAGATTATATTCTGCCATATTTCAGAAGAGTTCGTAGGCACAACCTTATTTTCCAACAAGATAATGCATCCATACACGTATCGCAGTCAACTACAGGTTGGTTAAACTCCAACAGAACTCAACATTTGAAGTGGCCTAGCTGTTCTTCAGATCTCAACCCGAAAACTAGAAAGCTTGTGGGACATTCTTGTACACAGTGTACAAAAATGGAACCGCTGAAACACCGGTTTCTGATCTGAGGAACGCCATACTTCATGCATGAGCCAATGTTGAGCGAACTGTTATTGATTACCTAATCAGTAGCATGCAAAATAGAACTTTCGATATGGTTGCAACAAAGGTGATGTGGCGAAGTACTAATCTTACCTTGTTAGTAGGTACTTTTATGATTAATCAGATTTTCTATGAAGCGAACTTATATTTTGCACCGGTCTCCATTTCTTAAATTTTCAGTTAAAGTTCGTGGTATCCTGCACTGAAAAGATAAACTGCTTAGAATTCTCCTATAGAAGTTTACCATAGTGAGGAATACGATGTTAACATTACTGGACCTCGGCAGCTGGTTCTTCGGCTACCAATGGACAAACCAGGGGTGAACCTATTTTGCACCGGGTGTATTAAGTTATAATAAAGTTTATTCGATTATTCGATTTTTTCGAATATTCGATTATTCGGAAATTCGAATAACCAAAAAATGGGGTTATTCGATTATTCGGAAATTCGAATAACCAAAAAATGAGGTTATTCGATTATTCGGAAATTCGAATAACTAAAAAAAATGGTGTTATTCGATTATTCGCTCATTCGAATTTTCGAAAAATGGGGTTATTCGATTATTCGGAAATTCGAATAACCAAAAAATGAGGTTATTCGATTATTCGGAAACTCGAATAACTAAAAAAAATGGTGTTATTCGATTATTCGCTCATTCGAATTTTCGAAAAATGGGGTTATTCGATTATTCGGAAATTCGAATAACCAAAAAATGAGGTTATTCGATTATTCGGAAATTCGAATAACTAAAAAAATGGTGTTATTCGATTATTCGCTCATTCAAATTTTCGAAAAATGGGGTTATTCGATTATTCGGAAATTCGAATAACCGAAAAAATGGGGTTATTCGAATATTCGTTCATTCGAAAAAATTTTAGGAAGCACAAGTATAATGGATAGCATGCGAAGGCATAAAACAACCTTCGATTAATGATGAATCCCTAACCTTAGAGCAGGGTCAAGCGTGGGGTTCGATTTTTGCCGAAAATTTACGACCCCCCCCCTCCCTCCCACCTAGGGCAGATATAGCAGGACCCCCTCCCTTGTCTACATCACCGTTTTATTTCTTATCTGTGTTAAAATGTTCAAACCTTTATGACATTTTAGTTGCCCTTAACAGGTTCTTCATTCAGATTCAGCATCGACACAACAGTGATCGTCCACAGAAAGAGACGCGTTATTCATTGATTGTTCAAACTGATTTTTAAAAAACGTTGATCAACTTTTTAAATGTGTTGTATTATACTAATAATGATATCTCGATTGTTCTACAGTTAGAAATAAAGAATTTGGCCAATAGTTCTCGAAGTGATCGCAACGACTTCATCATTTCAGATTTTCCAAGGTTCTCATGCATACGACACCTGCACTTCTAGCTGCAGGACCAACATCTGCATCAGGATTTGTACTCTATAAAGATTCGAGTGTTAATTGCTAAGGCTGACTTAAGCGATCTCTCTACAAAAATTTTTGAGGCACTCTTCGTATCGTCGACGGAAATGCAACTGAGCGGTGAACTTCTCGTGGAAAAAATCTACCTTCTGAGGAAAAGAACGAGAGTAAAACTATACCTTAGGTCGTGATCACTGTACCGAAAAAAAAAGCTTCATCGCAGCGATCTTCGATGATTAGAGCGAATTGCATTCAAATTTTCCGTTTTTCCTGTAAAAATTAAACTTTTCTACCTGAAACAGACCACCTGTGCACTTGATAATTTCCCACTAAAAATTTCAATTCATGGTGAATGCACATTAAAAAAACATGGATTTTCTGAACCGAATAGGTTGATCGACCTGGCTACGACGTCATTGGAGCGAAAAATTGCACGCTCACAAAAATTATCATAAAGCGGTAAGTTCTTAAAAGTTTGAAAGTGACAAGTACTTCTTGAAAACTAGGGGAAGTGTGCTTTTTTGCTACATAAGAAGCAGCCTTCAAGAGTAAGGTCTTCAGGAGAGGCGGGTAGGGTTCAATTTCTGACCAAAAAATTGAAAAGATTTTGAATAATTAATCATAACTCTATAAGTTTTTTTAGTTTTTAAAAAGCCAAAAACTTTTTGAAAACTAGAGAAAATATGATTAATGTATAAGAAACAACTCTCAAAAAAGAGATCTTCATGCGAGGCCGGGGCTCAATTTTCGGCCGATTGCTGCGAAAATGCTTGCCAAAAATGAAACTCCCTTCTCCGTATGAAGATCCCCTGGATCTATCCTAGTCAGGGGGGAGGGCTACGTAACTAAAGCATATGTAAAAAATCGACTTGGAACTTACTGAGCGACTCCTACAGAGCACGATTGAACCTAAACCAGAAAAATTCACGAGCAAAAAAAAACGAAAAAATGTTTTCGCCGGGGTTGTAAGCGGGTGAAGTTATGTGCCCTCCTCACCATGTTAGATCCTGGTTATAACATGTCAGGCGGCGGTCAGCACGCGGGACGACTCCATTGCGTCGCTCTTTGCAAGCCGATACGGTTGTCAAACCGCCGCGATTTCATTCTTTTATTAATCCGTTCGGTTTTTTCATTGTTTTAGGTTCTATCGTGTTCTGTAGGAATCGCTCGGTAAGTCCCAAACCGATTTTTTACATAATTTTTAGCTATGTGGGCCCCCCGGACTAGGATAGAGCCGATCCCCTTTTTCAAGACAGATTTATACATGCTGAAAAAGCGCATTTTCTCTAGTTTTAAAAAAGTTCTAGGCTTTTTTGAATTTTCAAAACTTACCGGTATCAGCAATGAAAACGGCCATCTACTGATGAACAGCAGAAGGGCTATGGAGCGATGGCATAACTACCAGAAACTCTCGACAGTAGAGTTTGCTCCTATCTTTTGCGTCCTTCCTACGCACCTCCTGTGCAGAAGATCACTGTGAAGAAAACAGAAGCGGTTTTGAAAAATATGAAGCCAGGTGAAGCAACAGGTCCCAATGACTTAGCGGCCGACCTAAGTAAATTCCAGGTACTGGCACCCCACTGAGTGGCTGGAGAAGTTTTTCAGCCAGATTATTGCGGAGAAGAAGGTACCTTGTAGTTTGCAGCAAAGCAGGATGATCTCTATCTGGTAGAAGAATGGCAGACCAGCGGACTCTATACGTTGCCGTCCAACCCGGTAGCTTCCGCATAGTGTGAAAATCTTCATGCGAATTGAGGATGGACGCAAGATCGTGCTATTATACTTTGCAGAACCAGTGTGGCTTCGTGGCTGGCTGTGACACCGTCGTGCCATTCATGCTGTTCGTCTTCTTGTAGAAGGACGTCTCGAGAAACAAAAACCGCTGCATCTTGCCTTTCTCGACTTTGAGAAGGCATTTGATCGTGTACCGCGTGAGGTTGTATGGTACGCCCTAGGACAGCGCGGTATTCCCGAAGAACTTATTGTGAGGGTGGAGCGCCGGCCGGTCCATCGACCGATCTTCCATTCTCCGTCGGTGTCGCCAAGGCACCGCGCTTTCTGCAGTCCTTTTTCTTGTCGTAATGGATGCATTTCGCAAGAATTTCATAAACCTGGACGCTGCTATATGCAGATGACGTAATGCTTGCTAGTGAAGGCAGAAACAAACTTGAGCGACATTTGCAAGCCTGGCATGACCGCTTGGCGGCGTTCGGGCTTAAGCTAAACCTCAAAAAATCTGAGTACTTGACGACAGACGTAAACGAGACTGGGTCCTTTGAGATCAATGTCACTGCGCTCGTATGAGCGACACATTTAAAGTACAATACCGGCCTTATCTTTTGGTCTTTGCGCGGAAAGAGCGAAAAAAACCGCCTTTTCCGCCGCCTTTCTGTACTGCTCTTCAAATTGAGCGCATTGTAAATTAAGGCACATATTCGTGATCATCACCGAGCTCTCCTCCCGATGAGCTGCAAATCGCCTAGCGAGCGCCTGAAAAATAGTTCAGTGACCTAATTTCTGCCTGGCGCGGCTGACCTCTTCCCTCGCGGGAGATAATTACACCCGTAGCTCCTAGGTAGCTAATGAAGCAAGCGATTCGGCCTATTATAGCCTACTTTCTACCTTATATATAGTAATACATAGTTTTCTGGATTCCCTCGCTCACCGAGATCACAACGATATAATTTTTCAAAGGATCCGATTGTTTAAGTGCCATTAATTTTAGAAAATGTCTCCATTTTAGAGGACTCTAACTCTAGAATATCAAGTTTGTGTACTCTTATATTTGTCTGTCCCGTTAGACGTAATGGCTGAAATCAAGCCGCGGAGTTGGAACCTTTAGGGTTGAAATCTTTAGTAATTATGCGCTGGCAAAGTTGCCAACATGGTACTTCTTTGCGCTTATCCGCGCACTTTTCCTATGGTAAAAGCGAATACAGAAGCATTTCTTTGAAGGAAGAAGCACAACGATTTGGAGGCCTATGAAAACTCCTTATAGACTTCCACAGGTAAGATTTCGACCAAGCTAGAAGACATTTCAGTCACTCAGTTACGAAGCAAACTCACTCCAAATGTGAATTGAGTGAAATTGAAAAAATTTCCATAAAAGGAAAAATTACCCACGAATGCATTCACCAATTAAATCTGACACGAACGGTGGTTCAGTTTCCATTTTGCGTTTATTTGCACAAGGTTGTCACGAATCGAATGCCTAATAGCCCTGGTTGGGACTCAAATTAGGTGCGGAGTCAGTCCCGTTGCCTGCCCTTGTGACCCGTCGCGCCGTCTGAGGACGCCGTAAATCGCCTAACCGGAGTCTTTACACCTCTGATGTTGCGGTGTATTATTGATCCTACCAAGCACCGCAGAGGTGGTGTGGTCCACGGTCGAGTTTTGACCATATTTTGACATTATTCTCCCTTTTATTTCTTTTATTGCACAATTTAACCCATGCTTTGTGCAGTTAGCATTGGGGTGAGTTTACCTCGTAACTACGTGGCCAAAATGTCTTCCAGCCTGGTCGAAATTTCACCTATTGAGGACTATTAGGTGTTTTCATGGGCTTCCAAATATTTGTGTTTCTTTCTTCAAAGAAACGATTTTGTGTTCACTTCAATCATGCAGAAAGTGTGCGGCTAACTGCAAAGAAGTGTCATGTGGCCAACTTTGTCGGGGTATAATTACTAGCGATTTCAACCCCAAAGATTCTACTTTCGCAGCATTATTTCCACTGTTGTCTTCAACAGGACAACCGAGTACAGGAACACATAAGCTTGACGTGCCGAAATTATTGTCCTCCAAACTGGAGACATTTTCTGAAAATAATAGCACTTATGTTATCGGATCCTTTAAAAGAAGTAAATCATTGTGATCAAGAAATGCTGGGGAACCCAGAGAACTATATGTTAAAGTTAGCTATATGTTAAAGTTGAAAATAGCTTTAATAGGCCAAATCTCTTCCATCACTAGCCGCGTAGGAGATGCGGGTGTAATTATCTCCCGCGATGGAAGGGGTCAGCCGCGACAGCCAGGAATTAGGTCACTGAAGTACTTCTCAGGCGCTCGCAATGCGCTTTGGAGCTCATCGGGAAGAGGGCTCGGTGCTGATCACGAATATGTGTTTCAATTTTTAATGCGCTCAATTTGAAGAGCGCTACAGAAAAGCGGCGGAAAAGGCGGTTTTTTTTTCGCTTTTTCCGTCCAATGACTAAAAGTTAAGGCCGGTATTGTACCTTGGATCTGCAATTCCGTCCGATGGTATTCTGACGTGGGAAGTCAAGTCACGACTGTGCGCATCGTGGTCCAAATGGCTCTCAATGACAGGCGTTTCGTGCGACAGAAAATAGACGGCCTTCAATCGGAGACCTAAGAACCGGCGTCCAACCAGTAGTGGTGTACGGTGCTGAATGCTGGTCTGCAACGAAGGAAGCTAAGAGACGCCTCAGCGCAACGGAGACGAAAGTGCTGCGCTGCACGGCTGGCGACCACATTCGCAGTGCCTCTATACGTCAAAGCTTTGTTTAGCTCCAACTGCCCAAAAAGCTGCGTGAAGATCGCCTACGGTGGCATGGCAATGCACTTCGTGCGAAGTGGCGTCACATCACCAGAAGCGCGACCCCGCCGCCGACCGGGACAAACGCTGAAGAATAAGAAGAAAAGATATCCCGTTGAACTAGAACGCA
This sequence comes from Heligmosomoides polygyrus polygyrus, assembly GCA_947396885.1. Taxonomy (NCBI): domain Eukaryota; kingdom Metazoa; phylum Nematoda; class Chromadorea; order Rhabditida; family Heligmosomidae; genus Heligmosomoides; species Heligmosomoides polygyrus. Next base: position 42,249,598 of record OX377201.1, read on the forward strand.
TAGTGCATCCCGCAAAAGGACTGACTAACGCCGTGATTTATACTTTGTTTTAACGCAATAATAATAAGGACAATGATGAAAACCAGAATCAGTCAATTTGCTGGCGAGCTGCGTCACACGTTCTACTTCAACAGGATGTCAAGCAAGCATTTTGAATTTTGACTCGATCTATTCAGCAATTACGATATGCAGCCAGCGAAGAAAAACTTCTGTCTCTCCCCGAGAAGTATAATACCAATTCACCGACCACTGAGTACTTGGTTGGCCTGAGAGATCCGAATCTTACAGCGATTGGAGAGAGCACAATAGCTGTTGCCTCAGCGACTGAGCTGCACGCGCAGAGGGCAGAGAAAAGGGAAGGGACAGTAATACAGTAGGTCCCCAGCCTCTCCCTTCGAAAAGTGTCGGCATTTGAAGTAGGGGATTAGTTATAATTGCTAACACCTGAATGCCTAGTTGACCTACACGATGGGTGGCGATGGACAGCCGACGGACAAATCCGTGTTTTGTCCTTTCCAGAGGAGACTGGTAACAATTCATTTGAAGCAGTTGCTACGTGCGTTCCTTTCCTAGCGTTGCGAGACATCTACAGTGCGTTTTTGTTACCAATGATTGCATGAGTTTTTTATTATTATACCTAACGAAGCCTTCGTGCTGGCACGACCGGTCGTACTAGCAGCAGAGAGCTGCGAAAGCACAGCTTAGTTCGATCAACATCTCTTGCTCGTTAAAACTTCAGGCTCGATAATAGTTTGAAGAAACAATCCCGAACAGCACGTGAAGAAGCGCGGACAGAACGAACGGATACTTTCATTGGAAACAAGCAAAATTGCCGCCATTCTTACGTTATTTCCTTATGTCACGAACAACGGTAATAGCTAAGGTTTATTCAGTCACAAAAGACGTTAAGACTCCGGTTTTCTGGTGTATTTCACAATGAAAAGGTGTTCAATGCCACAGCGTCGCTCCATGGTCACAGCACCTTGCATCCCAGGACAGGAATCCAGCAGTGTCGGAATGTCGTTCGAGTGCAGCGCAACCAGGTAGAAGACACCCTTCCCCGATAGAAGCCGTGACACCTTCGGCAGGAAACGGTCAACTGCACCGCGACCATTTGGGCCGCCCGCCCAGCAGCGTTCCTGAATTCGAAAACGACTTATTGAGACACTACTGACAGAGACTAGCCGCGGACCAACCAAGTTACTCTTCGGCTCTTCCTCTGTCGGCACATATGGCGGATTGAACAGAAGGATGTCCACCTTATTCTGAAAGAGGCACGCGATGAACAAGCTGCTTCGTTAACTGATAGTGGAACTGGCTCACACTACATTGCTCCCTACCTAGAGCCCTCTGTTCTTGCGATCCACCGATCTTAGCCTTTAAAAAAGGAGAAAGTCGGCGACTCTTTCATGCCTTTGACTCTGCAGGTAAATATTAGGGGGGGGGGGGCAAAAGTAATGAGACACCCCGCGCCGTGTCCATATATCTCGTGGCTGGAGTCTGGTTTCGTGCTTATCGTATTTGTATGTTTGTATGCTACATACTGAAGCCCATCTGAGAAGTTGCCACTTCCGCCCTTTCCAGAAGCATGCTAAAACTTCAGTCTGTCTCGTGCCGAAACCCCGGTCTGACGAGTCGACCTGTTTCGCGCAAATCTCGCCCAATTCCCAACCCCGAGCAGCCTGGGCTCAATAGTCACGCAAGATGAGAAGCACGTCTTCTACCTTAACCCTGCCAAGCAGCGAGTCTGTCTGAGGCTTGGTAACCTGTTACCAACCTTCGTTCGGCGAGATGTTCACGGCGAGAAGCACCTTTGGAGCTTTTGGGTCTGCGCCCATGGATCGGTTTACCGGAAGCTGTTTCCCAAGAGCACTACGATGAACTCCAAGGCCATGGTGAACGAAATAGAAGAACGACTCGCTCTTATTCATTCGCAGCGCTTCAATAAGGTCCTACTCTTCGACAACGCCGCACCCTATCGGGAACAAGTAACCACGGATAAGCTTAGCCAGCTGGGCTACGTTCACATGCCTCAACCACCGTATTCGCCGGACATCTCTCCATGCGACTACCACCACTTCTTGGGCCTACGGGACTTCCTGGTCGGAAGGGACACAAAAACCCAAAGAGTCCTTGACAACCATATCGAGCAGTTGATCAACACCAGGCTCAAGCAGTTCTGGAAGGATGAGATCAGGAGGTTGGCTGAGCGATGGCAGCAAGGTCATTGCCCTTAATGGCAAATACATTCCTCAGCATCGTTGAGTTGTAATTGAGTTATAAAGAGATAAAGATTTTTTTTTCAATTTGTCTCATTACTTTTGGCCCCCCCCCCCCCTAATAATACACTATATACAATTGTTAGGCCATAGCGCTTTGCCATCTCTACAAATGGATACGTCACATCTCCTGCTGAAAATCCTTCTGGCTCACGGTTAGTCGAGCAGCAACTAAAAAGTAGAAGGATGCCCAGCACCACAACACATGTCCTACATTATCGAAGTGAGGATAACAGCATCTCGTTTAGTAAAAAGGTAAATGAACGTGGTGACTAGGTTGCCATTATAACCTCTCTCGGTTTCAGTGACTCTTCACAATGTGACTATGCAAATGTTACTCGAAATTTCCGAAAAACAGCAAAGAACAACTGAGGGCCAAATTTCCTTTGTAGCAAAGGCTGTTAACTCGGCGTGCCGCATCACGATGAAATTATGAATTAATGGTATCCTTAAAGCGCCCACCTCGAGATGGTCAAGCCCGTTGTCCAAATCCGTTCGAACAACCTCGATCTTCACGTCGTTCAAGCGCCCAGTTTCGATGGTGCAGTCAAGGGCATCCGGATTGTAGTCAGTGGCCAACGATGTCACATGACGGCCGAGTGCCTGGTATAGATAAATGTCCGATGAGCTGTGAACCACACTAGGAATCGTTGATGGATGAACGCGGAGGTAAACACAAAAGTGAGAGCCCAGCCCAGCTCGGCTTGGCTGTGTAGAGCTAAACTGGAACATTTCAACCGGGGAGGCATGAGGTGGATACATCATTTGTCAGACATTAACGGATGCCTTCGTCCAAGAAGAATTTTGCTATCACTGCGGGTCAGGAGCCGAGCGCGAAAAGAACGCTCTGATGGGAGAAGGAAGCCTTGCATAACTGTCCCCAAGGTTCACTTCAACCTAGTTCTTGGCTGGTATTGCGGTCACATATTTCATGCCGTCTAGACCTCGAATCTGCAGCGTCGTGTTCCCATTTCATTTCCATCCATCCTCAAACCTGGCCATTTGTGCCTAAAACTTAAGGGCTTGATGCATCCTCGAGAGATCGCATGCTGCTGCTTGTATTGGTCGTTCAAGAATCGGTACTGACGAAAACACTAACCACTCAGTGGAGTTGGATTTGAGCATGGTACTGGTCGAGGTATGAGCGGGTCGACCTCAAATGGTCTAGAGCTGTCAGCTACTCAGGGATCTGAAATCAGCCTGTAAGGTTCAGAACCTCGGTCGATTGATATCCGACGTACTGCCCCAGCAGGAAATTAATGTAGCACATTCTCTCTTCATAGTCAATCGCACACAGGGCTTGTCCGGAGTTGCAATAAACGGTGCTGAGGATGCGCTACTTTGTTCTAACATCCACTAATGTGTCCATTGGATCGAAATATAAGTAGCAGAAGACGTTCCGAAAACCCGACGTGCCCCTGAAGAAAAGCGATACTGTGCTTATATTATAGAGAGATCATAGGGAGCTATGTACCAGATGGAGGCGACGAAAAAAACTCCCAATTAAAAAATCGCAAATTTTGAAGACTTGGAATTACCAGTGAATAGCAGACTACTGTACGGTACTTCTAACAAGGGAACGCTAGATCACATACTGAAGATCGACGAAGGCTGAGCTGATGATGTATAGAGGGACCTTTCCTCGCTATCCGCCATATTCTTTAGGACCTACATATTCTCTCCGACCACCTCTTTTTCTCCAACTCTCAGCGCTTTTTCATTGGCTTTCACTTTTAGTCCGCGACGGCATCGAAGAACTGAGAACATATTCCTTAACCTAATAGTCCTCTAATTGTATAAGCACCAGCTTTCAATTATAACGCTTACATATAAGAAAGCACAATGCTTAGAGAAGCGGAGGGTGACTGAGGCAGAACTATCAATATCGCTTTAAATTCCTTGACGCTGGTAGATTGTGAATCTTGAAGGGATCACTTGAAGAAAAAGAATCTTTCATGTGAAGGAAAGCAAAGTAGGCTCGGTACTCTCAGTCAGTTATCCTTTTCATTTATGCTTTAGAAATGGCCTTCTATTCAGACGGATGGTACGAATTGGTCGATTTTGGAGATATGGAAGCCTTCGTTGACGTGGGTGTGATGGGAGCCTTAGTGGTGTCGTGCGAGATCAGGCCATTCGTTTTCTGCGACCCCCATGGTGAATTCACAAGGCAGCTTCCATGAACAACCGATCAAAAGCATCTTTCTAGACTCGCTTTCTGTTTCCCTAAAAAAGGCCGATTGACTCGGTAAACAGCGAAGGACTTTTGGCGAATTTGGGCAGCAGCCCAGTGAAGTCCTTTCCACTGATAGACAAGTTGTCTTCCTGCTGAAAGGAGAGATTTGCTTTGTCAGTAGCTTTCTCTCTTTCTCAGCCTCAAGAGGCTTGAACCAACTTGAAGGCCTAGCAGAGTTGAGCTGCGCTACCATTACTAAAGTGCAATGGGAAGAAGAAAGAAAGAATCAAGAGGATACTACAGATGGAGCGAAGTTGTTCATCAGCGTCTCCTCTCTACAACAATGCCGGTTCGTGAATAGAGCCACCCACCACGTGCTCCCTCCAGGCTGCCTGGAACGGAAGATCAAGGAGAATGAAGTCGAATTCACCCAGCATAAGTCATTTTTCGCCTTCTCAAAACGGACGCATCTGCCGTAGTCAGATCGATGCTATTAAAGGTACTAGCCACGATCCAATTACTCACGTTCCGTTTCTTGTGGCTAACACGAAGTACAGGGTATTCCGCAAAATCACAATTTATTATGAAGTCATAGGTAAATGTGGACCTCGCATAGGCATTAATATTTTCATAGACTTAATTAAAACCAATCTTTATTTCCGATAAACAACCGAGACTAATCTGCACAAATGATCTCCATTGATCTCCCTCCACCTCAGCGCAGACGACGCCTCAGAATCCAGCTGTTTTCGATGTACACAGAAGCTACACAGGGTGTGTTATTTTGTGTTAACTAGTCTTCTGAAACAGCTCCATAGCATTCTAGGCGAGGTGATAATTTATTTCTGGACGCCTCACAAGCGTAACGAGAATGAAGGCCGAAGGGGTTTGTTTCGTTGGTACACATTAAGTTAGGTTAAAGGTGGCCTGCTGAGATTGAACATAGATAGGCGGGCTTCATGCTGAGCATCTGTAGGGAACCTTCGGAGGCATCCAACTTAGTGCATCTGGTAGCGTAAGTTGATCAAAAACAGATCTTCAGAAAACCCTAAATAGTGCAGTCCCGCAAGTTGCAGTAGGAAGAGCGGAACGACAACTTCTCTTCACTTCTTTCGTTGGAATTCACGGTGATCAGCAACAATTCCTCCCAAACTTTCGTTTGCTGACGACACCGTGTTCTTCCCGACGTTCGATGAACATGTAGAACGACATGAAAGACGAGCTGGATAGGATGCGAAAGGTTGGTTTCGAAGCTCTCATAGAGGCTGCAGGACATCTGACGGACCCCGACCCCCGTGCAAAGTATTCGACTCGACGGCTCCCTGCGCTCTGTTACGCGGCAGAGACGTGGACCGGCTGTGGCGTCAAAGACGATAAGGACCACGCATAGAGCACTAGAGTGAGGTCTTCTGAAGAGTAGCCAGCAAGGCCACATCGAGCGAAGTCCGCTTTACGGTGATTATTGGCAAATTTTTTACGATTTATGATTTACGACATTTTGGGTCGTAAATCGTAAATTTTCTTAAATGTGATATTCGGTCCACGGATGGCAAGCATCCACATAACGTGATACAATTCGGGTTATGACGATGTACCCACTTTTAAAGACTTCCTTCATAGCTCATTGGTATTTCCTATCTACTTTTTTATGTTCTGCTGTGGCGCTGTGACAGAACAACACAGCTTTGTGGATAGGCCGCTATAGTTAATTCCTGGCAATGGAACTGGGCTAGCTTTTTTCTGGTCACACCCTATCACAACATCTCGGGAAGGCAGCTGGACCTGATGGGGTGCCAGTAGAGGCTTGGAAGGTGCTTGGAGACTGTGGAGTCAATTGGCTGACACAGTTCTTCAACAGAGTCATGATAGACAGTAAGATGCCGGATGACTGGAGGGACAGCATCATAGTCCCCATCTTCAAACAGAAAGGGGACGCGTCCGAGTGCTCCAACTACCGAGGGATCAAACTGATCTCGCACACGATGAAGATCTACGAACGTCTGGTCGACTCGAGGCTGAGGGAGATGGTGACAATCTCCCAGGAGCAGTGGGGCTTCATGCCTGAGAGGTCCACCACAGACGCCATCTTCATCGCTCGCCAGGTAATGGAGAAATATCGGGAGAAACGAAAGCCCTGCTACATGACCTTTCTGGACTTGGAGAAAGCCTACGACAGGCTACCCCGGGCCGTGATCTGGAAATCGCTCCGAGGTAGAGGTGTCCCGGAACGTCTGATCACAGTCGTAAAGGACATGTACGAAGGCTCGAAAGCGGCGGTACGAACCCCACACGGAATGACAAAGAAGATGGACATCACAGTGGGTGTACATCAAGGGTCGGCTCTGAGTCCGTTCCTCTTCGTGCTGACGCTTGACTGCATAGTGAAACTCCTGGAGGAAGGCCCTCTCAGGACCATCCTCTACGCGGACGATATCGCTCTAGTAGCCGACAGCCGGGAGGAGCTGGAGGAGAAGGTGAGGCTGTGGCAAGTAGCCCTCGCGGATAACGGCCTGAGGCTGAACGTGAAGAAGACCAAGTTTATCAGCTCTGAGCAGTGCACTAGACCGATCCTAGACTGCCAAGGGGAGGCGATCGAGAAGGTGGAAGAATTCCGCTACCTCGGAAGTGACCTATCCGAGGAAGGAAGTGTGGACCAGGCGGTCAGGGGGCGGATAAACGCAGCCTGGCTCAAATGGAGGGAGTCCACAGGAATCCTCTGCGACCGTAGGTGCTCCAGGACACTCAAAGGAAAGCTCTATAGAACAGTGGTGAGGCCTGCCCTCCTCTACGGCAGTGAGTGCTGGGCCCTAGGTAAAGCGCAGGAGCGGCAATTGCACGCGGCGGAAATGAGGATGCTCAGGTGGGCTTGTGGATGGACCCGTCGGGACAGGGTGCGAAACGAGGATGTTAGGGCAGTGATGAAGACAGCCCCGATCCAGCTGAAGATGAGGGAGCAGCGCCTGAGGTGGTATGGACACGTCCTCAGAAGACCAGAGGATCACCCCATAAGGTTGGCCCTAGATTTCGAGGCACCCGGAAAGCGTCCGAGAGGAGCCCCAAGGAAAAGGTGGAAGGATGTCATCAAGAAAGATCTCGCTGAAGTCGGCGCCATGCCAGACGACGCCTTTGATAGGATGAGGTGGCGACGGATCATAAGAACAGCGGACCCTGCGACTGCGCGGGACTAAACGCTCGGGAGAAGAAGAAGAAGAAGAAGAAGACCCTATCACAACATCTCACATTCGAGTGGCCTGAGAGCATTTCGTTACAGTCCACAGAAAAACATGAAAATTCTGCTTGCACTGGAATGAAGATGATCACCTGCTGAAACATACTCTATGCTGCAACCACCGCCTAGTCAAGTTGTAACTTTTTCACCACTTGTTCTCCGCATAGACGACTCTTTCCAATGCGCACGAGTGGAGCTCATGCAAAGCCATCAAGGAACATTGTACTTGATTGGAGGCTGTGGAATAACAGCTGAACTGTTGGAAAGAGTAAAACAATCATGCTTCAATCTGATTATCACTCCACGTCATGGCGCGGAGTGTATCAACGTAGGAGGTGCGCCTTAAGCAAGACGTCTGACATTTTCATAATAAAAGTGAAAAAGTTTCAGTGGTTTGATTGAGGCTGTTGCGTTCGCCCTATGCGATCCGTTCAGAATGCTAAAGACTGGGCAAAAGATACGATAGCATTTGTTACAAAGGTAGTGGAGAACAGGACTGACGAATGTAAGAAGTCATTAATTAGTAAAGCAATATTTTGGAGTTTAAGAAATTTAGCGAGTGCAAGCAAACATACGAGCGAAGTAAATGCCGAAAGTAATTGCCTGGTATCGTCGAACGACGATCTTTCATTCCAGAAGTTGTGGTTGCCTTCAAAGATGATAAAGGACAAAGCATGACGTTAACCAGTCCCTGTCTGAGAGGTAGAGGTCAGTGCTTTATCCTTCCCAGGCAAATCAGGTACCAATTCACAACCCAGCAGGTATGGAAGACTTGACTGCCCGTAGTAGAATCCTAATCAAGAACTATTCTGGAGCACGCGATAGTCATCCTCCTCCGACTTCTCCACCATGGGTTCCCCTATATGTTTAAAATGTACCTTGAACAAATCAGTTAAACCACTTTCAATTCAAGGTGCACCTTGCTTCTCTACTTTAATTCTAAAGAATGCCACACAAATATCTTCTTTTATAATTTTAATTCAAAAATCCGACTATGATGAGTGTCCAAAAATGTGATTATACTCTTTCAATCGTCACACAATTCCTTCTCGTCTGCTACAAAAATGCTGTTGAGTACAATTCAAAATGTGGGAAGGCTTAGAACTTTAGGTGTGTCATACCATACAAATATGCCATGCGCTCCCTCAGTAGGGGATGCTTGTTGGAATATTTCTGCAAATACTGTTTTCGTCGAGTTGACCAGAGATCAAACTATTTTTTTGGTTTTGGATGGAATCGTTTTTGTTGGTTTATCCGGAGTTGTTGCGGTTGTTTCTACAAAGTCATACTTTTATATGTAAATTAGTGGCTAGTAGAGTGATACACTTTTGGTCGTCCAAGCAGTGTAAACTTTTTATTTGGGCACCCTGTATAGGCATCTTTTGAGATAGCGTTTTTGAACAAGCAGTTTATTTTGGTTCTCCAAAAACTTGTCCAGCTCGATTTGAAAGGTGCTAGTTGATTTTAATGGCTTCCATCCTAATTAGGAAAGTGTACAGCTCGAGCTGAAAACGTCTCAATAAAACATAGTTAGCTTCGATTAGCTTTAACATAATAAAAAAGCAAGGAAACTAGATGCATTAAAAGTCAGACACCTCTTTCGATTCACGGTTTACGATTTATGACGATTTTTTCGTAATTACGATTTACGATATACGACATTTCGGATTTCATTTACGCATACCCCTGATTTGGACGGAACCAAGCTGAGGTGGATCCATATCAGATCACCGCGAAATGTTACAATACCGCTCGCGCCGCACGGTCAAAAGTGGGCGAAAAACGCCAACATAGCGTCGCAAAGCGTCGCACGCTCATAACTCCTTTAGTTTTAGGTTTCTTGAATAACGGTTAGTACCATTCGATTAGCCTCTTCGAGATCTACACAAGTATGTGTAAAACTTTACCGGAACACCCGTATTTTCGCCGTGGGTGGTCCAAAATTGGCTGGACGGGCGATTAGAGCAGCTTATTTCCCAGGATATGCGTGCTTTCGGAGTATCTCAAAGATGGCGTACGTCGCCAGTGCTTTATCGTGCCAGGAATGCCCGAGAGTGCGCCGTGCACAATGCACACAGAACCTAACCTATCAATCGAGTGGGCGAGCGCATCTCCCCTGCGCTTCTATCTTCTCTCACTGGAACTGCGACGTTTTCAAGACTATTTCGAGCCGTTTGGAGAATGTTATCAGAAATTCCCCGCCACCCCACTCAGGATTAGCTCCATTCCGTCCCAGCGAAACTTTGGTGTGCGCCGTGAAAAATGCATAGAGAATCGAACCTTTCAATCGAGGGGGAGGTAGCAGCTTATAGACTGAGCGTTTGAGATTTTCATCAGACATTTTCTGCCACCCCTCAGGAGTTGCTCCAAGGCTGTCCAGCAAGCCTTTGAAGTGCACCGTGAACAATGCATACGGATTCGAACCTTTCAATCGAGGGGGGCGACCGCTCGCAAATTGCACGCATGGGCGTGTTCGGAGCGCAATAGCTCTGTCAAGTTGTAACCTTTCAGGCTGCAGCTTGTAGGTTTTGTAGGCAATCGAATGTTCTTTTCGTTTGCCAAAGTAGAATTGTTTAGCTTAGGAGGGGACAATGTTATAGGGGTGCGAAAATGCAGGTGAACATTGTGTGAAGCATTTTTTTTCCGAATTCCGTGGACCACTGCGAGAAGATGAGGCGAGCTGACGGCTTCAAAATACGTAGGTGAGCAGAGCGCCTAAGGTACTTTACGACGATATGCTCATAGCTCCTCAGTTGCCTAAACTGCCTTAGCCTCGGCTGGCGTTTTAGTGCGGCAAAAGCTAGCGGTTAGAGTTTCTTGCGCTTCTACTCGCCCTGATTTGAGCCTTCGACGCTCGCAATGGCACCGTTCTTTTCTCCTTGAAAAGCGCTACCGAACGGTGTCAATTTCGACCGATCTTGGAAACATCAATTTTTTGACTGTTTAGCATCGAGGACGAGGCCGCGGCGGAAAAACGATGACGTCATCGAAAAAAGGTTGTCTTCTAGTTGGGCCATGCTTGATACCATTCGATAGGGCCTTTCATGCTGAATTGAATGATGTCATTTATAGTGGGAAACACTGCAATCTGGGCGAGAAACAGCGCGAGAGCGTCTGCTGTTGTTGCGCTAAATTGCACGCGCGGGCGTGTTCGGAGCACAATAACTCTGTCGAGTTCGAATCGTTTCGGCTGCAACTTGTGTGTTGTAGGCAGTAGAACGATATATAAGTATACTAAAGT